>CM077921.1:122927573-123026382 GCA_039797435.1 Crotalus adamanteus
GGAGAAATCTGACAGGCTATTGCAAGGCATACAGAAAAAAGATGTTGAGACTCTAGGAAGAGTGCAGAGAAGAGTGACAAAGTTGATCAGGGGACTGGAGGCTAAAACATATGAAGAACGGTTGCTGGAATTGGGTATGTCTAGTTTAATGAAGAGAAGGACGAGAGGGGACATGACAGCAGTCTTCCAATAACTCAGGGGCTGCCCCAAAGAAGAGGGAGTCAAGCTCTTCTCCAAAGCGCCTGAAGGCAGGACAAGAAGCGACGGATGGAAACTAACCAAGGAGAGAAGCAACCTGGAACCAAGAAGAAACTTCCTGACAGTGAGGAGAATTAACCAGTGGAACCACCTGCCTCCAGAAGCGGTGAATGCTCCAACACTGGAAGTTTTTAAGAAGAGACTGGACAGCCATTTGTCCGAAATGGTACAGAGTCTCCTGCCTGAGCAGAGGGTTGGACTAGAAGACCTCCAAGGTCCCTTCCAACTCTCTTGTTCTGTTATTCTGAGTGACTTGCCTCCAGAAATTGTGGGGGCTCCATCACTGGAGGTTTTAAAAAAGAGACTGGACAGCCATTTGTCTGAAATGGTATACGGTTTCCTGCCTGAGCAGGGGGTTGGACTAGATGGCCTCCAATGGCCTTTCCAACTCTGTTATTCTGTAAGTGAGCGGTGCCCCATTTTGTATCCATTTTTGCCACCGCTGTTAGGCTGCAAGTGTTAAGTCAATATGGCTTTCTTCCATTGAGTTTGCTTGTTGGAAACCAGCTAGGAAGATCTCCAATGTCTCTATTTCCACCTCTATTCTGATTGATTGAAACCTCCAAGGTCTGTGACTTCCCACTCTGTGGCTTTTATGTTTCCCCATCTTGGCAACTTGAAGATGTGTGGACTTCAACTCCCAGAATTCCCACTGGCTGGCTGGGAAATTCTGGGAGTTGAAGTCCCCAGGTCATCAAGTTGCCATGGCTGAACATTCTTGGTCTAAGTGGAAGAAAGCCACCACTTAATGATGTACGTAGAGCAGAAGAAGCCATATGTTTATGGAGATCCTTCCATGACCAAGGTTAGGAAGGAATTCGGTAGCCTGGCGGTATCAGATACTAGAAATTATAGAATTATAGAAGAATAGAATAGAATAGAATAGAATAGAATAGAATAGAATAGAATAGAATAGAATAGAATAGAATAGAATAGAATAGAATAAGGAATATAGAACAGAACAGAACAGAATAGAGGAATAGAATAGAATAGAATAGAATAGAGTAGAGTAGAGTAGAGTAGAGTAGAGTAGAGTAGAGTAGAGTAGAGTAGAGTAGAATAGAATAGGAATAGGAATAGGAATAGGAATAGAGAAAAGGAATAGAATAGGAATAGAATAGAGAAAAAGAACGGAACAGAACAGAACAGAATAAAGAGAGAATAGAATAGAAATATAGAATAGAATAGAATAGAATAGAATAGAACAGAACAGAATAGGAATAGAGTAAAGGAACAGAACAGAACAGAACAGAATAGAATAGAATAGAATAGAATATATGGGGATGGTAATGAAAAGAATAGAATAGAATAGAATAGAATAGAATAGAATAGAATAGAATAGGAATAGAGAAAAGGAATAGAATAGAATAGAGAAAATGAATAGAATAGAATAGAATAGAATAGAATAGGAATAAAAAGGAATAGAATAGAATAGAAAAAACGAACAAAATAAAATAGTACAGAACAGAACAGAACAGAATAGAATAGAGAGAGAACAGAACAGAACAGATCTGGAAGGGACCTTGCAGTTCTATACCATTTCAGACATACGATTGTCCAATCTCTTCTTAAAACTTAAAAACTTCCAGTGTTGGAGCATTCACAACAACTGCAGGCAATGCACAATGTCTGTGTCGCTCATGCTTGAAAATAAGCAGAAACACACAATCCAAGTTTTTCCAACTTAAATCAGATGTCCAAATCAGGCTGATTAGATATAATTACTCAGCTATCCTATCGATCCACTTGGAAACTAGACTGGAGAAGCCATTGATCGATGGTTTCCTGCCACATTGAACGAACAAGAGCTCCAAGGTTCGGTCCTGAATCCAAAATATGTCAACTTTTTTTTATCAAAATTTGGACAAAGTGGTTTAGGAAATGCTTATCAGATTTGCAGATGATGTACAACTGGAGGAATGGATAAGGTCATGGGAGACAAGTGAAGTTTGGAACAGGTTTGATGCCGGAAAGAGCTAAGATGAAAAATAAGCTAAGATAAAAAAACAGCAGGGCTTCTAAGGGAGAAAACGACAAAATTCTTCTTTTAAAGAGAGAAAATCAACTGTAAAGTTATAAGATGATGCTGTCTGGCTTGAAGTGCACTTTCACTATCCCCTTGTGGTCCTATACAGCTAGTCCTCGATTTACGACGGTTCATTTAGTGACTGTTCAAAAGTTAAAACAGCCCTGAAAAAAGTGACTTACGACCAGTTTTCACATTTACAACCAATGAAGCACGATCAAAATTCAGACGCTTGGCAACTGACTCATATTAATGACGGTTGCCATGTCCCCAGGGTCACATGATCGCCTTTTGCGACCTTCCAGCAAGCAAAGCCAAGGGGGGAAGCCGGATTCACTTAACAACCGGGTTACTATCTTAACAACTGCAGTGATTCACTTAAGAACGGTGGCCAGAGAGGTCGTAAAATGAAACAAAACTCATTTAGCAACAGAAAGTTTGGGCTTTGTTCGTGGCTGTGAGTTGTTGAGGACTACCTGCAATAGACTAAATTTGAATACTTAGACACACAAGGAATTTGTGCAGAAGCTCTCAGTGCACATGTAAAGCCAAGGAATAATGATCAGGAATTAGAGTAAATTGGACTAGATGACCTACAAGGGACCTTGTAGGTCATCTAGTCCAACCCCGCCCTGCCCAAGCAGGAGACAATAATAATCATCATCATAACTTGCCCCAGATCTTGGATTCTAAGCTAGGATATCTATTGCCTGTTGATGAAATGCATTGAATCTCCCGCACAGCTGGAGATTTGGAACATCATAACCCGTCCAGATTTCTCTTGCCAGACAATTGATCTTAATAATTTGTTGTTTTTTTTAAAAAAAAAATGTCACCAGTGTTACTCTACATAACTCCTGGCACTTGCGCCAAGATTCCCACTAGCTTAGCAAGCCACAGTACTATCTAACCCATCAATCAAGAGCACCCACGCTGAGCCACACGGGAAGTGAAAAATTGCAAATATTTCCCAAATTTGCCTTGCGGGCAAAGAAGGAGCTTTTTTTACACGTTTGCGGGCCCTGAAAACACGTTAAAGGCAAAAAAAGAGCTAAATAGCTAATTTGGGAGTTGGGAATTGAGTTGAAAGGAAATGAAAATCTCCTGGAAAAGCTTTCAGTGCCGTCCTGGTTTCCAGCTCCTGGGGTGGTTTTTGATGCCCCTGGACCAGGACGCAGAAAAAATGGAGGCGGGCAGAATTAACGAGAGTTTTTGCAAAGTGTGTGTCCTCAGGAGGGGCCTTTATTAGGCAGGATATTAGAGAGGTTTTTTTAATCAGCCGCGAAGGGAGCAAAAATTCAGGTTTCTTTCCATTTTTCATTGTTCACAGAAAGGCACTCGACTTAACAATCATTCGCTTAGTGCAGGGGTGGGCAACCTTGGCTCTTTTACGACTCGTGTGGACTTCAACTCCCAGAATTCCTGAGCCAGCCACACTGAGGGGAATGGGAGAGGTTTCCAAGCTGAGCCATGCTGGCTGAGGAATTCTGGGAGTTGAAGTCCACCAGTCATGAAGGGGCCATAGTTCCCCCATGCTGGTTCAGGAATTCTGGGAGTTGAAGTCCACCAGTCATGAAGGGGCCATAGTTCCCCCATGCTGGTTCAGGAATTCTGGGAGTTGAAGTCCACCAGTCATGAAGGGGCCATAGTTCCCCCATGCTGGCTCAGGAATTCTGGGAGTTGAAGTCCACCAGTCATGAAGGGGCCATAGTTCCCCCATGCTGGCTGAGGAATTCTGGGAGTTGAAGTCCACTAGTCATGAAAGGGCCATAGTTCCCCCATGCTGGGTCAGGAATTCTGGGAGTTGAAGTCCACAAGCCAAGAGCCAAAGTTGCCTACCCCTGGACTTTAGTGACTATTCAAAGTCACCAGGGCACTGGAAAAAGTGACTTACGAGTTTTTTCACACTTTGGTGAAAAAGCATCCCCCTGGCTCATTCAGATGGTTGGCCACTAGCTCGTATTTATGACAGATGCCCTGTCCTGGTGTGTATTTATTTGTGTGTGTGTGTGTGTGTGTCTCGCATGATCCCCTTTAGTGATCTTCTGACAAGCATAATCAACAAGCCAGAATCACTTAACAACTGTGTAACAACTGCAGGGGTTCACTTAAGATCTGACAAGAACAGGATGACCAGGAGCAAGATAGAAGGACTCAGCTACAGTCGAGATGGACACACCACGAGAACCTCTGGGAACAGATCATTGTGGACAGCATGTATGTGGTTAATAAGAAGGGACACTGACTGGATGGCACGTAGAATAACAGTTGGAAGGGGCCTTGGAGGTCATCTAGTCCAGCCCCCTGCTCAAGCAGGAGACCTTATGCCATTTCAGATTAGTTGTCCAATTTCTTCTTAAAAACCTGCAGTGATGGAGCACCCACAACTTCTGGAGGCAGGACGTTCCACGGATTAATTGTTCTGTCAGGAAATTTCTCCTTAAGTTCTAGGTTGCTTCTCTCTTTGGTTAGTTTCTGTGAATATTTTTATGGAATATAACGAATTGACATTGATGTGCTAGTCTCTGTTCTGTTATTTCTGATTCTGGATGTTGTTCCTTCCAGGTGCATTCCTTTCATCTGATTTGTATTAATAGGTCATTATCGCTTTGTTTTCGGTACCTGCATATTTGCAATGGGTAAACACCTTTTCTTACAGTAGTTCTGCAGCTTCTGCCACTGGATGCTCAGCCAGCAATCCTGTTGCGTTGTGGGAGACTAGCAATTGTTTTGGTTTGTCGTGTGAATCAGGCTAGCCCATTAAACCGCAACCCAGTTTCTTTATATGACACTACACCACTCCCCCAAAATAAATACAAAATCCAAACCGGCTGGAATTTAGAATAGAATAACAGAGTTGGAAGGGACCTTGGAGGTCATCTAGTCCAACCCCCCCCTCAGGCAGGAAACCCTACACCATTTCGGACAAATGGCTGTCCTGTCTCTTCTTAAAAGCTTCCAGTGTTGGCGCATTCACCCCTTCTGGAGGCAGGTGGTTCCACTGGTTAATTGTTCTAACTGTCAGGAAGTTTCTCCTTAGTTCCAGGTTGCTTCTCTCTTTGATGAGTTTCCATCCGTTGCTTCTTGTCCTGCCTTCAGGCGCTTTGGAGAATAGCTTGACTCCCTCTTCTTTGGGGCAGCCCCTGAGATACTGGAAGGCTGCTATCATGTCCCCCCCCCCGTGTCCTTCTCTTCATTAAACCAGACAGACCCAATTCCAGCAACCGTCCTTTGTATGTTTTAGGGAGACTAGCAATTGTTTGGGTCTGTTGTGTGCATCATGCTACTGCATTAACCCAGTTTCTTTGTACCTCCCTAGACCACTCTCTCCCCCAAATAATTACAAAATTCAAACTGGCTGGAATTTGGCACACCGAATCCTCGCTTGCTAAAGGTTGGCTGGGGAATTCTGGGAGTTGAAGTCCACATATCTTCCAAGGTTGAGAAGCACTGGAGGGGGGGGAGGAGAGGGGGAATGTGTGAACCTGGATCTGCTCTGAAGATTTAGAACAATGACTTGGTATTTTTGGCAGCTGAATTCTATAAATCGTGCGGGTGACAGGCAGAGCTTGGAGTGGGATGGGGCATTGACAGCTGATCCCTGCTCTCCCCTTCCAAGAGCTAAGAAGGATGGCTTAAAAGAGGATTTGGTGTGATAGGTTTTACAAGAGCATCATAATTCAGAGATGCGCCCTGCTAAATTTCCCCTGCATCCCAGACAGGATCATCTGACTGCCTTTTTTTTTTACAAAAAAAATTATTATTATTATTTTGTCTTGGCTGGCTTTATACATCTGGAGTGATCATCGGTTTTACGTGGCATTCTTCAGCTTCTCAACAGCAGGGAAATGGCCACATCCCGGAACCAGCCTTCCCCATTGTGATCTTTCTCCTAAGGATAGAATTCAAAGTCTGGGACTTTGCAGCCTGTGTATGAGCTGAGGATTGTCAGTTTTGCAATCTTAACTCCCCATTCCTTGCTAGCACTGATGATGTTACCCAGTTGGGTTATAAAAAGTTTGCAAGAAAAGAAGCAAGCTCAGAGAGCACCAGGGACCCCAGAGTCGTCCTCCTCCTCCACCTCCTCCTCCTTCTCCTTCTATTCTATTCTATTCTATTCTATTCTATTCTATTCTATTCTATTCTATTCTATTCTATACTAGTCGAGTCGAGTCGAGTCTATCCTATTCTATTCACTTAACAATCATAGTGACCACTTTATGTCCACTCTGCTTTACAACTGCATTTTCTGCATCACATTTTCTGAAGGCAGGACAAGAAGCAATGGATGGAATCTCATCAAGGAGAGAAGCAACCTAGAACTAAGGAGAAACTTCCTGACAGTGAGAACAATTAACCAGTGGAACCACCTGCCTCCAGAAGCGGTGAATGCTCCAACACTGGAAGTTTATAAGAAGAGACTGGACAGCCATTTGTCCGAAATGGTATGGGGTTACCTGCCTGAGCAGGGGGTTGGACTTGATGACCTCCAAGGTCCCTTCCAACTTTACTATGATTATTAGTATTATATTCCTGACAGTTCGAACAATTAACCAGTGGAACAACCTGCCTCCAGAAATTGTGAATGCTCCAACACTGGAAGCTTTTAAGAAGAGACTGGACAACCATTTGTCTGAAATGGTATAGGGTTTCCTGCCTGAGGGGGGGGGGGGTTGGACTAGATGACCTTCAAGGTCCCTTCCAACTCTGTTATTCTATTCTAAATTCCAGCCGGTTTGGATGATGATGATGATGATGATGATGATGATTACATGAGAAAAGCACATCTTTCTTCCCCTGTCCTCATCACTTTCCACAGAGGGATGATAGAGAGCATCGTGTCTGGTTTGGAAGCATCACTGCTTCAGACAGGATGGCTGTGCAAAGAGTGGTGAGGACAGCAGAAAAGATTATTGGCAGTTCCTTCCTATCCAAGACATAGCACAGAAGCGTTGCTTGAGCAGGGTCCGTAAGATTATTTGGGACGCTACACCTCCTCTTCACGGCCTGTTTTCCTTGTTATCTTCTGGGAGGAGGGGGCTTCGTGGTATCCGAAGCAGAACATCCAGATTCAGTCACAGTTTTGTGCCATACAGTATTAACCTTGTGAACTCTCAAGCTTCTTCCTTCTGTTATGTAGTCAAGATGGGCAGCGATTAAAATTTATATGTTACTTATAGGTAAGGGTGTAGGTCTATACCAGGGGTAGGCAACCTTGGCTTTTTTATGACTCGTGGACTTCAACTCCCAGAATTCCTGAGCCAGCATGGGGGAACTATGGCTCCTTCATGACTTGTGGACTTCAACTCCCAGAATTCCTGAGCCAGCATGGGGGAATTATGGCCCCTTCATGACTTGCCGACTTCAACTCCCAGAATTCCTCAGCCAGCATGGGGGAACCATGGCTCCTTCATGACTTGCGGACTTCAACTCCCAGAATTCCTGAGCCAGCATGGGGGAATTATGGCCCCTTCATGACTCGTGGACTTCAACTCCCAGAATTCCTGAGCCAGCATGGGGGAACCATGGCTCCTTCATGACTTGCGGACTTCAACTCCCAGAATTCCTGAGCCAGCATGGGGGAATTATGGCCCCTTCATGACTCGTGGACTTCAACTCCCAGAATTCCTCAGCCAGCATGGCTCAGCTTGGAAACCTCTCCCTTTCTCCTCAGCATGGCTGGCTCAGGAATTCTGGGAGTTGAAGTCCACGAGTCATAAAAGAGCTAAGGTTGCCTACCCCTGCTCTATACCTATGTTGTATATAGTATCTTTTAAATGTGTGCTATGTATGTGTGTAGAGCAAGCAACTAATTTTCATTTTTTTTAATGTGTGCTGTTGTGCCCACAGGGGAAAAAAATGACAATAAAGGTTATCTAATCTAATCTAATCAACTGCTTTCCAAAAAGGTTGTAATATAAAGTCAGTCGTACCACCGACCCGCTTTACGACCATCGTGACTTAGACCCTATGTCAAGGACAATCTTCATTTGAAGAATAAAAAAGTCTGAAGAAAGGAATTAGAGAGAACTGCCCGCCGATGGCATTGCTCAAAGATGGCCGCCGTCTCGCCTTCCTTTTGCAACCATTTGCTTTTTCTCACTGGGAGGGGGGGGGAAACTGGGACACTTCCAAAGCTGCAGGACGGAGGTATATTACACACTTTTGTGTAATGGTTTCCTGCTTTTCCAGATTTCTCTCCCCGTCCTGCCCTTGAAAGCTAAAACAAAGTTGACAGTGACCCATTATCATGAAACATACAAGAGGCCGGAGAAATCCATAATAATTGCTACCAGTTGAGTCTCATTACCCCCATTTGAATTGGGACAGATCCTGTCCATTTTTACATCCCAGGGAAGCAGACATTCTTCCCCATCTGTGCCTTGCACTTAAATAGCCCCTGCATTTTATATTTATTTATTTTAAATTTGGGGAGGGAGATGGCTTGTCCAAAATTTTCCTCAAGAAACAGGTAATTGTAAGTTTACTTCATGTTTTCAACTGGGAGGAAATGGAAGGAAACCTTGTCCCCCCCCCCTCAATGATACGGCTGCAGTATTGCAAAATTGCAAATAAATCAGATTTTTTTTCTCTCTCTCTCCTGGGGTCAATAAGCTGTCAAATATTTCATCCGAATGGCCAGATGCTCTGATGATTGCAATTAATCTTCTCAAAACAGGACTGATTGCCTTTTCCTGGGTCACAAATCTGGACAATTTCTTCAATAATTAGGGGGTGGGAAAATGGGGCATGGCAAGGTTATTCTGCTCCCTTGGGATAGGGGCTGGGAAGATTAGAGAGAATAAATCTGCATTTCTCAACTTTGGCAACTGTGGGGTGTATAGACTTCAACTCCCAGAATTCCCCAGCCAGCCTTGCTGGCTGGAGAATTCTGGGAGTTGAGGTCCATATGTCTGAAAGTTACCAAAGTGGAGAAAAACTGGAATAAAAAGATGGATTAGGAACAGAATGACCAAGGTTAAAATTGGGGAGAACATTCTGTTTTATGGCCAAAATTAATTCTCTCGTGTTTTTTTCCCCTTCAGTTTTTGGCTGGAAAGTTTCTAGAGGAACATTACTTTTAAGTATCGGGACCATCAATTAAATATTGGTAATGATTATTGATCATTGAATAGAAGTAGTCTTCTACTTACAACAGTCTGTTTAGTGACCGTTCAGAGTTGCCATTGAAAAAAGGACCATTTTTCAAATTTACGACCGTTGCAGCCTCCCCAGGGTTGCCTGTTCAAAATTCCAGTGCTTGGTAACTGCCTCATATTTATGATGCTTGCAGTGTGTGGCGGTCACGCGATCCCCTATTTGTGACGTACTGACAAGCAAAGTCAATGGGGAAGCCAGTTTCACTTAACAATCGTGTAACCAACTTAACAATTGTAAAAAAAATCAGTAACTGTGAGAGGGATCTCGGAGTCCTAGTGGACCATCACTTAAATAGGAGCCAGCCGTGTGCTGCAGCTGCCAAAAAAGCCAACACAGTGCTAGGCTGCATTAACAGAGGGATAGAATCAAGATCAGGTGAAGGGTTAATACCACTTTACAAGGCCTTGGTAAGGCCACACTTGGAATGCAGCATCCGGGTTTGGTCACCACGATGTAAAAAAGACGTTGAGACTCTGGAAAGGGTACAGAGAAGAGCAACAAAGATGATTAGGGGACTGGAGACTGAAACATATAAGGAACGGTTGCTGGAATTGGGTATGTCTAGTTTAATGAAGAGAAGGACGAGGGGGGACATGATAGCAGTGTTCCAGTATCTCAGGGGCTGCCCCAAAGAAGAGGGAGTCAAGCTATTTTCCAAAGCGCCTGAAGGCAGGACGAGAAGCGACGGGTGGAAACTGAACAAAGGGAGAAGCAACCTAGAACTAAGGAGAAACTTCCTGACAGTTAGAACAATTAACAACCTGCCTCCAGAAGCTGTGAATGCTCAAACACTGGAAGTTTTTAAGAAGAGACTGGAGAGCCATTTGTCTGAAATGGTAGGGTTTCCTGACTGAGCAGGGGGTTGGACTAGATGACCTCCAAGATCCCTTCCATTATTCTATTCTATTCTATTCTATTCTAGTATTAGCACCGCTTTATAAAGCCTTAGTAAGGCCACACCTGGAATACTGCATCTAATTTTGGTCACCACATTACAAAAAAGATGTTGAGACTTTGGGAAAAGTGCAAAGAAGTGCAAAAAAATGATTTGGCCTGGAGACAAAAACATACAAAGAACGGCTGCAGAAAAACCAAACGCACAAGTACAGCATAGGTGGCACCATGCTCAATAGTAGTAACTGTGAGAGGGACCTCGGAGTCCTAGTAGACAATCACCTAAATATGAGCTAGCAGTGTGCTGCAGCTGCCAAAAAGGCCAACACAGTGCTAGGATGCATTAACAGAGGGATAGAATCAAGATCACGTGGAGTATTAATGCCACTCTACAATGCCTTGGTAAGGCCACACTTGGAATACGGCATCCGGTTTTGGTCACACGATGTAAAAAAGAGGTTGAGACTCTAGAAAGAGTAAAGAGAAGAGCAACAAAGATGATTAGAGGTCTGGAGGCTAAAACATATAAGGAACGGCTGCTGGAATTGGGTATGTCTAGTTTAATGAAGAGAAGGACGGGGGGGGGGGGACAGGATAGCAGTGTTCCAGTATATCAGGGGCTGCCCCAAAGAAGAGGCAGTCAAGCTATTCTCCAAAGCGCCTGAAGGCAGGACAAGAAGCAACGGGTGGAAACTCATCAAAGAGAGAAGCAACCTAGAGCTAAGGAGAAACTTCCTGACAGTTAGAACAATTAATCAGTGGAACAGCCTGCCTCCAGAAGCAGTAAATGCTCCAACACTGGAAGTTTTTAAGAAGAGACTGGACAGCCATTTGTCCGAAATGGTGTAGGGTTTCCTGCCTGAGCAGGGGGTTGGACTAGATGACCTCCAAGGTCCCTTCCAACTTTACTATTATTATTACTATTATTATTATTATTATTATTAATTGGGTATGGACAGTCTAGAGAAAAGAAGGGCTAGGGGGGACACGATAGCAGTCTTTCAGTACTTGAGGGGCTGCTACAAAGAGGAGGGGGGCAAATTATTTTTCAAAGCACCAGAAGGCAAGACAAGGAGAGAAACAACCTGGAATTAAGGAGAACCCCCCTAACAGTGAGGACAATTAACCAATGGAACAACCTGCCTCCAGAAATTGTGGGTGCTCCATCACTGGAGGTTTTAAAGAAGAGATTGGACAGTCACTTGTCTGAAATGGTATAAACTATAGTCCCTTCCAGCTCTCTTCTGGTTAATTGATTGATTGACTGGAGAGATTCACATAACAACGGTGGCTAGGAAGATTGTAAAATGGGGCACAATTGACTTCAAAACTGCCTCGCTTAGCAACAGAAACGTGGGGCTCCATTGCGGACGTAAGTGGAGGACTATCTGTAAGTATTTCTCTGTGCCTCTAGGAAAGCAGTTTATCCTCCCCCCCCCCCCGTTTCTCTCAAAGGACAAATGTGGGCCTGACAAACCATTAAACGTGATGAGAGTTTAGCTATTTTTCCAGATGACACCCCGTGCGTTTTCCTTCTGCGTGCCAAACCCCACGTTATATTGGGGTCTTGTCGGACAGCGCAAGAAAAGCTGGAAGGAGATTTTCTCAACCCTGAAACAGCAGACATGCTTCCCTGCAGTTACTCCACAGTAGAAGAAGAAGAAAAATCTGTCTGCAGAGCATGCAGTAAATAAACAAATGCACACGTTTTCAACATGTTGGAGTCCTGGGTTGGAGATAAGTCACCAGGACTCCCTTAGGACCTGGAGAAGAGATCAGAAAATGCCAGACTTCTCTCTCCTCTTGTTAGTTAGTACATAGAATAATAATAGGGCTGGAAGGGACCTTGGAGGTCATCTAGTCCAACCCCCTGCTCAAGCAGGGGACCCTATAACATACCAGACAATGGTTGTCCAATCTCTTCTTAAAAACCTCCAGTGTTGGAGCATTCACAGCTTGTGGAAGCAGGTGATTAATTGTCCTGTCAGGAAGTTCCAGGTTGCTTCTCTCCTTGATTGTTTTCCATCCGTTGCTTCTTGTCCTGCCTTCAGGTGCTTTGGAGAATAGCTTGATCCCCCTCTTCTTTGGGGCAGCCCTTCAAATATTGGAAGAACTGCTATCATGTCCCCCTTGCTCCTTCTCTTCACTAGACCAGCTATGCCCAGTTCTTGCAACCATTCTTCAACCAGAATGGAACTGGAAGGGACCTTGGAGGTCATCTAGTCCGACCCCCTGCTCAGGCAGGAAACCCTATACCATCTCAGACAAAGGGCTGTCCAGTCTCTTCTTAAAAGCGTCCCATGTTGGAGCATTCACCACTTTTGGAGGCAGGATGTTCCACTGATTAATTGTTCTGACTGTTAGGAAATTTCTCCTTAGTTCTAGGTTGCTTCTCTTGATTAGTTTCCATCCATCGCTTCTGAGTCCTGCCTTCAGGTGCTTTGAAGGATAGGTTGACCCCCTCTTCTCCGTGGCAGCCCCTCAAATATTGGGAGAGAGGGAGAAGGAGGGAGAGAAGAAGGAAGGATGGAGGGAGAAGGGGAGGGAAGGAAGGAAGGCGGGAGAAAGAGAGAGGGGCAGAAGAAGAGAAAGAAAGAAAGAAAGAAAGAAAGAAAGAAAGAAAGAAAGAAAGAAAGAAAGAAAGAAAGAAAGAGGGAGGGAAGGAAGGAAGGAAGGAAGGAGAAAGAGAGAGGAAAGAAAGAAAGGAAGGAAGGTGGGAGGGAGGGAGGGAAGGAAGGAAGGAAGGAAGGTGGGAGAAAGAGAGAGGGAAGAAAGAAAGGAAGAAAGAAGAAAGGAAGGAGGGAGGGAGGGAGGGAAGGAAGGAAGGCGGGAGAAAGAGAGAGGGGCAGAAGAAAGAAAGAAAGAAAGAAAGAAAGGGAGGGAAGGAAGGAAGGAAGGCAGGAGAAAGAGAGAGGAAAGAAAGAAAGGAAGGAAGGAAGGTGGGAGGGAGGGAGGGAAGGAAGGAAGGAAGGCGGGAGAAAGAGAGAGGGAAGAAAGAAAGGAAGAAAGAAGAAAGGAAGGAGGGAGGGAGGGAAGGAAGGAAGGCGGGAGAAAGAGAGAGGGGCAGAAGAAAGAAAGAAAGAAAGAAAGAAAGAAGAAGAAAGAAAGAAAGAAAGAGGGAGGGAGGGAAGGAAGGAAGGAAGGCAGGCAGGAGAAAGAGAGAGGAAAAAAAGAAAGGAAGGAAGGAAGGTGGGAGGGAGGGAGGGAAGGAAGGAAGGAAGGAAGGCAGGAGAAAGAGAGAGGGAAGAAAGAAAGGAAGAAAGAAAGAAGAAAGGAAGGAGGGAGGGAAGGAAGGAAGGCGGGAGAAAGAGAGAGGGGCAGAAGAAAGAAAGAAAGAAAGAAAGAAAGAAAGAAAGAAAGAAAGAAAGAAAGAAAGAAAGAAAGAGGGAGGGAGGGAAGGAAGGAAGGAAGGAAGGCGGGAGAAAGAGAGAGGAAAGAAAGGAAGGAAGGAAGGTGGGAGGGAGGGAGGGAAGGAAGGAGGGAAGGAAGGAAGGAAGGAAGGCGGGAGAAAGAGAGAGGAAAGAAAGAAAGGAAGGAAGGTGGGAGGGAGGAGGGAGGGGGGAGGGAAGAAAGGAAGGCGGGAGAAAGCGAGAGGGAAGAAAGAAGGAAGGAAGGAAGGAAGGAAGGAAGGAAGGAAGGAAGGAAGGAAGAAAGATGTCCTGAATTTCTTTTTTTAGCCAGCAATTTTTAGATGGACTTCAACTCCCAGAATTCCCCAGCCAGCGTGCTTCAAGATGTGATCTTAATAGGGCCAAGTTTCAGATTCAGAATCCCTCTGAGGTGTCAGCTCCAAAGAGGCTTAAAGCAGTTTAATTATTGAAGGGAGACCAGCAGGCCATCTCAGGGCTGTGGGCTGGCCAGAAAGTTTTTTTTTTTTTAAATAATAATTGGAAAAAGGCTATGGCAGAGCACTTCCCTAACATTACCTAGAAAACATTTAGGGAGGCACCCGCAGGAAATGAAGCTGTCTCTCGAAAACTCTTTCCTTTTGACAACTTTTGTCTAGCTCTTCACACCTGGAATTCATTTCGGAAAGGCCCAGGGGAAGAAATCCTCCTTTTCCCCTTTTACATTCCGGAGAAAATCATTTGGGGTCTTCCAAGTCATGCAACACCCCCCTACACACACACACACACACACACACACACTTCCTTTCCAATCGGGAACAAGCTGAGTCAAAATACAGATAGGGAGACCTTGCCTATTCCTTCCCCCTCTTTATCTCGCCCAATCTTCTCCCAAGGAGGCGGTCCTCGACTTACGGCGATCCGTTCGGTGCCAAGTTAAAAATGGCGCTGAAAAACGTGATTCAAAATCCAGGCGCTTGGCAACTGGCGTGTACTTACGACGGTTGAAGTGTCCCGGGGTCACGCGATCCCCGTTTGGCGACCTTCGGACAAGCCAGATTCGCTTAACAACGGTGCTCCTAGCGCAGTGGTTCTCAACCTTTTTAATGCCGCGACCCCCAACCGGTCGTAAGTCGAGGACTACTCAGCCGGTCGTAAGTTGAGGACTACTCAACCGGTCGTAAGTCGAGGACTACTCAACCGGTCGTAAGTCGAGGACTACTCAACTGGTGCAGCACCGTTTGCAGAATGGGACTTTGGGCGGGCTCAGCAGGGCAGAGACAGCCTGGACAATTCCTATTGGCTTTTGAAAGCCAATAGAATTAGACTCTATTCAAGAGAGTCTATCCTATTGGCTTTCAAAAGCCAATAGAATAAAAGGGAGTAGCACAGCTAAGGAAAAGGGGGAAAAAATGGCGGACTGCGTTGTTTGGCGACCCCCGTGAAATGGTCGTTCGACCCCAAATGGGGTCCCGACCCACAGATTGAGAACCACTGGGTCAGAGGGACGACTCCTTTCCTTACCCAAGGAAATAGGAAACCACATCAGCAGGAAGCTGCCGAGAAGAAGACCTTCGCCGATTCATCCTTTGTCCGCGGTTTCGATTCATCCTCACCTCCTGCGGCTAAGCAAGCAACGAGAAAGGGAAGGCCATAAAAAAAAAAAAAACCTAGGAGGAGTTGAGTACACGGCCAAAGGTTGACACGCTTTCCCGGCAGGTTGTCCAGAATTTCAGGGCCGTGACCTCCATTCCAGAAGACACGTTTCTGCTGGTACTTCTTGACATCTATTGAGGTCCTACTGAGATGGAAGAAGAAGAGGCCTCTCGTATTTGGGCTGTCCTGTTTCTTCAAAGCACGAAGCGGGTCAAACTTTGGGGGGTCTGGACACCTCAGCCTTGAGGAGCAGCTTGGGTCTCCAGGTCTGAAACCCCCTGCCACCAAGAATGGAAGGTCAAACAAAGAAGGTGTTGTATAAGGTATCACAACCACATGGGAGCCGTTCCCCCATGGCTGGAAAATCCATCGCCAGTCAGAAGATCTGAGGAGTCCTACCAGCTGAGTCGAAAGGTCCAACAATTTAAATTCTTCTCTTCTCCAGGTGGTCAATTGGTTGCTCCTAGAGGCCAGGATTATGGATTTCGGAGCACATGTATTCTGCAAATTGCCGTGTCTCCCTTTCTTAATGAACTCACTTAATCTGCACGGGGCAAAAACAGACAACAGATGCAGGGGTGGGATTCAGCCGGTTCGCACCACTTCGGCAGAACCGGTTGCTGATTTTTTCTTGCCCAGGCCCAGAATGGACTTCTGGAAGAGGCATCCACGCAGAGAACTGGTGGTTCACCGATTTGAATCCCACCACTGAACAGAGGGAAACCGATCAAGGAAAGATTCAACCTAGAAATAAGGAGAACCTTTCTGACAGTGAGAACAATCAACCGGTGGAACAGGAGTTGCCTTCAGAAATTGTGAAATTCCTTCAACACTGGAAGCTTTCAACAAGAGACTGCAGTGCCATCTGTCAGAAATGGTGTAGGGCAGTGATGGCGAATCTTTTAGAGCAGCGGTTCTCAACCTGTGGGTCGGGACCCCATTTGGGGTCGAACGACCATTTCACGGGGGTCGCCAAACAACGCAGTCCGCCATTTTTTCCCCCCTTTTCCTTAGCTGTGCTACTCCTTTTTATTCTATTGGCTTTTGAAAGCCAATAGAATAGACTCTCTTGAATAGAGTCTAATTCTATTGGCTTTCAAAAGCCAATAGGAATTGTCCAGGCTGTCTCTGCCCTGCTGAGCCCGCCAAAAGTCCCATTCTACAAACGGTGCTGCACCAGTTGAATAGTCCTCGACTTACAACCGGTTGAGTAGTCCTCGACTTACGACCGGTTGGGGGGTCGCGGCATTAAAAAGGTTGAGAACCACTGTTTTAGAGACCGAGTGCCCAAACCGCAACCCAAAACCCCACTTATTTATCGCTGGGTGCCAGGTGGGCGTGGCCCACTGGGTGGGCATGGCTGTGGTGGTCATGGCAGACTGGGTGGGTGTGGCGAAGGTGGGCGTGGTCACCTCGATGTTGCTCGTGGGGAGGGACGCCTGTAGGGGCTGGGCAGGGTTGGGGGAGATCCAGGGGGTCTCTGGCAGGTGGGGCGGTGGGCAGAAGGCTCGTCCTGCGGGGTGAGGCAAGGCAAGGCGAGGCAGGGCAGGGGTGCCATTGCTTCAGGCAAGGCGGGCCAGGGGCCAGGGTGGCTGCTGCCTAACACCATCGCCCCCCCCCGCACACAGAGGCCAGTGAGCGCATGGGGGCCAACGGTGTCCATCAGCAGCCACAGCCTGCCGGCCCCTCGACCGGCGCACTCTGGGACCTCGCAGTCCGCCGCCAGCAGTTCAGAGAAGCATAGATGCAGTGGGTCGTGCCCGGGTAAAGAAGAGCATGCAAGGCCAGGAGGGATGGGACAGGGAGGAGGGAAAGCAGCCATGCTGGGATGCATCTGGTTGAAGAGGTACGGTTGCCATCTCCGGGGCATGGCGCGCATGCCCACAGAGAGGGCTCTGAGTGCCGCCTCTGACACGCGTGCCCTAGGTTCGCCACCACTGACCTATCCCATTCCACCCAAGTGAAACATTAAACTTACAAAGAATGAGTACAAAATGAATACAGGCTGTCCTCAATTTACTCATTTAGTGATTATCTGAAGTTATAACGGCACTGGAAAAAAGAGTGGCTAATGATTGTGTTTCACGCTTAGGACCGCTATAGCGTCTCCATGACCACTAATCAAGTGGCTTGTATCACATGGTCCCCTTCTTCAATAGAGGGCTGGACCCTTCCAACTCTATTATGATTATTCATTAGACGTAAATTTCAATCAACTGAACATTCAAATTGACTGGTGCTGATGGTTGACACAGGTTGGTGCCAACATCCTAGGTATCAACCTTAAAATGTAAGATGTTCCAAGTAGCGCAGCTTTTTGCATCATCATCATCATCATCATCATCATCATCATTATTATTATTATTGCACCTGGAATACTGCAGCCAATTTTGGTCACCATATCACAAAAAAGATGTTGAGACTTTGGAAAAAGTTCAGAGAAGAGCAACTAAGATGATCAAAGACCTGGAGACCAAAACATACGAAGAATGGATGTGGGACTTGGGTCTGGCTAGTCTAAAGAAAAGAAGAAATAGGGGAGACCTGATAGCAGTCTTCCAGTATCTGAGGGGCTGCCACAAGGCAGAGGGGGCCAGGTTGTTCACCAAAGCACCAGAGGGAAGGACGAGAAACAATGGTTGGAAACTGACCAAAGAGAGAAGCAACCTGGAATTAAGGAGAAACTTCCTGACAGTGAGGACAATTAACCAGTGGAACAACTTGCCACCAGAAATCATGGGCGCTCCATCACTGGAGATTTCTAAGAAGTGACTAGACATTCACCTGCCTGAGACGATATAGGTTCTCCTGCTTGAACAGGGGGCTGGACTAGAAAACATTCAAGGTCCCTTCCAGCTCTATTCTTCTTTTTCTATTATTATTATTATTGTTGTTGTTGTTGTTGTTATTATTATTCATTAGACGTGAACCTCCGTTAACTGAACGGTCAAATTGACTGGCGCTGATGGTTGACACCGGTTGTTGTTGTTGTTGTTGTTGTTGTTATTATTATTATTATTATTATTATTATTATTATTATTATTATTATTATTATGGATCATCGCACAGTCAGCCAGATGTTCAGACTGGATTTGGCATTTTGTCTACCTATCGAGTCCTTACCCAGGACCTGCGATAGGCAGTTGTGGATGTTTGATGGTATTACAGATCTCGTCGCAGGATGGAAGCGGTTCCTAGTAAGGCCGCCTTTTGCAGTTGACTAATGGCAAATTTGTCGATGCCGATGGTGTTCAAGTGGTGCCCCAGTTGTTTTGGGATTGCACCCAAAGTGCCTATGACTATTGGTACTACCCTTGCTTGCTTTTGCCACAGTCTTTCTATTTCTATTTGTAGGTCTTTGTATTTTGTTATCTTCTCCAGCTCTTTCTCTTCTATTCTGCTGTCTCCAGGCACTGCCACATCCACTATCCAGACTTTTTTGTCTTTCTTATCGACAATTGTTAAGCCTGGGGTGTTATGTTGCAGGTGCTTGTCTGTTTGAATTCTGAAGTCTCAGAGCAGTTTAATTTTATCATTTTCTATGACTTTTTATATTATTATTATTATTATTATTATTATTATTATTATTATTATTATTATTATTCATTAGACGTGAACCTCAGTTAACTGAACAGTCAAATTGACTGGCGCTGATGGTTGACATGGGTTATTATTATTATTATTATTATTATTATTATTATTGGTATAGTGTCTACTTCTTGAGCAGGGGGTTGGACTAGATGACCTACAAGGTCCCTTCCAACTTTGTTATTCTTATTCTATGCTGATTTTTAAGGATAACTGTGGAGGGCATCTCTAGACAGAGGCCTTTTCCACAAAAGCCCAGACGAAACTTGAAATGAAACGTATTATTTTGGCTCAGCTAAGCAAGCGCCAGACTTAAAAGATCAGAGCTTGCTTCAACTTCCCTTTACTTTTGTACTTGTAAAAAAAATAATAACATTAAGGCACCTGGTTAAACAAGGTCCACATTCACCATTCAAACCGTTTCCAGAACACCCTTATTATGCCATGCAGAGGGAGAAATGCCAGCCAAGACAGTCGTGGCTAGTAACTCTGTTTTGCTTTACAAAAATGACATGGACATTTTCCAACACTCTGCAAGATTAGCCAAGCCAGCAAGTTTCGGTGCCAACGTGGAATCCAGAAAAGGTGTCCTGAATTTGCTTTAGTAAATTAGCATAGAAATATTCAGATTCTCCAAGGATCCTTAGGAAACAGGTAGATCCTTGACTTACAACAGTTTGTTTAGAATGGATGGAATTAGGATGGAAACTCATCAAGGAGAGAAGCAACCTGGAACTAAGGAGAAACTTCCTGACAGTGAGGACAATTAACCAGTGGAACAACCTGCCTCCAGAAGCGGTGAATGCTCCAACACTGGAAGTTTTTCAGAAGAGACTGGACAGCCATTTGTCCGAAAGGGTATAGGGTTTCCTGCCTTGAGCAGAAGGTTGGGCTAGATGACCTCCAGGGTCCCTTACAGAGTCTATGTTCTAAAAGAAGAGGAGAAACATGCAGAGAGAGGGAATCAAGCTATTCTCCAAAGTGCCTGAAGGCAGGACAAGAAGCAACGGATGGAAACTGACCAAAGAGAGAAACAACCTGGAACTAAGGAGAAACTTCCTGACAGTTAGAACAATTAACCAGTGGAACAACCTGCCTCCAGAAGCGGTGAATGCTCCAACACTGGAAGTTTTAAAGAAGAGACTGGACAGCCATTTGTCCAAAATAGTATAGGGTTTCCTGCCTGAGCAGGGGGTTGGACTAGATGACGTCCAAGGTCCCTCCCAACTTTATTATTATTAGAAACTGTTCAAAATTACAAGGGCACGTACGGCCGTTTTTCACACTTAGGACCATTACAGCATGGTAATCAAAATTCAGATGCTAGGCAATTGATTCATATTTATGACCGTCGCAGTGTCCTGGGATCACGTGATCCGCTTTTGCAATCTCCTAACAAGCAGAGTCAATGGGGAAGCCAGGTTCACTTTCCAGAATCTTCCCAGGTGTTGAGGTCAGGCTGATAGGTCTGTAGTTTCCTGGATCCACTTTTCCCCCTTTTTTGAAGATGGGAATTACATCAGCTCTTTTCCAGTCCTCTGCTAGTTCCCCGGTGCTCCAGGATCTTTGAAAAATATAGTTCAGTGGTTCTGAGATCACATCTGCCAGTTCCTTGAGAACCTTGGAGTGTAATCCATCCGGTCCTGGTGATTTGAACTTGTCTAGGCTGGACAGGTGCTCACTTACTGTTTTCTTGCCTATCTTAACTTGTGTTTCTAATCTGTTTTTTATGGTACTGTTTTCGATAGGTTGATCTGTTTTTTTCCCTTTGTGTAAAGACAGATGCGAAAAATGAGTTAAATAGTTCTGCTTTCTCCCTGTTGCTTGTCACCTTCTTGCCACTTTCACCACTAATGGACCAATCATTTCCTTCACTTTTTTCTTGTTGTTTACATGTTGAAAGAAGCTTTTTTTGTTATTTTTGACTTTGGTCGCAAGCCTTAGTTCATTTTGAGCCTTAGCTTTCCTCACTTCGTCTTTGCAGGCTCGGGCTATTTGCTGATATTCTGCCTTAGTTATGTGCCCCTCTTTCCACTTTTTATACCTGTCCTTAACAACTGTGTTGCTGATTTAACAGCTGCCATGATTCACTTAACAATTGTGGCAAGGAAGGTCATAAAATGGGGCAAAACTCACTTAACGACTGTCTCACTTAGCCACAGAAATTTTGGGCTCAGTCGTGGTCGTTAAGCTGAGGAGGACCTGTATTACTTTTGACATTGAAAAAAAAAAGTGCATTTACTAGACTTTGTTTTGGGGTGCAAGCATTGTGTATCATATATTACACACACACACACACACACACACACACACACACACACATTTCAAAGCTTTTCAGATATGTTAGAACCTGCAATTATTAACATTCCAAATTCTTCTGCGGTTTACAAATTCTGAAGAAATTTGATGAGCACCTCTAACAAGTCCCTTTACTACTGGATGATCAATCCAGCTTGTTTGTTTGTTTGTATTATTTATTTTGTATCCCGTCTTTCTTACTTTTGCAAGGTGGTGAAAATATTGAATACATCCTCCTCCTCCTATTTCCCCCACAATCAACAACCCTGTGAGGTGGGATGGGCTGAGAGAGAGAAAGAGTGGCTGGCCCAAAGTAAACCCAGCAGCTTTCATGCCTAAATCGGAATTAGAACTCACCGTCTCCTGGTGATTGGCCCAAAGTAAACCCAGCAGCTTTCATGCCTAGGGTGGGATTAGAACTCACTGTCTCCTGGCGATTAGCCCAAAATCACCCAACTGGCTTTCATGGCTAAGGTGGGACTAGAATTCACCGTCTCCTGGTGATTGGCTTTCACGCCTAAGGAGGCACTGGAACTCACAATCTCCAGCTTTCTAACCTAGTGACTTAACCGCTAGACCAGGGGTAGGCAACCTTGGCTCTTTTATGACTTGTGGACTTCAACTCCCAGAATTCCTGAGCCAGCCATGCTGAGGGGAAAGGGAGAGGTTTCCAAGCTGAGCCATACCGGCTCAGGAATTCTAGGAGTTGAAGTCCACGAGTCATGAAGGGGCCAAAGTTACCCCCATGCTGGCTGAGGAATTCTGGGAGTTGAAGTCCGCAGGTCATGAAGGGGCCATAGTTCCCCCATGCTGGCTGAGGAATTCTGGGAGTTGAAGTCCGCAGGTCATGAAGGGGCCATAGTTCCCCCATGCTGGCTGAGGAATTCTGGGAGTTGAAGTCCGCAAGTCATGAAGGGGCCATAGTTCCCCCATGCTGCCTCAGGAATTCTGGGAGTTGAAGTCCACGAGTCATAAAAGAGCCAAGGTTGCCTACCCTTGCGCTAGACCAACTGGTCATTAAATCAATCCAGCTTCCCTTGTTGATTTTGCTTGTCGCAAGCCGTCTGGGATGGTCACAAATGGTGATCACATAACCCCCAACGTGATGCAACTGTCTTAAAGACATGCCAGTTGCCAAGTGGCTGGATTTTGAATCACTGAGCGTGAGGCTATCGTGACAGTCTTAGGTGTGAGGACCGGTTCAAAGTTACAACTGCACTGAAAAAAAATGGACTCATCACCAGTTCCCACACATAGGACTGTGGCAGTATCCCCAGGGTCATGTGATCATCATTTGCGACTTTCCCAGCCAGTTTCTGACAAGCAGAGTTAATGGGGGGGGGGAAGCCAGATTCGCTTAGCGACTGCACCATTCACTTAACAACGGTGTCAAACTGATTGTAAAACGGGATCCAGTTCACTTAAGCAACTGCAGATTGTTTTCTATTGATATAACACCGCCCTCGTCATTATATTTTCCCAGGTCTTGAATTTATATCCCCCCGTTTTTGTTTTTTTTTTTTTAAATCTACATGTTTTGGCACTGCGCGACAGACAGATGTTTACCGATCAAGGGGAATTTTTGACGGCGATCTGACAGGTGCCCATCTCTTCTCATCAGGGAGCTTCTGCAGTCAGTTTGCCAAACTTTACGTCTTGAATTTCTGCCTGTGAAGGATTAGGAGTAGCATAGTAGTAGCTAAAAAAAAAAATGGTGAGAAGTCTACAGAAAAACCTCTGACTCGGGTGACATAAATTAGTCTGCAAATTCAGTCCTTTTTTTTTTCCCAACTGGGAGAAATGTTTTCAACACATTTTTTTTTTTTTTTTTAGTGGATAAAGAAAGAAAATAAACTCAGGAACTCCTGAATATAAAGCCCAATTCTCCTTATTTCTTTCTAGGATTTTTTTAACTTGGGTAACTTTTTGCAAAGTTGATTTGAGTGTATTTCTATATTGCTTGGATAGGCCATCCTTGACTTAGACCAGGGGTAGGCAACCTTGGCTCTTTTATGACTCGGGGACTTCAACTCCCAGAATTCCTGAGCCAGCATGGGGGAACTATGGTCCCTTCATGATTCGTGGACTTCAACTCCCAGAATTCCTGAGCCAGCCATGCTGAGGGGAAAGGGAGAGGTTTCCAAGCTGAGCCATGCAGGCTCAGGAATTCTGGGAGTTGAAGTCCGCAAATCATGAAGGGGCCACAGTTCCCCCATGCTAGCTCAGGAATTCTGGGAGTTGAAGTCCACGAGTCATGAAGGGGCCATAGTTCCCCCATGCTGGCTGAGGAATTCTGGGAGTTGAAGTCCACCAGTCATGAAGGGGCCATAGTTCCCCCATGCTGGCTGAGGAATTCTGGGAGTTGAAGTCTGCAAGTCATGAAGGGACCAAGGTTGCCTACCCTGACTTAGACCAATCTCTTTGCGACCGAAGTTACAACAGACTCAAAAAAAGCCACTTTATGACCTGGATGTGAAGCCTTGACATCTGCTCCCCACCCCACAGCCCCAGGGTGACATGACTGCATCTTGGTTACTGGCTACGCGTGGCTAGCCATTGGCGGCGTCCTGCTGTCGCGTGACCACGATGGCTGGCAAAATCTGTCCCCCAGCGAACAAGGGATTCGCTTAACAAGGACTGCAAAAAAAAAAAAAAGTCGTAAAATTGGGTACGGTCACATAGCGACCCAGCTACAGTCGTAGTCATGATTGATGGCCCAAATTACAAGCTCAGTTACTGTGGTAAGTCGAGGATCACCTGCCTTATTCGATTTTTCATTTAAAAAAAAACACTATAAAAATGAGAAAATATTAACTTTAGCAAGGATCTCCCTCTCTCCCTTCTTCTCTTGTTTTTCTTCCTTCCTTCCTCTCCTTGTATCTTCCTTCTTTCCTTCATCACTCACTCCCTTTTTTCCTATTCCCCCTCCCACCTTCCTTCCCTCCTCCCTCCCTTCCTTCCTTGTATCTTCCTTCTTTCCTTCATCACTCACTCCCTTTTCTCCTTCTATTCCCCCTCCCACCTTCCTTCCCTCCTCCCTCCCACCCTTCCTCCCTCCCTCCTTTCCTTCCTTGTATCTTCCTTCTTTCCTTCATCACTCACTCCATTTCTCCTTCTAATCCCCCTTCCTCCTTCCCTTCTCCCTCCCTTCCCCTTCCTTCCTCTCCTTGTATCTTCCTTCTTTCCTTCATCACTCATTCCCTTTTCTCCTATTCCCCCTCCCTCCTTCCTTCCCTCCTCCTTTCCTCCCTCCCTTCCTTTCCTTGTATCTTCCTTTTTCCTTCATCACTCACTCCCTTCCTTTCTCTTTCTATCTAGCTCCCTCCTTCCTTCCTCCCTCCCTCCCTTCTTCCTTTTCCCTTTTTCCTTCCTTCTTTCCTCCCTCCCTCCCTTCCTTGTATCTTCCTTCTTTCCTTCATCACTCACTCCATTTCTCCTTCTATTCCCCCTTCCTCCTTCCCTTCTTCCTCCCTCCCTCTCTCCCTCCCTCCCCTCTTCCTTCCTCTCCTTGTATCTTCCTTCTTCATCACTCACTCCCTTCCATTTCTCCTTCTATTCCCCTGCCTCCTCCCCTCCTCCCTCCCTCCCTTCTTCCTTTTCCCTCTTTTTCCTTCCTTCTTTCCTCCCTCCCTCCCTCCCCCCTTCCTTCCTCTCCTTGTATCTTCCTTCTTTCCTTCATCACTCACTCCCTTCCATTTCTCCTTCTATTCCCCTGCCTCCTCCTCCCTCCCTCCCTCCCTTCTTCCTTTTCCCTTTTTCCTTCCTTCTTTCCTCCCTCCCTCCCCCTTCCTTCCTCTCCTTGTATCTTCCTTCTTTCCTTCATCACTCACTCCATTTCTCCTTCTATTCCCCCTTCCTCCTTCCCTTCTCCCTCCCTCCCTCCCTCCCTCCCCCTTCCTTCCTCTCCTTGTATCTTCCTTCTTTCCTTCATCACTCATTCCCTTTTCTCCTATTCCCTCCCTCCTTCCTTCCCTCTTCCCTCCCTCCCTCCCTCCCTATCTTCCTTCTTCATCACTCACTCCCTTCCATTTCTCCTTCTAATCCCCTTCCCTCCTCCCCTCCTCCCTCCCTCCCTCCCTCCCTCCCTTCCTTCCTTCCTTCCTTCCTTCCTTCCTTCCTTCCTTCCTTCCCTTGTGTCTTCCTTTTTCCTTCATCACTCACTCCCTTCCTTTCTCCTTCTAATCCCCTTCCCTCCTCCCCTCCTCCTTCTTCCCTCCCTTCCTCCCTCCCTTCCTTCCTTCCTTTTTCCTTTCCCCTCTTTTTCCTTCCTTCCTTCCTCCCTCCCTCCCTCCCTCCCTCCCCAGAAACAAGTTGCCTTCCCCTGTTTCCTTCGGCCACAACCCGGACAGATTTTCCACCCAGGCTCCCAGTGAATAAATGGCGCTTGGCTCAAAGCCCACCACCACTGATTGACCAGATTTGTCAATCGGACACGAATCCAAGCACGGCGATGGGATGGGGGGGGTGGTCCAGTGGGGCTCTCCCTCCATTCCCCGTTCTCTTTCCAAACAGTCCTCTGTCTCCAGGCTTTGATTCCAGCTGATGGATGGCCGTCCCGTCCCCAGGGGAGCTTCGGGGGCAATGTTAAAGAGTCATATTCGGGGCAAGGGCCCTTTTCTCGCCCAGTAATTAGCAACAGCTGGAAATGTCACCAGCCGAAGTACAGCGGGGGGGGGGGGGGGGGGGAGGGCTATGATTCATCCCATATTGCCTGTCACCGTCTTCCTCTGGCTTCTCTGCAAAACACGCCGGCTTTGCAAGGAGAGCATCCTTCTTCCTTTGGCCACAAGGCCAAGGCAGAGTAACAGAAGAGCAGAGTTGGAAGGGACCTTGGAGGTCATCTATCCCAACCCCCTGCTCAGACAGGAAACCCTATACCATCTCAGACAAGTGACTGTCTAGCCTCTTCTTAAAAACTTCCAGTGTTGGAGCACTCACCGCTTCTGGAGGCAGGCTGTTCCACTGGTTAATTGTTCGAACTGTTAGGAAGTTTCTCCTTAGTTCCAGGTTGCTTCTCTCCTGGATTAGTTTCCATCCGTTGCTTCTTGTCCTGCCCTTTGGTGCTTTGGAAAATAGCTTGACTCCCTCTTCTTTGGGGCAGTCCCTCAAATATTGGAAGACTGTTATCATGTCACCCCCTATGACTGGTCACCCTTTAAGAAGCAGTACACCCCCCCCCCATCCTAGGAAAGAGCAAAAACTCTAGAAATTGTCAGTTTGAAATGGAGGAAATGTAACCACACATACTCAAAATTAGAGAGGAAGTTACAAGACCTGGCCACAAGGAAAGCAGCTGAAACCATGAAGGCTTAAGAAGGCAAAACTCCTCAGGGGCAAAATGACAGGTATGCTAAAACTCCATAGATCAGGAGTCTTCAAACTTGGCCCTTTTCTGACTTGTGGACTTCAACTCCCAGAATTCCTCAGCCAGCATGGGGGAACTTTGGCCCCTTCATGACTCGGGGACTTCAACTCCCAGAATTCCTCAGCCAACATGGGGGAACTATGGCCCCTTCATGACTCATGGACTTCAACTCCCAGAATTCCTGAGCCAGCATGGGGGAACTTTGGCCCCTTCATGATTCGTGGACTTCAACTCCCAGAATTCCTCAGCCAGCATGGGGAACTATGGCCCCTTCATGACTCAGGGACTTCAACTCCCAGAATTCCTCAGCAAGCATGGGGGAACTATGGCCCCTTCATGACTCGGGGACTTCAACTCCCAGAATTCCTCAGCTAACATGGGGGAACTATGGCCCCTTCATGACTTGTGGACTTCAACTGCCAGAATTCCTCAGCCAGCATGGGGGAACTATGGCCCCTTCATGACTTGTGGACTTCAACTCCCAGAATTCCTCAGCCAACATGGGGGAACTATGGCCCCTTCATGACTTGTGGACTTCAACTCCCAGAATTCCTCAGCCAGCATGGGGGAACTATGGCCCCCTTATGACTCGTGGACTTCAATTCCCAGAATTCCTCAGCCAGCATGGGGGAACTATGGCCCCTTCATGACTTGTGGACTTCAACTCCCAGAATTCCTCAGCCAGCATGGGGGAACTATGGCCCCTTCATGACTTGTGGACTTCAACTCCCAGAATTCCTCAGCCAGCATGGGGGAACTATGGCCCCTTCATGACTTGTGGACTTCAACTCCCAGAATTCCTCAGCCAGCATGGGGGAACTATGGCCCCTTCATGACTCGTGGACTTCAATTCCCAGAATTCCTGAGCCAGCATGGGGGAACTATGGCCCCTTCATGACTTGTGGACTTCAACTCCCAGAATTCCTGAGCCAGCATGGGGGAACTATGGCCCCTTCATGACTTGTGGACTTCAACTCCCAGAATTCCTCAGCCAGCATGGGGAACTATGGCCCCTTCATGACTCAGGGACTTCAACTCCCAGAATTCCTCAGCAAGCATGGGGGAACTATGGCCCCTTCATGACTCGGGGACTTCAACTCCCAGAATTCCTCAGCTAACATGGGGGAACTATGGCCCCTTCATGACTTGTGGACTTCAACTCCCAGAATTCCTCAGCCAGCATGGGGGAACTATGGCCCCTTCATGACTTGTGGACTTCAACTCCCAGAATTCCTCAGCCAGCATGGGGGAACTATGGCCCCTTCATGACTTGTGGACTTCAACTCCCAGAATTCCTCAGCCAGCATGGGGGAACTATGGCCCCTTCATGACTTGTGGACTTCAACTCCCAGAATTCCTCAGCCAACATGGGGGAACTATGGCCCCTTCATGACTTGTGGACTTCAACTCCCAGAATTCCTCAGCCAGCATGGGGGAACTATGGCCCCTTCATGACTTGTGGACTTCAACTCCCAGAATTCCTCAGCCAGCATGGGGGAACTATGGCCCCTTCATGACTTGTGGACTTCAACTCCCAGAATTCCTCAGCCAGCATGGGGGAACTATGGCCCCTTCATGACTTGTGGACTTCAATTCCCAGAATTCCTCAGCCAGCATGGGGGAACTATGGCCCCTTCATGACTTGTGGACTTCAACTCCCAGAATTCCTCAGCCAGCATGGGGGAACTATGGCCCCTTCATGACTTGTGGACTTCAACTCCCAGAATTCCTCAGCCAACATGGGGGAACTATGGCCCCTTCATGACTTGTGGACTTCAACTCCCAGAATTCCTCAGCCAGCATGGGGGAACTATGGCCCCTTCATGACTTGTGGACTTCAACTTCCAGAATTCCTCAGCCAGCATGGGGGAACTATGGCCCCTTCATGACTTGTGGACTTCAACTCCCAGAATTCCTCAGCCAGCATGGGGGAACTATGGCCCCTTCATGACTTGTGGACTTCAACTCCCAGAATTCCTCAGCCAGCCACGCTGGCTGAAGAATTCTGGGAGTTGAAGTCCACAAGTCAGAAAAGGGCCAGGTTTGATGACCCCTGCCATAGATTAAATGGACACATAGACTAAAAGCAATGTGGAACTCCAAAAAAACGGTAATGGCTTTGTAAAATTCTGCTTCCCTGTTTCTGGAAATCAATTGTCCAAAAGATCGTGCTATGTTGATGTTCAGGATCTGTTAGTGGCTGGGATACTTTTGCTGAAGCCCTTCCATAAAAGTTTTGCAACAGTTCCTCACTCATGTTTTTGGTCTGATTGACCTCTGCGCCAGCTGAACCATTTTTGGGGATAACCCCTAGTCCTTCTTTTCATTCAAGGAAACCTACCCAATTCCTGCAACTGTCCTTCCTATGTTTTACCCTCCAGTCCCCTAATCATTTTAGTTGCTCTTCTCTGAACTTTTTCCAGAGTCTCAACATCTTTTCCCATCGTAGGAAGAAGAAGAAGATGAAGAAGGAGGAGGAGGAGGAGGAGGAGGACTGTGGGGTCCTTGGTGCTCTCTGAGCTTGGTTGTTTTCTTGCAGATGCTTTATGACCCAACTAGGAAACCATCAGTGCTACTAAGGAAAGAAAGAAGAGTGAAGGGGAAGGAAGAGAAGAAGAAGAAGAAGAAGAAGAAGAAGAAGAAGAAGAAGAAGAAGAAGAAGAAGAAGAAGAAGAAGAAGAAGAAGAAGAAGAAGAAGAAGAAGAAGAAGGCCAGAGAAATCAATTGAATTCAATTCTTTATCGGCCAAGTGTGATTGGACACACAAGGAATTTGTCTCCTGTGCATAAACTCTCCATGCACATTCAAACCACGATAAATCATGATGGCTGTCATCGTAAAAAAATACATCCATCATAAATCCTAAGAAACAACCCTTAGTGATAGTCATAGGATACTAAAATAAGGAATCAACATAAATCATACCAGGATACGAAATGAAACGATACAAATCGTAAGACACAAGCAACAAAATTATAGTCACAAGGAGACAGGTAATAGGAAAGACGAGAAGAAGAAGAATTATATGGCCTTACTAGATAGTTTGACAGTGTGGTGGGAATTAGTTGTTTAGCACACGGATGGCATGGGGGGGGGGTAAAATTGAAAAGATGCTTCGGCTTTGCAAATCTTTCCCTTCCTATGCACCAAACAGCAAAGCCAGCGGGAGAATCAACCTTTTTTCCGCTGGCTGGCAAAGGGACAAATAGCTTGGTAGCTCGTCAAGATAATTGAAAGCTACAAGGCTTAGCTGCAAAGCCCCATCTCGAGGTCTCTTTAGGAGAGGCTGGGTGGGAGTCACCGCCCTTAATGTATAAGGTGATTAGGGAGAGATAGGGCGATCAGCAAACACCAGAGACGGTTTGACAGATTTGACAGGCTGGATCCGTCCCTTAAGCTCCCAGGATGGGAAAAAGAGGCTGAGATGTTGCATGTGTCTGGAGACAGCCAGGGCCCTCCTTTTTTCAAGATAGCAAGCAATTAACATTAAAATAACTAGGATAGGTTTAAGCTAAAAATTATTGATAACTATAAGAATGCTACTTTTATTCAATTGATCTAATAAGAATTGTATTGGTTTAAATATGCGTTAACAGAGGGATAGAATCAAGGTCACGTCAAGTATTAATACCACTCTGCAAGGCCTTGGTAAGGCCACACTTGGAATACGGCATCCAGTTTTGGTCACCACGATGTAAAAAAGATGTTGAGACTCTAGAAAGAGTACAGAGGAGAGCAACAAAGAGGATCAGGGGACTGGAGGCTAAAACATAGAAGGAACAGTTGCTGGAATTGGGTATGTCTAGTTTAATGAAGAGAAGGACCAGGGGCGGCATGATAGCAGTCTTCCAATATCTCAGGGGCTGCCCCAAAGAAGAGGGAGTCAAGTTATTTTCCAAAGCGCCTGAAGGCAGGACGAGAAGCAACGGATGGAAACTAATCAAGGAGAGAAGCAATCTGAAACTAAGGAGAAATTTCCTGACAGTTAGAACAATTAACCAGTGGAACAACCTGCCTCCAGAAGCGGTGGATGGATGGGTGGGTGGGTGGGTGGATGGATAGATGGATGGATAGGTGGGTGGGTGGGTGGGTGGATGGATGGATGGATGGATAGATAGATAGATAGATAGATAGATAGATAGATAGATAGATAGATAGATAGATAGATAGATAGATAGATAGATAGATAGATAGATAGATTAGATGAGAGACAGACAGACAGACAGACAGATAGATAGATAGATAGATACTGTAGATAGACAGATAGATAGATAGATAGATACAGACAGACAGACAGACATGAATGGATAAAGACAGATATAAGTAATTGAAAGGTAGCTAAATAGAGATAGATACAAGAGAGGGAGAGAGATGGAAGTATGGTGGAACGAGAGATACAGAGAGATAACAGAGAGGGTAGAGCGATAGGCCTACATTACCACGTGGATACCTAGATAGCTAGAGAGATATCGCTTTGGTATCCTCTCCTGAGCATTCCTGAACTTTTGACAGGAGCCCCCTTCTTCCCACCAGATGTAATCCTCGCTGGGGGGGGGGAACTGAGCCCTATCAGCCATGCTCCTCCTTTGATCAGGAAATAACCCTCGGCTGCTGGCTCCCAGCCCTGCAGGGGAGAGGGACGGAGAGGGATAGATGCTAAATGAGTCGTCCTTCCTCCTGACAGCCAGGAATCCGCCTGTAGAGATCCCGTCCGTAGGGGGAAATCTCCCGTAGGATCTCTTAGGACAAGACGGTGTCTTCCCCTTCATCCTCCTCACCCCCCCACCCCCCACCCCCCACCCCCGTTTGTGCCTTATGGAGCACGTGGACTTCCATCACTCAGCGGGGTATTTGGAAAGGCAGCCGAAAGGATTCAGCCTCAGGAACAGCTTAGAGAGGTCGGAAAAATACAAGCCTGGTCTCTGTGTGTGTGTGTGTGTGTGTGTGTGTGTGTGTATGACTGTGTGTGTGTGTTTGTATGTGTGAAATTGCGGCCCTTAGCAAAAAAGCAGAACGATGCTTTGTGTTCCAAACGCTCACTCTGTGTGTGTATGACTGTGTGTGTGACTGTGTGTATGACTGTGTGTGTGTGTTTGTATGTGTGAAATTGCGGCCCTTAGCAAAAAAGCAGAATGATGCTTTGTGTTCCAAACGCTCACTCTGTGTGTGTGTGTGTGTGTGTTTGTGTGTGTCCACTGGGACCATCTTCAAGGTGTTGGCTGTCACCTTTAAAGCCCTTCATGGCTTAGGACCAGGTTACTTACAGGACCGCATACTGCCGCATAGTTCCCAGAGACCAGTGAGGTCCCACAGATTGGGCCTCCTTCAGGTCCCGTCGGCCAGACAATGTCAGCTGGCGGGTCCTCAGGGAAGGGCCTTTTCTGTGGTGGCTCCGACCTGGTGGAATCAACTTCCCCCCGAGATTCGAACGACTCCCACCTTGCCGGCCTTCAAGAAAGCCGTTAAAACTCTCCTGTTCCGGCAGGCCTGGGGTTAATGTCCCCGGGGGGGGGGGATACGATTGGGACATGCTGTGTGAATGTACTGTAAATGCCGGCGTATAAGACGACTTCCACAAGCGCTGAAATCGGTGCCAAAGACGGGGGTCGTCTTATACGCCGAGTCATCTTATACGCCGGAAATACTGGTAGTTTCCAGCGTATAAGACGACGTTCTAGGAATGCGGCCCGGCTATAAAGACGGGGGTCGTCTTATACGCCGGGTCGCCTAATATGCCGGCATATACGGTACTCTTTTTTATTGTTATATTTATTGTTTTAATTTTGTACGCCGCCCTGAGTCCCTAGGGAATTGGGCGGCATATAAATTTTATTAATAAATAAATAAATCTTGGCTTTTTTTCCCCAAACTCTTGACAATTTAATTTATTTATCGGATTTTTATCCTGCAGGTACTACTTCTCAGAAGGCGTCTGGGAAGATTTAGAAGAGGCAATCCCAGAAGTTGTGGATGCTCCAACACTGGACGTTTTTAAGAAGAGACTGGACAACCGTCTGTCTGAAATGGGATAGGTCCTACACCATCTCAGACAAGTGACTGTCCGGCTTCTTCTTAAAAACCTCCCGCGATGAAGCGCCCACGATTTCTGGTGGCCAGCTGTTCCACTGGTTAATTGTCTTCACTGTCAGGAAGTTTCTCCTTAATTCTAGGTTGCTTCTGTCCTTGACCAGTTTCCAACCATGGTTTCTCGTCCTTCGCTCTGGTGCTTTGGAGAACAACCTGGCCCCCTCTTCCTTGTGGCAGCCCCTCAGATACTGGAACACGGCTAGCATGTCTCCCCTGATTCTTCTTTTCTTTAGACTAGCCAAACCCACGTCCCGCAGCAAGACAATAGGTAAGTGAGATGCGCCGCGTTTTATGATGTTTCTTGACCCCGTTGTTCAGTGAATCCCTGCAGTCATTAAGTTAGTAACATGGTTGTTAAGTGAATCTAGCTTCCCCATTGAATTTGTTGGTCAGAAAGTTGCCAAAAGGGATCACATGACCCCTGGGACATGGCAACCGTCACAAGTACATGTCAGTTGCCAAGTGTCCAATTTTATTTTTTTTTAGAAAATTGTATTGATTTTCTGGTTTTACATTTAAGTATTTAAAGCAGTGTTTCTCAACCTTGACAATTTTAAGGCATGTGGACTTCAACTCCCAGAATGCTGGGTGTGGAATTCTGGGAGTTGAAGTCCACATGCCTTAAAATTGTCAAGGTTGAGAAACACTGATTTAAAAAGTAACGTGGCGGCTGAGTTAATCAATAATTCAATAACATATCTTTAGTATCTTTAGTACAAATCTCCAAACTATTACATTAAATATTTCCTCTCTTTTCCCCTTAGTGTTTACTGTTTCATATTTAAACTAATTCTTATTATGTCAATTAAATCAAAGTAACTTTCTTAACATTTATCAATAATTTTTAGTTTATACATATCCCAGTTGTTTTAACATTCAGTCTTTATAGACAATCAGTGTCCGATTTAGTTTTTCCCAAGGTTTAGTTTCCTGTTAATATTGAAATTTAACGTTTAATGTTTATAATTTCCAAGTTTCAAATAACCCCAATTCCCTTTATCTCAATTTATCACAAGATCTCATGTTCAGGATACACGTCTTATTCTATTTGAATTCTCACCATCTTACCTCAGACTAATTAATAATGCAATATAACATTCTTGTTTTCTGTTTATTTCCAAATATCTTAAATTTAGTAATCCAAATTTCTCTTACACACACACACACACTGAGTGTCCGAATTTTGATCATGTGACCACGGGGTACCGTGGCGGTCGTACAAGCGAGGACTGGCTGGGAGTCTCATTTTTCAGTGCTGTTGTAACAGTTGCTAAACAAACGGTTGTAAGTTTAGAACTACAGAAGTCCTCGACTTATCACAGTTCATTTAGTGACCGTTCAAAGTTACAATGGCACTGAAAAAAGAGGCTTACGACCGTTTTTCACACTTAACGACCAATGCAGCCTCCCCGGGTCAATGATTAAATTCGGACGCTTAGCGACCGACTCATATTTATGATGGTTGCCGTGTCCCTGGACTCACGCGATACCCTTTTGCGACCTTCTGACAAGCAAAGTCAATGAGGGAAGCCCGATTCGCTTAACGACTGTGTTGCTGATTTAACAAACGCAGTGATTCACCTAACAACGGTGGCAGGAAAAGTCCTAAAATGGGGCAAAACTCACTTTAACACATGTTTCACTTAGCCACATACATTTTGGGTCAATACAGGTGGTCTTTGACTCACAACTGTTCAAAATGATGATACTGAAAAAAATGTGACTTACGACCGTTTTTCACACTTGTGACAGATGCAGCAACCCCCCCCCCCTGTGGTCACGTGATCCAAATTCAGACACTTGGAGAATGAAAGAAGAACTTTAAAAACAGGATCTAGGATAAGGTGATTAAGATGATTAATTAGAAAAGGAGCTTCACAGTGATGTGGTTGTGACTTGTAGAAACACTAGAAAAATGTTTCTCTTCAATTGTTTATCTGTTAAAATACTAAGAAAGGTCCCAATTTAAGCTTGACAAATGAGAATATTGTGGGAAGCAGAGAAAATCAAGGAAAGCTACTCTGTGGATTACTACGGAATTATAGAAACTAATTGTTATTGACTTTTTGTAAATATAAAGCCGGACAACATGCTGATTACCAAAGATTAAGGTGATTATGTTTTAAAAAATATTAATAAAATATATTTTTTAAAAAAAATGAATTCGGACACTTGGCAACTGGCATGTACTTGTGACGGTTGCAGTGTCCTAAGGTCACGTGATCCTCTTTTGCGACCTTCTGACCAGCAAAGTCAATGGGGAAGCTAGATTCACTTAACAACCTGTGTTACTAGCTTAAAAACTGCAGAGATTCACTTCGCAACGGTGGCAAGGAAAGTCATAAAACGTGGCGCATCTCACATCATCATCATCATCACCACCATCATCATCAAAGTTGGAAGGGACCTTGGAGGTCATCTAGTCCAACCCCCTGCTCAGGCAGGAAACCCTATACCATGTCAGACAAATGGCTGTCCAGTCTCTTCTTAAAAACTTCCAGTGTTGGAGCATTCACCGCTTCTGGAGGCAGGTTGTTCCACTGGTTAATTGTTCTCACTGTCTGGAAGTTTCTCCTTAGTTCTAGGTTACTTCTCTCCTTGATTAGTTTCCATCCGTTGCTTCTTATCCTGCCTTCTTCAGGCGCTTTGGAGAATAGCTTGACTCCCTCTTCTTTGGGGCAGCCCCTGAGATATTGGAAGACTGCTATCATGTCCCCCCTCGTCCTCCTCTTCGTTAAACTAGACATACCCAATTCCAGCAACCTTTCCTTATATGTTTTAGCCTCCAGTCCCCAAATCTTCTTTGTGGCTCTTCTCTGCACTCTTTCTAGAGTCTCAACCTCTTTTTTACATTGTGGTGAGCAAAACTGGATGCAGCATTTCAAGTGTGGCCTTACCAAGGCCTTGTAAAGTGGTATTAACACTTCACGTGATCTTGATTCTATCCCTCTGTTAATGCAGCCTAGCATATTGTAACAGTGGAAATTCTGGGCTGTTTGTGGCTGTAAGCCGCGAACCGCCTGTAGAAGCCATGTAGAAATGCGATTGAATCAAGCTTGAGAGAGAGAGAGAAAAAAAAAAACAAAACAGAAAGTTTGCAAAAAAATTCCTTAATATGCCCCTGGTCTCCAGTGCCAGCCTGTAAGCAGATGTGGCTTTATAGCTCAGGAAAACATGATTACTTTCTCCTTGGCAGAAATTAAGCCCAAGAATGGGGGGGGGGAAATATCCACCCCGTTTCTTGAAGCAATGAAGAACATCTGTTACCAAAGATCAAGGCAGATTAAAGTTCAACCACACTGCTCAGGCCAGGACTAAGTTTGTACACATCGTGGGCAACTTCCAGCTGGGTGGAATTTTTAGCTTTGAGTTCCCAGGCTGGCTGAGAATTTCTGGGAAGTAAAACTCACCCCTCTGGAAGTTGGGTGGATTTTACTTCCCAGAAATCCCCAGCCAGCCTGGGAACTCAGAGCTAAAATTCCACCCAGCTGGAAGTTGCCCACGATGTGCAGAACAAACTTAGATCTCACATACAATCCTGGGAAATAGCCGGTATTGAAAGAGATGTTAAGGATTTAAAAAAGGCCACAAGAAAAACCAAATACACAGACACAGAAGAGACAGTACGTTGGTACCTTGGGACTCACGGTTAGTTGATTCCGGAAGGTGCAATGAGTATAAAAAGTATGAGTACCAAACCCATTTGTCCCAAAAGGAATATTGTAGTCAGTCACAAGACAGCCAACATCAATAAGTTCTAGTTTGCGTGTTCAATACTAAACAAATGATCGGTACCAGGACAAAATTTTCATGTCAAAATGTGCCTGAGTATCAAATCTGATGAGTTTCAAAGCAGCTGAATACCAAGGTACCACTGTACCTTCCTCAACTAAAGTGCCTGGGAGAGGAATCTAGGGATCCTGGTAGATCATCATTTAAGTAGGAGGCAACCATGTGCAAAAAGGCCAATGCAGTCCTAGGCTGCATCAACAGAGGGAGAGCATCAAGATCACGAGAATAGAATAGAATAGAATAGAATAGAATAGAATAGAATAGAATAGAATAGAATAGAACAGAACAGAACAGAATAGAATAGAATAGAATAGAAAATATGAAATAGAATAGAATAGAATAGAATAGAATAGAACAGAATAGAAAATATGGAATAGAATAGAATAGAATAGAAAATATGGAATAGAATAGAATAGAATAGAATATAAAATATAGAATAGAATAGAATAGAATAGAATAGAAAATATGGAATAGAATAGAATAGAATAGAATAGAATAGAATAGAAAATATGGAATAGAATAGAATAGAAAATATAGAATAGAATAGAATAGAATAGAATAGAAAATATGGAATAGAATAGAATAGAATAGAAAATATGGAATAGAATAGAATAGAATAGAATAGAATAGAATAGAATAGAATAGAATAGAATAGAATAGAATAGAAAATATGGAATAGAATAGAATAGAATAGAAGCTGGAAGGGACCTTGGAGGTCTTCTAGTCCAGCCTCCCGCTTAAGCAGAAGAACCTATACCATCTCAGACTGGTGGATGTCTAGTCTCTTCTTAAAAATCTCCAATGATGGAGCACCCATGATCTTCCATCTCTCAGCAGGGTATTTGGAAAGGCTGCCAAAAGGATCCAGCATGATCAAAATTCAGAAGCTTGGCAGCTGACTCGTATTTACGACAGTGTCCCAGGTCACATGACCTCCCTTTTGCGACCTTCAGACAAGCCAAGTCCATGGGGAAGGCAGATTCCCCGAACAACCGCGTTAGTAACTGAACAACCGAGGTGCTTCCCCTCACAAGTGAAAATGGGACAAAACTCACTTCACCCATTTCCTTCGTTGAGCGACATAAATTCTGAGCTCAACACTGGTTTTAAGTTGGAGACTACCAATGTTAAAAAAAAAAATTTTTTTTTTGCAGTGGTCTTTAAGCAAATCAGAGCCGTTTGTTAAGCGAACCACCTTTCCTCCGTGGCCGAGTTCACAACAACAGCCTAAGCGAGGAATACAAAATCCTATTTGCGATCGCAGCTCTTTGCACAAGCTCTGGGAACTGGAGTCAAGGTGCCAAGTCTTGCCATGCATCCAAGGTTTTTTTTGGGGGGGGGGGGGAGGCTCCCCCTCAGAAATCTCCCTGTCTCGCTGGGAAAACGAGACAATAATAAGATAAATCAGCAAGCATCTGCTGCTCTTTCTGGTCTCCCTCGTGGTCTGGCCGGTCCATTCGCCAATCCCTCTTCGGCAAAACGCATCCTGCTCTTGTGTGACTTTCGGGATGGTTGGCACATTCCTTTCGCTCCGCATTGGCCTTCATTTGATACGGCGAAAACGAAAAGAGAATATATCTTTAGGACAGTGGTTCTCAACCTGTGGGTCGGGACCCCATTTGGGGTCGAACGACCATTTCATGGGGGTCGCCAAACAATGCAGTCCGCCATTTTCCCCCCCTTTTCCTTAGCTGTGCTACTCCCTTTTATTCTATTGGCTTTTGAAAGCCAATAGAATAGACTCTCTCGAATAGAGTCTCATTCTATTGGCTTTCAAAAGCCAATAGGAATTGTCCAGGCTGTCTCTGCCCTGTTGAGCCCGCCAAAAGTCCCATTCTGCAAACGGGGCTGCACCCGTTGAGTAGTCCTCGACTTACGACCGGTTGAGTAGTCCTTGACTTACGACTGGTTGGGGGTCGCGGCATTAAAAAGGTTGAGAACCACTGCTTTAGGATATAGTACCCGCTTTATAAAACCCTAGTGAGGCCACACCTGGAATACTGCAGCCAGTTTGGGTCACCTTATCACAAAAAAAGAGGTTGAGAGTTTGGAAAAAATTCAGAGAAGAGCAACTAAGATGATCCAAGGCCGGGAGACTAAAACTTACAAAGGACGGCTGCGGGACTTGGGTTTGGCTAGTCTAAAGAAAAGAAGAAAGAGGGGAGATAGGATAGCAGTGTTCCAGTATTTGGGGGGCTGCCCCAAAGAAGAGGGGGTCGCATTATTCATCAAAGCACCAGAGGGCAGGACGAGAAACAATGGTTGGAAAACTGATCAAGGAGAGAAGCAACCTGGAATTAAGGAGAAACTTCCTGACAGTGAGGACAATTAATCAGTGGAACAGCGTGCCACCAGAAGCGGTAAGTGCTCCAACACTGGAGTTTTTAAAAAGAGACTGGACAGTCACTTGTCTGAGATTTTATAGGTTCTCCTGCTTGAGTGGGGGGGCTGGACTAGAAGACCTCCAAGGTCCCTTCCAGAGCAGAAAATTCAGAACCCTAAATAATAGGTTAACAGTTCTTCAGGGTTGCTCCTTAGAAGTTGTTGTAGGTAGATTGAGAAACCAAAATCAAACCATAACAAAAAGAAGGAAAGAACAGAGCAGAACAGAACAGAATAGAATAAAATTATAGAACAGAACGGAACAGAATGGAACGGAACGGAGCGGAACAGAACAGAGCAGAGCAGAGCAGAGCAGAGCAGAACAGAACAGAATTGGAAAGGACTTTGAAGGTCATCTAGTCCAAGGCTTTCCAACCAGTGGTATGGGTACCACCTGTGGTACATTGGCACCTGGCAGGTGGTACGTGACCATCCTAGAAAGCGGGGGAGGGGAATGAGCTGAACCGGTGGCAGCACCGCACAAGCCTGAGCGAGAGACGGCTGGAGCTGCAGGGCTGGCAGGGCTCAGTGGAAGCGCCAGGATCAGTGCCGCTTTCCAGCTGATTGGCGCTTCTTCGGGACTGTCAAGGGCTCAGTGGAAGCGCCAGGATCAGCGCCAGGCTCCAGCTGGACCTCAGCGCTGATCCTGGCGCTTCTGCTGAGCCCTGAAGAAGTGCTGATCAGCTGGAATGTTGCAGCCTCTCCAGGGTCTTGTGATTTACATTCAGATGCTTGGCAACTGATTCATATTTATGAGGGTCACAGTGTCCCAGGGTCATGTGAAGTGACCAAAACCTGCTGCAACCACCCAGCAGACGGGGGGGGGGGGGAATAAAAACCAAACACCCCCACACCCCACCCCCGCTGTCAGTCCTCAACAGAAATGCTCACAGCAATGAAAACCTCGGACAGGAGGAAGAGCGGCGCCGGGCAGGCAGGCAGGTGTCTTGCTCCGGCTGTGGCTTAGGGGGCACTTTTTCAGTCCCACTGTAACTTCAAACAGTCACTAAGTAAACTGTTGTAAGTCGAGGACTACCTGTATTTTATCACTTTTTCCTTTTTGCGGGGGGGTCATCAAGTTTTTGACAACTTGCTAAGCAACTGGTGGTACTCGGATGTTGCCATATCCTAAAAGTGGCACAATGGGTGAAAAGGTTGAAAAGCCCTGGTCTAGTCCAGCCCCGTACTCAAGCAGGAAAACCTATACCATCTCAGGCAGGTGATTGTCCAGTCTCTTCTTGAAAATTTCCAGTGATGGAGTACCCACAATTTCTGGGGGAAAGCTGTTCCACTAGTTGATTGTCCCAGGACTTCCAAAATCATATATAATAAGGAAATGGGCTTCTCAGAAATCAGTGGAGAAAAGTTGAATTTACAGAGAATATAAGAGTAACAGAGTTAGAAGGGACCTTGGAGGTCATCTAGTCCAACCCCCTGCTCAGGCAGGAAACCCAATACCATTTCGGACCAATGGCTGTTCAGTCTCTTCTTAAAAACTTCCAGTGTTGGAGCATTCACAGCTTCCGGTGGCAGGTTGTTCCGCTGGTTAATTGTTCTAACTTAGTCTTAGATCTCAAGAGTCCAAGCCGTGTGTTGTCCTTTGGCCTTCAGTCAAATTAATGGCAAAAGTTATAAATTTTGGAATGGTTGAGTGATTTTCTTTCTTGAATTTTCAATTTCCCCCCTTTTTGGTCTCCATCCCAATGGCATGACTTCGTGTCGGTCGCTATGTCAACAATCAAACATCTGTGGCACAAATAAAAGGGCCTAGCTTAAGAGTAAACAACCTCCCCCCTAATTAAACCACAGATAAAACTTTAAAACTGCTTAGGGAAAAAAGCAGTAAGAAAAGAAGCAGACGAGCCATGTGGTCAAAAGAATGATCTGGGGATTGAAATTCAGACTGAGTCGGGGACGGAGGGGTTTTTGGAGTCACACCTGTTGGATCCCGGCCTACACGTTGTCAGTAGGGCAGGGAAAAAGCAGAGGGTGCAGCTGGGTCATCTGGAGTTTCTGAGGAGGATCTCCTTTGGAGAGCAAGTCAGGGCTAAAATAGGACCTTAGAGTTGGAAGGCAGAGGCAGAGAACAGGACACAGAGTGGGGAGAATCTGTTTGTGTCTGTCTGTCTGTCTCGCTCTCTCTCTATCATCTAGATCAGGGGTAGTCAACCTTGGCTCTTTTATGACTCATGGACTTCAACCCTCTGGCTCAGGAATTCTGGGAGTTGAAGTCCACGAGTTATAAAAGAGCCAAGGTTGACTAATCATCTATCTATCATCTATCATGTCCATCCATCCATCATCCATCATCCATCCATATCTGTCTGTCTGTCTGCCTATCTAGCTAAATAGCTATCATCTATCTATCTGTCTGTCTGTCTGTCTGTCTGTCTCTCTCATCTATATCATCTATCATCTATCACAGTGATGGAGAACCCACTTATGCATCGTTGGGTGTCAGGTGGGCGTGGCCCATTGAGTGGGTGTGGCCCAATGGATGGGCGTGACTCATTGGCTGGGTATGGCCCATTGGCTGGGCATGGCTGCAGAGGTAACAGCAGACTGGGTGGGACTAAAAAGTTCAATCAATCAATTCCAACTTTGCAAGATTTTTTTTTCCTGCGAGAAGTTGAAATTGACTAATTGATTGAACCTTTTTTTTTTTTTTGCACACGGCAGTGGAGGCCGAAAGCGAAAAAGTTTTATAAAATCCAGCTGAAGGCCTAGGACTAGGGTGACAGCGCGCATGCCCACAGAGCGGGCTCTGAGTGCCGCCTCTGGCACCCGTGCCATAGGGTCGCCACCACTAATCTATCATATCCATCCATCCATCCATCATCCATCGTCCATCCATATCTATCTATCTGTCTGTCTGTCTGTCTATCTATCTATTTATCTAGCTAGATAGCTAGATAACTATCATCTATCTGTCTGTCTCTGTCTCTCTCTCTCTCTCTCTCTCTCTCTCTCTCTCTCTCATCTATATCATCTATCATCTATCATGTCCATCCATCCATCCATCCATCATCCATCATCCATCCATATCTATCTATCTGTCTGTCTGTCTGTCTGTCTATCTATTTATCTAGCTAGATAGCTATCATCTATCTATCTGTCTGTCTCTCTGTCTCTCTCTCTCATCTATATCATCTATCGTCTATCATGTCCATCCATCCATCATCAATATCTGTCTGTCTGTCCATCCATCCATCCATCCATCCATCCACCCATCTATTATCTATTATCTGTTATCTATTATTTATCTAGTATCTATTATCTATCTATCATCTATCTACCTATCACCTATCATGTCCATCCATCCATCCATCCATCCATCCATCCATTCATCCATCCATCCATCCATCCATCTCTCTCTCTCTCTCTCTTATCTATCTATCTATCTATCTATCTATCTATCTATCTATCTATCTATCTATCTATCTATCTATCTATCTATCTATCTATCTATCTATCTATCTATCTAGCCATCTAGCCATCTAGCTAGCTACTGGAGCCTGATAGTTGTGGGGGGTCACCCTATTCCCCAAAGCGCCTGAAGGCAGGACAAGAAGCAAGGATAGAAACTAACCAAGGAGAGAACCAACCTAGAACTAAGGAGAAATTTCCTGACAGTTAGAACGATTAACCAGTGGAACGACTTTCCTCCAGAAGTTGTGGGTGCTCCAACTGTCATGGTTCCGACAGACAGAGATGAATAAAGCAGAACTGCGAAGCTTGCAAATTCCTCATGTTTATTAGTTACAAAGTATTGGCACAGTCAAGAGTGAAACCAAGTCTGGATACACACGTAACAATTCCCCAATACAAAGTTAAAAATCCCGCCCATAAAACTATGCAAGCAACTACGTTCCCCAATGCAATCATTTGGCTGGCTTTTTCTACAATGCCCAGCCTGCAGGCTCAGGAGAAACCGATGGCCTTGGTTCCCACAGGACAAAAGATTATTATGACTAGCGAAGCACCTGGGCAGCCCCCCTCCTCCCTCCGTTCTATGGGGCAACCCAGAATGAGCAGGAAAATGGCTGTGGCCATGCTCAGTCACAGCATTGACAACAACATTTGAGGATTTTAAGAAGAGACTGACAGCCATTTCTCTGAAATGGTATAGAGCAGGGGTAGGCAACCTTGGCTCTTTTATGACTTGTGGACTTCAACTCCCAGAATTCCTGAGCCAGTATGGGGGAAACTATGGCCCCCTCATGACTGGTGGACTTCAACTCCCACAATTCCTGAGCCAGCATGGGGGAAACTATGGCCCCTTCATGACTTGTGGACTTCAACTCCCAGAATTCCTGAGCCAGCATGGGGGAACTATGGCCCCCTCATGATTGGTAGACTTCAACTCCCAGAATTCCTGAGCCAGCATGGGGGAACTATGGCCCCCTCATAACTCATGGACTTCAACTCCCAGAATTCCTGAGCCAGCATGGGGGAACTATGGCCCCCTCATGACTGGTGGACTTCAACTCCCAGAATTCCTGAGTCGGCATGGCTCAGCTTGGAAACCTCTCCCTTTCCCCTCAGCATGGCTGGCTCAGGAATTCTGGGAGTTGAAGTCCATGAGTCATAAATGAGCCAAGGTTGCCTCCCCCTGGTATAGAGTCTCCTGCCTGAGCAGCTGCATGGTGTCCATTAGTTCCACTGGTTTTAACCTGAGTTTTGAGGGTTGGAAAGGATCCCCCCCCCCATATTTTATTCCGAGGTTGTCGTTTAATTCAATTTCCGAATTCCTCTTTCCTCGTCTGGCTAGATCTTGTCTTGTTCTTTCTTCCAAACTATTGTCGGCCCGATCTTCCCAAAGGACATCATTAAGAACCGCAAATAACTGCATGGCATATTGGGAACCCGAGTCCTTAATCAGCGAGCTTTGACAGTGAGCCAATCCCAAAGAAAAGTGAAGGTCAAGTGTTTGCCAGCAGACTGAATTCCCCCCCCCCCCAAAAATACTTTGCTGGTGTCAAGGCCTGCAAGCAAATTCCTTCTTTCATTTCAGTTTAATTTTTTTTTTTCCAATGGTGAGCAAGTGAAAATAGTATATTGGAACCGCTTGGCGACTTTCCCCCATTCGTTTAGCAACCGTTCAAAGTTACACCGGCAACTTCCTAATCACGGTTACAGGATCCCCAGAGTGTGGGATCAAAATTCGGACCTTGAACCTAACTTGACTGATAGGAGTGAGACCAACATGTTCAAGGGTTTAGTCATTCATTCATTCATATTTTTTTTACATCCCCCCTTTATTATTTTCACAGATAACTCAAGGTGCAGCAAACACACCTTCCTCCTTCTATTTTCCCTACAACAACAGCCCTGTGGGGTGGGCTGGGCTGGGCTGAGAGAGAATTATTGGCTCAAAGCCATCCAGCTGGCTTTCATCTCTAAGGTGGAACTAGAACTCACAGTCCCCTGGTGATTGGCCCAAAGTGACCCAACCGGCTTTCATGCGTAAGATGGGACTAGAACTCACCATCTCCTGGTGATTGGCTCAAAGTCACCCAGCTGGCTTTCATCTCTAAGGTGGAACTAGAACTCACAGTCTCCTGGTGATGGGCTCAAAGTCACCCAGCTGGCTTTCATGCCTAACATGAGACTAGAACTCACCGTCTCCTGGTGATTGACTCAAGGTCACCCAGCTGGCTTTCAGGTCGAAAGTGGAACTAGAATGCACAGTCTCCTGGTGATTGGTCCAAAGTCACCCAACCGGCTTTCATGCTTAAGGTGGGACTAGAACTTAACGTCTCCTGATGATTGGCTCAGAGTCATCCAGCTGGCTTTTGGGCCTAAGACGGGACTAGAACTCACCATCTCCTGGTGATTGGCTCAAAGTCACACAGCTGGCTTTCATCACTAAGGCGCAACTAGAATTCACTATCTCCTGGTGATTGGCCAAAGTCACCTAGCTGTTTTCATGCTTAAAGAGGGACTAGAACTCACCCTCTCCTGGTGATTGGCCTAAGGTCACCTAGCCAGCTTTTGTGCCTCAGGCAGCACTAGCATTCACTGTCGCCTGGTGATTGGGCCAAAGTCCCCTAGCCGGCTTTTGTACCTAAGGCGGCACTAAAATTCACAATCTCCTGCTTAGCCAGTAGGCCAAACTGGCTCTCTTCAGATTGTTGGAAAAAAAAAAAAACTAGGTTGGGTCTGAGGAATTCTGGGAATTCACGTCCAGCTCCGTTAAAGTGGCTAGGATTGAGAAACACGGTCACGGAGGCTACTAAGCATATCAAGTGGCTTTTTCCCGGCGGGACAGATGGGAAATGTAGTTTCCAATGCCTTCCAGTTGTGCGTAGGGAGGGCACCCCTTGTCCCCTGTGGCCGTAGACCAGTGTTTCCCAAACTTGACAATTTTAAGGCATGTGGACTTCAACTCCCAGAATTCCACAGCCAGCGTTGCTGGCTGTGGAATTCTGGGAGTTGAAGTCCTCATGCCTTAAAATTGTCAAGTTTGGGAAACACTGCCGTAGACTAAAGAAACATCTAGAGCAGACCGTAGAGCTCGTTGGCCAAGCCCAACTTGTGTGTGAGAGAGATCTGGGTCTGTCACTCCTGCTTCTCCGGCAGCGGAATTTGGAAGATGGATGCGTCAATGGCGGAGAAATCCCAGACCCGTTCAAGGAGCCGTTCTGGAAAACAGGAGGGAAGAAAGACTATCTGATGGAATGCTGGCCTGGGAATTCTGCCCTCCAAATGTTTATACTCCAGGCTGTTGTGGCATGGGTCTTCTCCAGGAACGAACATAGAGAGCTGACCGCAAAGCAGTTCCACGTTCCAAGGAAAAATGCACAGGATAAACATCAGCTCAGATTCTCAGTATCTTTATTTTCCTGGCTTGTACCGTTGTTGAGTTGATCCCCAAATCCCGGAGCGCTTTGTCTATAAATTGGGAGGGGGCAGAATCACAGATCGGCAGAGCAAAATTCGAACGGCGTAAGAGCCAAAGCACCTGAGAGCAGGTCAAGGAGTAACGTGTGGACGTTGTAGCCGTTGTTGTTAAGCAAATCTGGCTTCCCCCGTTGACTTTGCTTGTCGGAAGGTCGCCAAAGGGGATCACGTGACACCTGGGACGCTGTGACTGTCGTGAATATGAGTCAGTCACCAAGCCTCTGGATTTTGATCACGTGATCACAGGGGATGCGGAAGCGGTTCTAAGAAAAGCAGGGGTGAGAGGGAAAGGAAAGGAAAGGAAAGGAAAGAAGGAAGGAAGGAAGGAAGGAAAGAAGGAAGGAAGGAAGAAAAGAGATGAGAAGGACAGAAAAGGAAAAGAAAGGAAAAGAAAGGAAGGAAAGGGGGGAGAGAGGAAAGAGAGAAAGAGAAGAAGGAAGGAAGGAAGGACAGGGATGAGAGCAAAAGAAAAGGAAAGGAAAAGAAAGGAAGGAAAGGAGAGAGAGAGAAAGGGAAAAGAAGGGAGGGAGGGAGGGAGGGAGGGAGGGAGGAAAGAAGGAAGGAAGGAAGGAAGGAAGGAAGGAAGGAAGGAAGGAAGGAAGGAAGGAAGGAAGGAAAAGGAATGAGAGCGAAAGTAAGGAAAGGAAAAGAAAGGAAAGGGGAGAGAGAGAGAAAGAGAGAAGGAAGGAAGGAAGGAAGGAAGGAAGGAAGGAAGGAAGGAAGGAAGGAAGGAAGGAAGGAAGGAAGGAAGGAAGGAAGGAAGGAAGGAAGGAAGGCATCCAAATTTTGATCACATGACCATGGGGATGCTATAACGGTCCTAAGTGTGAAAAATGGCCATCGTTCACTTTTTTCAGTGCTGTTGAAACTTCAAACAGTCACTAAACGAACGGTGGTAAATCAAGGACCACCTGCAGTCTCTTACCGTGTTGCCAGTTTTCCATTTTTACAGCTTTACTTTCCCCAAGCCAAGTTCAAGAAAGGGATCGCAAAAGTGGGAGCAGTTGATTAGATCTGGTTTTGGGCAAGATTTGAAAAGTCAAGAGAAAGCTGGAGCGGAAATGGCAGATCCTGAAGTCTGAAGGCCAAACTGGACACCTGTAGGAAAATCCGAAAAGGGGAGGGAGTCACCCCAGAAAGATGGGCTTAGTTTGCACAAATCACGTTTATTTATAACCTGGTTGATCTTTGCACAGGGCTCTTAAAAACTCTGGCATCGTCTCAAAAAGGTGCACGCATATCTGGTTTTTACATTTTATAATGTGCAAAAAAAAACACACAACCCACCCATCCTGGATACTGAATGAAAAATCAATCTACTGAGTCTGGCTTGATCCCGCGGATGGCTTGGCCAAGTTCTCACTAGGATGATTTGTCTCCAGCAGGAACCTGTAGCTCTTCTCAAGTCATTCATGTAATCTTTTGATCCCCTTACTCAATCTTCTCGGTTGTCCTCCCCTTCTTCTACTTCCTTCTACCTTGCCAAGCCATTTTTCTTCTTCTCATCTATCGTCTGGTTCCATCATGCCCCAGTATGTTTTAATTTCTCTCTCCCCCCCCCCTTTTCTTTTTCTAGCTCTCTCTCCATCACCTTTTCTATCTCCACCTCCATCTTATCTCCCTCTCCATCAACTCCACCTCCACCGTGTTATCTCATTCTCCATCTCCATTCCCACGTTCATCTCCATCTCCTAGTAATCAACTAGTTCGGTTGCTCAACAGCAAGACACTGGTGAAGCGGGCACAGCAGCCTCCGGCATTTTCTGCGTCGCATGGAAAAAAAGCACATCTGCCTTCCCCTGTCCTCACCACTTTCCACAGAGGGACGATCGAGAGCATCCTGTCATATGGCATTACGGTCCAGTTTGGAAAAATCCCTGCTTCAGACAGGAAGGCGGTGCAGAGAGTGGTGAGGACAGTAAGAACAGATCGTTGGCAGTTCCCTCCCTTCCATCCAGGACATAGCACAGAAGCGCTGCTTGAGCAGGGTCCGTAAGATTATCTGGGACACCACACATCCTCTTCACAACCTTGTTCTGTTGCCGTCCTTGTTAAAGGCACAAGGACCAAACCCCTGTTGATACAATAGACTGGAGACTTTAAAACAAAACAAACCCCTTTTAATATGGGTGACAAACCTGCCAAATAGTCCAAAACACAAACAGCAAAACTCAATCCAAAGGAAGGAAGTAGTCCACAGGAAACACGATGCAAACAGAAGAGTAGTCGCAAGCAAGACGAACAGACCAGGATTCCAAGAAGCACTTTGCAAACGGTTGCCTTCAGCAACCAGCACCGCCCACACCTCCTCTTTTTATACAGCAGTCCCAAGGTGTTGCCTCTCAGTGCCTTCTCCTTTTACCCTGGAGTTGCCATATTGACTGCTGCTGATTTACTCTCGCTAACCGACGACGTGTGAGCGCATCCATTAGCAAGTCCATCAGGTGTGAGTCCTCCGAGTCTGACTCATTCTCCTCACACAGCTGAGCTTCATCAGGAACACAACTGGAAGGCCCAGGCTCTGCATTAAACCGTGAGTCCTGTAATTCATCAGAGCCTCCCTCTGCCCCTGATGGCCCTTCAAATGCCTCCTCCATCTCCTCAGATTCCTCAGACTCCGCTGTTGGGAGCACAGGCACAGGAATCACAACAGAACTGTTTTCCTTGTTACTTTCCGGGAGGAGGGGGCTTTGTGGTATCCAAAGCAGAACATCCAGATTCAGCCACAGTTTTCTTCCGTGCAGTGTTAACCCTGTGAACTCTCAAGCTTCCTCTTTCCGCTATGTATCCAAGATGGACAGTGAGTAATGGTTATGTGTATATTTATGTATGGGGGGGGGTATATCTATACATGTATATGTATATGCATTTATATAACATGTGTTACATATGTGTATGGGTAGATATATATTTGCTTTTGAGAGCAGGCAACAGAATTTCATTTTTAATGTGGGCCAATGTGGTCATAGTAAAAATGACAATAAAGGTTATCTTATCTCATTTCATCTCATCTTATCTCATCTCTTATCATCTTATCTTATCTTATCTTATCTTATCTTACCTTACCTTACCCTAGCTTAGCTTAGCTTACCTTATCATCTTATCACTCCATCATCTTCTCCTCCCCCTCCATTGCCATCATCATCTCCACCTCGCCCCCCCACCTCTATCTCATATCTGACTCATATTTATGATGGTTGCAGTCCCCTAGGGTCACGTAATCTCCTATTGCGACCTTCTGCCAAGCAAAGTCTACGGGGAAGCCTGATTCACTGGCTGAGGAATTCTGGGAGTTGAAGTCCGCAGTTCATGAAGGGGCCATAGTTCCCCCCTGCTGGCTCAGGAATTCTGGGAGTTGAAGTCCACGAGTCATGAAAGGGGCCATAGTTCCCCCATGCTGGCTGAGGAATTCTGGGAGTTGAAGTCCAGGAGTCATGAAGGGGGCCACAGTTCCCCCATGCTGGCTGAGGAATTCTGGGAGTTGAAGTCCAGGAGTCATGAAGGGGGCCATAGTTCCCCCATGCTGGCCCAGGAATTCTGGGAGTTGAAGTCCAGGAGTCATAAAAGAGCCAAGGTTGCCTACCCTTGGTGTAGACTTTTGCAGTTTTTATCAGGGGCTGGGGGAGATTTAGAACCGAGGCATATACATCTTTAAGAGATTTTTGTGGTGCTTTTTAACCCTTGGCTGTTTGTTTAGCTGAGAGAAACCCTAGATAATATTCTCCGTAAAGAGATCGCTTCTAAATTCAGGTGGGAACCTCAACTGCACAAGTGTCAGAGAGCGAGAGAGTTTCCATTACTGGCAACCCGTGGACCGTATTCCTCTCGTGATTCAAAAACCATTTGCATCTCTGGAATGGAAGAAGCACATGGGGGCCCGTCTTTATATCTTTTTAATCCCCGTGCATAAATTTTCCATGCATTCTGCAATGAGCTTTATTTAAACCCTGAAGTTCTTTTCTCTCTGCTTTTGGACTTATACTTATCTTTGTAAGAGCTATTGTTTGTTTTTAAGGCAATGTTTTATCAGGTAAGAAAAATAATCTTGTTAAGAACAGGAGGAGGAGGAGAAGGAGGAGAAAAGAGAAGGAAGGAAGGAAGGAAGGAAGGGAGGGAGGGAGAGGAACAGAGGGATGGAGGGAAGGGAGGAGAAGAAAGGGAAGAATGAGGAAGGGAGGATAGAAGAAAGGAAAAGTGAAGGGAGGGAGGAAGGAGAGAGGGATGGAGAAGGAGCAAGAAAGGAAAAGGGGAGAAGAAGGAGAAGAAGGAAGGAAGGAAGGAAGGAAGGAAGGAAGGAAGGAAGGAAGGAAGGAAGGAAGGAAAGAAGCAAAATTCCTGTGGGGACAAAACATTATCCATTATATCCCTTTCTCTTTCTTCTCCCTCCTCCTCCTCCTCCTCCTCCTCTAGCACTGATGGTGTTATCTAGTTGGGTCATGAAATGTCTGCAAGAAAACCACCAAACTCAGAGAGCATCGAGGACTCCATAGTCGTCTTCCTCCTCCTCCTCCTCCTCCCCCTCCCCCTCCCCCCTCCCCCCTCCTCCTCCTCCTCCTCTTTGTGATGGCAATTTCCCTACTGTAAACTCTGCTTTCTTTTTAACACACAATCGCCTGTCCACTTTTAAAAACATCCTTTTTTTGAGACAAATTTCCCTCAAATAAAGGAACGTGTGTGTGCGTGTGTGTTGTGTGTGTGTGTGGATGTTGGACCCAAGAAAGCAAAAGTATCCCCCTCCCCTCAGAGCGAGGTCAAAAAAGTCAAAATGGTGTCCACCATTGCGGGACTGAAAAACCTGGTTCTTCTTAACGTGCCGCCAGGGCACTTAATGAAAAGCGGCTGTTGCAACTGGATCCCTTGGCATCCGTGCATCTTTTCTCTTTTCTTTCAAACAAATCTGAATTGTTTGTTCAGTTCCTGAGGCTGTGAATGGAAAGAGTCTGTGTAGCAGACCCACAGCATAAAATATAAGATACGGGGGATGGCTAGCGACCTAGGCAGCCTTTATACCTCATGTAACCTAATAGGGAAGCAGTAACTGTGGTGTAAAATAATATTATACTATTCTAGTTTTTCATTTTAATGAGTTTCCCGCTTCTGGCCGTCAACCTTCAGCTCTTCTGCCCTTGTTGTATTAACCTTAAAGCCTTTTTTTTTTGGGACAAATTTGTTTTCCAAGCTACGAGTCACACATCAAGTTGGGGGCAATCCCTCCAGAGACACCGCCAAGCAGAAAAACAATTTTTTTATTTAGAAAAGAGCTGGAAGGGACCTTGGAGGTCTTCTAGTCCAGCCCTCTGCTCAAGCAGGAGAACCTATACCATGTCAGACAATCTTGCATATTTCTTAACCTCCCATTTCGCTCAGAGATATTTGATTGTTTGGTATCCATCTTTATATTTTTAGGGGTTTTTTGTTAAACTAAAACAAGAGTGTATTTTATTATATAACTGTATCCATATTGAAGAGAATTATCCTATCCCACAGCTCAGGAAAAGGAGAGGTAACTGAGGCTGTAGGAAAATAAGAAGATATATAAATAATAATAATAATAATAATAATAATAATAATAGTAGTAGTAGTAGTAGTAGTAGTAGTGGTGGTGGTAATAGTAGTAGTAGTAGTAGTAATAGTAGAGTTGGAAGGGATCTTGGAGGTCATCTAGCCCAACCCCCTGCTCAGGCAGGAAACCTTATACCATTTCGGACAAATAGCTGTCCAGTCTCTTCTTAAAAACTTCCAGTGTTGGAGCATTCACAGCTTCTGGAGGCAGGTGCTTCCGCTGGTTAATTGTTCTAACTGTCAGGAAGTTTCTCCTTAGTTCTAGGATGCTTCTCTCTTTGGTTAGTTTCCACCCATTGCTTCTTGTCCTGCCTTCAGGCGCTTTGGAGAATAGCTTGACTCCCTCTTCTTTGTGGCAGCCCCTGAGATACTGGAAGACTGCTATCATGTCCTCCCTCGTCCTTCTCTTCATTAAACCGGACATACCCAATTCCACCAACCGTTCCTTATATGCCCCTGATCATCTTTGTTGCTCTTCTCTGCACTCTTTCTAGAGTCTCAACATCTTTTTTACATCGTGGTAATAAAGGAAGAAAGAAGCTACAATTGAGAAAGACCCTGAATACATCATTATGGATAGTCCTCGACTTAAGGCCACAGGTCAGCCTAAAACTTCCATTGCTAAGCCAGGCAGTCGTTAAGTGAGTTTTGCCCTGATTTATGAACTTTTGGCCATGGATGTTAAGCGGGTCAAATGCAGCTCTTAAGAGAATCCAGCTTTCCTGATTGACTTTGCCTGCCGGAAGCTGGGTGAGGTTGCAAATGGCGATCCCGTCACACACACACACACACACACACACACACATGCCCCTCTTCTACCGGTCTACTATCAAAAGCATTCTCACATACTGTATTGTGGTTTGGTATGCTGGCTTGACAGCCGCGGACAGGAAGATATTGCAGAGGAGTGTTGTGTTTTCCGTTCGCGTGCGAATGATGAAGACACATGGTGACAACCGATCAACGCTTTATTCTCCTACTCCAACTCCAAGCAAAAAGCAAAAGGCACGCAGGCCTTTTTATAGGGCTTGAACCCCGGACAGAGTGAACCAATAAGATGTTTTCTTTCTTCGCGCCTTGCGCTTGTGCACAAGGCCGGTGCTGCTCTGTCTGGTCCCGGGCAGCTTTTAGAATGCCCTGGACCATTTGCAACAATTCTGGGCCTGCTGAGTTTCCTCATCAGGCACAGGACACAACAATGAGCATGGCACAAAACATTGTGGGCTGTTCCCTGACACCAATGGATGACATCGCCAGGGCCCGTTGCCTTGGTAGAATGAGGAAAATTCTCAGGGAAGACTCACACCCTGGTCAGTACCTCCTTACTTTCCTACCATTGGGTACGAGATACAGAAACACAGCCAGCCCTACCAACAGACCAAAGAACAGCTTTTATCCATGGGGTGTCAGGCTCTTGAATGGGACATAATAATTTCATGCGTGACAGACCCGTGAGGCCGGCGTGCTGGGCAATTAGCTCACAGGGTGTAATAAGTTGGTGGGTTTGTAGTCACTGTGAGTTGTGGTGGTGGTGGGGGTCACGGAGGGAGGCTCAGCCAATCTCACTGTATACATGTTATACGTTGATAATAAAGGTTCATTCATTCAACACCACAGGGACACGGCAACCGTTTGCAAAATACATGCCGGAAGGCCAAGCGACTGAATTTTGATCATCACATGACCGTGGAGATGTCATGTGATCTAAGTGTGAGGACTGGATGGTAAGTCTTCAGTGCCGTTGCAACTTTAAATGGTCACTAAATGAATGATTGTAAGTTGAGGACTACCTGTGTCTGTTTTCAATTTAGCATCCTGCATTTTCATGTTATAGATAGATAGATAGATAGATAGATAGATAGATAGATAGATAGATAGATAGATAGATAGATAGATGATGGATGGATGCATAGATAGATAGATAGATAGATAGATAGATAGATAGATAGACAGACAGACAGACAGACAGAGATATAGATACTAGAGATGAGAGATAGAGATAGAGAGAGAGACGAGAGAGAGATGATAGATAGATAGACAGACAGACAGGCATATAGAGATATAGATATCTAGAGATGATAGATAGATAGATAGATAGATAGATAGATAGATAGATAGATAGATAGATAGATGATGAATGGATGCATAGATAGATAGATAGATAGATAGATAGATAGATAGACAGACAGACAGACAGATAGAGATATAGATATCTAGAGATGAGAGATAGATAGATAGATAGAGAGAGAGAGACGAGAGAGAGATGATAGATAGATAGACAGACAGACAGGCATATAGAGATATAGATGATGAGAGATAGATAGATAGATAGATAGAGAGAGAGAGAGAGAGAGGAGAGAGATGATAGATAGATAGATAGATAGATAGATAGATAGATAGATAGATGATAGATAGATAGATACAGATGATAGATAGATAGATAGATAGATAGATAGATAGATAGATAGATAGATAGATAGATAGATAGATAGATAGATAGATAGATAGATAGATAGATAGATACTGGTGCTCTTAGAGAATAGATTGACTCCCTCTTTGTGGCCGATTTATCACTAGGGGATTGTTTTTAAATACAGTACGCTACTAACAATGATAGGAAAAACAATCTAAAATGATTTGCAAATCCCCTAGAAATATCCGGAATTCACTCCATAACCATGTTTTCCTGCTTCTTCTCTCTATGCCAATGTTTCTCCACCTTGGTCAATTGAAGGCTTATGGACTTCAACACCCAGAATTCCCTAGCTAGCCATGAGGAATTCTGGGAGTTGAAGTCCGTATATCTTCAAGTGGCCAAAACTGAGAAGTGCTCCTCTATGAGAAAGGAACATATTTATTTTATTTTATTTTATTAAACAGATGAATGTAGCCGCCCAACTCTCACGCAGCGACTACTGGCAGCATACAACCTATATGATGTATGTCTCTGCACATTGTATAATATTTACGTTGAACGGCTTTCTGTTTAGCCTTTGTTTGTGTTTTTTATTGCTACCATTTGATTCTGGTGTCATCTGTTTTGAATTATGAACAAGTAAGAACCTTGTGCTATTTATGTTTGTGTGTGTGTTTATAGAGTTCAGCCTCAGAAAAACACTTGGGTTTTGCTTGTGAATAATATTCATAAACTGTGCTATAGTTTGAGTTTGCTTTCTTCCTGTGTTTGAGATTACCACTCACCCAGAGAATTATAGAGACACGAAAACAGGAAGACAGTGTAACTAAAGCTTGAAAATGGTTAAAGCCAGAACATTTAGGAAAGAAAAACCAAATGCACAGGTACATTATAGGTGGTACCTTGCTCAATAGTAGCAACTGTGAGAGGGATCTCGGAGTCCTAGTGGACCATCACTTAAATGTGAGCCAGCCGTGTGCTGCAGCTGCCAAAAAAGCCAACACAGTTTTAGGCTGCATTAACAGACAGAGAGAATCAAGATCACGAGAACAGTTAATACCACTTTACAATGCTTTGATAAGGCCACACTTGGAATCCTGCATCCAGTTTTGGTCACCACGACATAAAAAAGATGTTGAGACTCTAGAAAGAGGGCAGAGAAAAGCAACAAAGATGATGACTGGAGGCTAAAACATACGAAGGACAGTTGCAGGAATTGGGTGTTGTTGTTAGTTGTGAAGTCGTGTCCAACACATCGCGACCCCCTGGACCAGTGGTTCTCAACCTTTTTAATGCCGCGACCCCCAACCGGTCGTAAGTCGAGGACTAAACTGGTTGTAAGTTGAGTACTTAAACCGGTCGTAAGTCGAGGACTACCCAACCGGTCATAAGTCGAGGACTAAACCAATCGTAAGTCGAGGACTAAACCAGTCGTAAGTCGAGGACTACCCAACTGGTCATAAGTCGAGGACTTTCCCTGCCCGGGAGCGCCGCGCATGCGTGGTGCCGCCCCCTACGCCGGCCGAGGCGTAGCTGGCAAGCGGCAGAGACGGAGCAGGCTGACCACTGACTGGGCCACCAGCTGGCCCAGCCCAAGGGAGGTAAGGCACCCGCCAGAAAAGGGGAAAAAAATAGCGGACAGCCTTGCTTGGCGACCCCCATGAAATGGTCGATCAACCCCAAATGGGGTCATGACCCATAGGTTGAGAACCGCTGCCCTGGACGTTCCTCCAGGCTTTCCTGTTCTCTACCATCTTCTGGAGTCCATTGAAGCTCACGCCTCCTGCTTCAGGGACTCCATCCAGCCACTTCATTCTCTGTCGTCCTCTTCTTCTCTTGCCCTCCATCTTTCCCAGCATCAGGCTCTTCTCCAGTGAGTCCTTCCTTCTCATTAAGTGGCCAAAGTACTTGAGTTTTATCTTCAGGATCTGGCCTTCTAAAGAGCAGGAATTGGATATGTCTAGTCTAATGGAAAAAAAAAAAAACAACTAAGGGTGATATGATAGCAGTCTTCCAGTATCTAAGGGGGTGCTACAAAGAAGAGGAGGGTCAGACTATTCTCCAAAGGGATGCAAATGGGTGTGGAGCCTTCTTCGAACTTCTAAAACATCCTGCAGAAAGCACAATTCCACAACACAGTCTTTTCAGCAGTTCCAAAGAGGCTCCACACTCATTTGCACAATTCAGGTGACCCTGAGGACACAGATAATCTTCCAGGTGGCCTCAATGACTCTCTAAAAGAAGGCAAATGACCAGCTGTCTGTAAGGAGTATAAATCCTTCCACTCCCCACCATCCAGTCAGAGCTGAAGAAGCTTCTTGGATGAGAAGTGAAACCTCTTCAAAGCAAAACAAAACAGTCCAGTTGACTCTTGAAAGCAAAAGCATTTTGGATGAGAATTTACCATCTGACTAGACTATAATTACTAAAATTTTAGAGTGTGCAAAAATGGATAGACTGACATTAGAAATGAAGGAACAAGAGGATTCAATTTATTTTAGAACTTGGGAAATTTTTTATCAATAGTTAGAGACACGTTAGAACGTGAAGGATTCATTATTTTAGAATAGATGACTGATTTTTAATCGAGTTCTAACTAACATTTTGATGATATGATTATTTTTCCTGATTTCCTGATTCTCATTTGTTACTTTTGATTGTTAGGATTTTTTGAGATTTTATTAGTAATGTTTACTTAATAGATCAATGTATTTGTTTACTAATTGTTTCTAATATGTTATAGTCCAAGCTCTGGTAAAAATGGTTGAATATGATATTTACTCATTATTATGATCCGGACGGTAGCTTGTTTGTTGAAATATGTGATTGTACCTATCCTTACTTTACCCTAATTCTTTATTCCCTTCCCTTTCTCCTTTCCCTCCACCCCTTCCTTTACCATACCTGTATTGTTCCTATTTCTCCTTATCTATATAAACTTAATAAAATTTTGTTAAAAAAAAAAGAAAGAAAAAGCATTTTGGGATTCTGAAGACACGTTTAGTCCAGATGCATCTGGCAAAAAGCAGTTTCTTGCATTGTTCTGGAGAGGTTGCACACCCAGCTGTGGAAGTGAGTAACAGGTGGGGCATTCAACTATGAGTCAGGGTCTGCTTGCAAGAATAAATGATGGACAGTCTCCAAAGGACCTACAGACCAAGTGCTTCCCTTCGCTTCTCTGCTAAAAAAAAAAGCCATTTTGTGGAAACAACAGAATTGCATCACGCAGTCCAGCAACTGAGAACCTGAAGTGGCCTAAATGCTGCTGAACTACATTTCCCAGCAAGCTGAGGAAGGAATGGCCAACTTACCAAGGAATGGTAAGGTAGGACCAGCAATCAGGGACAGAGGCATGAGGTCCTCCCTCCCAGAAGCCGGGGAAGATGGGTAATGGAGTCCCAACTGGCTGTGGGACAGTAAAAAAGATGTTGAGACTCTAGAAAGAGTGCAGAGAAGAGCAACAAAGATGATCAGGGGACTGGAGGCTAAAACATATAAGGAACGGCTGCTGGAATTGGGGATGTCTAGTCTAATGAAGAGAAGGATGAGGGGGGACATGATAGCAGTGTTCCAGTATCTCAGGGGCTGCCCCAAAGAAGAGGGAGTCAAGCTCTTCTCCAAAGCACCTGAAGGTAGGACAAGAAGCAACGGATGGAAACTCATCAAGGAGAGAAGCAACCTAGAACTAAGGAGAAACTTCCTGACAGTTAGGACCAGTGGAACAACCTGCCTCCAGAAGCAGTGGATGCTCCAACACTGGAAGTTTCTAAGAAGAGATTGGAGAACCATTTGTCTGAAACGGAATAGGGCTTCATGCTTGAGTAGGGGGTTGGACTAGAAGACCTCCAAGGTCCCTTCCAGCTATTCTATTCTATTCTATTCTATTCTATTCTATTCTCATCACCATCCCCATATATTCTATTCTATTCTATTCTATTCTATTCTATTCTATTCTATTCTATTCTATTCTATTTTCATCACTATCCCCATATATTCTATTCTATTCTATTCTATTCTATTCTATTCTATTCTATTCTATTCTATTCTATTCTATTCTCATCACTATCCCCATATATTCTATTCTATTCTATTCTATTCTATTCTATTCTATTCTATTTTCATCACTATCCCCATATATTCTATTCTATTCTATTCTATTCTATTCTATTCTATTCTATTCTATTCTCATCACTATCCCCATATATTCTATTCTATTCTATTCTATTCTATTCTATTCTATTCTATTCTATTCTATTCTATTCTATTCTACCTTTCATTCACCCCATGGGCATGTAAAGGACGAAAGGCTTATGGGAGCGCAGGCAGGTTGTTATCCCTGGATGGCTGATGATGTAAACAAGGGCCTTCTTGGTGGTGTAATCTGCTGGACCACCAGCAATGCACATCTGTCCTAGGGTAAATACACGGCCTTGATGCAGACACTGCTCAAATTATGAAAACCCAGAAATATTTCCTTTTCGTCCTGCTACTCTCTCACTAGACCTCCTTCTGCAACCTGGCTGCAAAAGCCTCAGCAGGTTAGACATTCAATCTTGTCAAGATGTTTTTTTTTTTTTTTTGTCTCTGCTTAGTCTCTGCAAGCTGCTGCTATCTTGGCTAAGGCCAGCTTGGTGGAGATAGAAGCTTCCTTCCCAAAACCAAGCAAGGATCAGGGAAGCAGGTTTTATAACTAGAAGAGGCTTAGAATAACATAGAATAAAAGAGCTGGAAGGGACCTTGGAGATCTTCTAGTCCAGCCCGCTGCTGAAGCAGGAGACCCTATACCAGTGATGGCGAACCTTTTAGAGACCGAGTGGCCAAAAACTGGCCCCGCCCCCTGCTCCACCCCCTGCCCCACCCTCACTCCACCCCCACCCCGCCTGCCCACAGGGCCACTCACTGCCTCCAGGGCCCGCCACAGATCACCAACCAGTGCCATGGTGGCCACGCCCTCTGCCCACACCCCGCAGCATCAACTGTGTGCGATGGGGTGTGAGGGCAGACTCTTGTCTCCGCTGTCTGGCGGCCATGTCCTTGGCTGCATTGCTCCGCGTGGGCCACGCTTGGGGGTGACTCTCCTCCAGGGGGGGCTGCTGGTGAGGAGGGGGTTGCGGGGGGAGGCAAGGCTGGGGGCAACGGCACGTGTGCCCACAGAGAGGGCTCCGAGTGCCGCCTCTGGCACCCGTGCCATAGGTTCGCCACCACTGCCCTATACCAGGGGGTCCCCAAAACCCGGTCCGTGGACCAGTAGCGGGCCGCGGCATACCAGCAACCGGTCCGCACAAACAAGCAAAGCCCCATCCACGAGATGCAGGCAGCATGCAAAACCACGCACCCTCCGGTCTGCGGAAAAACCTCTCTCCACGGAACCGGTCCCTGGTGCCCAAAAGGTTGGGGACCTCTGCCCTATACCATTTCAGAAAAATGGCTGTCTTGAAAGCCTCCAGTGATGAGGCACTCATCTTCTGGCAACAGGGAGAGCCTAGTTCCTATCTAACCAGCACTCCCCAGGAGTTGGATTGATCTTGAAGTCCCCTTTGCTTCTTATATGCTTAGTCCTTGTTTAGTGACCACATTTGGGACCCACAACCTGATTGCTAAGTGGGAAATCACCACTGTGACAGAGCTCATGATTTTACTTCGGTTCCCCCCCCCCTTTCTCCCTTCTTTGGAAGGGTTGGGATAATTAGCAAGAAGAGAATTAATGTTTGTATTTATACTCATCGGAGAGAAAGGGATGACAAGAGAGTAAGCAGGAAAGCCACCATCAAAGCTGACACCAGCCAGAGCTTAGAAAAACTCAACTATAAATGGTTTCCTGCCTGGGCAGGGGGTTGGACTAGATGACCTCCAAGGTCCCTTCCAACTTTATTATTATGGATCATCGCACAGTCAGCCAGATGTTCAGACTGGATTTGGCATTTTCTCTACCTATCGAGTCCTTACCCAGGACCTGGGATAGGCAGATGTGGATGTTTGATGGTATTACAGATATCGTCGCAGGATGGAAGCAGTTCCTAGTAAGGCCGCCTTTTGCAATTGACTAATAGTGAATTTGTCAATGCCAATGGTGTTCAAGTGGTGCTCCAAGGAGCCTATTACTATTGGCACTAGCCTTGCTTGCTTTTGCCACAGTCTTTCTATTTCTATTTGTAGGTCTATTTGTAGGTTATTATTATTATTATTATTATTATTCTCTGTGGAGATTCTAGTTAGCTAGGTCATAGTTTGCACTCTGATACAGATGACCCTGAGGGCATAGATAAACCCCCAAATGGCCTCAAGAGCTCTCAGGAAGAATGCTAATGACCAGATGACTGCAAAGAAATATGATCCTTCCAACCGCCCCCATCTTATCAGAACCTATCCTTCCATCCTATCCATCATCCTACCAGAACCGATGAAAAAGAACAATCCAATTGCCTTTTGAAAAAGCACCTTTGAGACTCAAAGAAAGTACAAGATCGGAAGAGGTGGAGAGACCTGGCCCCTAGACTGCCCAAGGGTCAGACTGAGTTGAATGGATATCATCGTCGTCATCATCCGGATGTAGAAACATAATGGGGAATATACACCAAAAGGGATGCCCTGGCACTTGCTGTTTGCCAGCCATTGGCTGAGGCAAACAATAGCCAGAGGTGTGAAACTGATTAAAGTCTTGTCAGTTACAGGCAGCAGCTGAGAGTTAGCTAATTATAGGCAGTGCTCCACTTGCCTCCAGTACTTTAGCAATACTGTAGTTTGATGTTACAATGAAGCTATCTTGGGCTACTGACAGCCCAGTTCCAAGGTTCTGATGGTCAGTTCCCGTATAGTCATGTGACTGAATTTTGGGTGCTCAGTGATCATGTTTGTTTAACGATCCCTCCCTCCCTCTCCCCATTTCCTCTCACTCTTCATTTCCTTCCTTCCTTCCCTCCCTCTCTTTTCCCTCCCTCCCTCCTTTCCATTGCCCTTTCCTTCCTTCCTTCCTTCCCTCCCTCCCTCCCTCTCTCTTCCCTCCCTCCCTCTGTCTTTCCATTGCCCTCTCCTTCCTTCATTCTTTCCTTCCTTCCTTCCTTCCTTCCTTCCTTCCTTCCTTCCTTCCTTCCTTCCTTCTCTCTTCCCTCCCTCCCTCTCACTTCCTTCCTTCCTTTCCTCTTCCGTCCCTCCCTTCCGCCCTCCTTTCCATTTCCCTCTCCTTCCTTCCTTCCTTCCTTCTCTCTCTTCCCTCCCTCTCTCATTTACTTCCTTCCTTCCCTCTTCCGTCCCTCCCTTCCGCCCTCCTTTCCATTGCCCTCTCCTTCCTTCCTTCTCTCCCTCCCTCCCTTTCTTCTTCCTTTCCATTGCCCTCTCCTTCCTTCTTTCCCTCCCTCCCTCCCTCCCTTCTTTCTTTCCATTCCCCTCTCCTTCCTTCCTTCTTTCCCTCCCTCCCTTCTTTCTTTCCATTGCCCTCTCCTTCCTTCCTTCCTTTCTTCCTTCCTTCTTTCTTTCCTTTCTTTCCTTCCTTCCTTCCTTCCTTCCTTCTTTCCTTCCTTCCCTTCCTTTTTTCTTTCCTTCCTTCCTTCTCTTCCTTCCTCTTCTATCTCCCTTCTCTTCCCTTCTCCTCTTCTTCTTCCCTCCCTCCCTTTCCTTTCTTCCTTCCTTCCCCAGATTGTGTGCCAGGCCATCCTCAAACAATTTGCAAACTCACTTCCTGTTCTAAATGTTCCCGCATGGTTTATATCATCAGAGGCTGCCAGACTAATAGTGCATCGTTAGGGACCTCAGATGGGAGAGCATCAAGGCAAAATGGAATTACAGCACTCCTAAAGCTGCTCTTTGCCTTAATTGCAGCTGGGTTGGGAACTGTGGACTCAGGATAAAGAGATCTTGTAGCAAGGGAGAAGCAGAAGAAGGAGAAGTCAAGTGTGATTAGCAAGGCTCCTTGTGTGCCTCAGGAAAGCCCACTTTTGTATGCAAAAGCATTGGTTTGCATTTTGATCCCGGTAACCCTGAAATTGCCTGGCCAGTTTTAGGTTACGGCAGGGTCCATGGAAAAAGTCAGAATAATGGAGAACAACAGCAAATATCAAACAAATGGTTAGGAGAAGCAAAGCAGGTTAAGGGGTTTGAGTTTCTTTAAAAAAAAATATTTGTTTGCTGCCTTTATTTAAGGAAACAGAAGAAAGAAAGAAAGAAAGAAAGAAAGAAAGAAAGAAAGAAAGAAAGAAAGAAACCAGAAGGAAGAAAAGGAAAGAGAAAGACAGGAAAGAAAGAAAAGAAAGAAAGAAAAGAGAAAGAAAGAAAGAAAGAAAGAAAGAAAGAAAGAAAGAAAGAAAGAACAGAAGGAAGAAAAGGAGCAAGAAAGACAGGAAAGGAAGGAAGGAAGGAAGGAAGGAAGGAAGGAAAAGAAAAGTAAAAAGAGAGAAAGAAAGGAAAGGAAAGGAGAAAAAGAAAGAAAGAAATGTAATCAAAATCCTGGTACATATTATCACCTGTGTGATGTGTTAAAACAAAAAAAATTTGGGCAAAAATACATACTTGGTTAGAAAAGATGTTAGGGAAACAACACGTAGACTTTAAACCTGAACTTTTTTTGTTAGGTATAATTCCAGAAAAAAAATGGATAAGCGAAGTGTATAATTAACATTACATGAATTAACAGCAGCGAGGAATGATAGAATAGAATAGAACAGAACAGAACAGAACAGAACAGAACAGAACAGAACAGAATAGAATAGAATAGAGCAGGAAGGGACCTTGGAGGTCTTCTAGTCCAGCCCCCTACTGAAGCAGGAGAACCTATACCATCTCAGACAAGTGACTGTCCAGTCTCTTCTTAAAAACCTCCAGTGATGGAGTGCCCAAAACTTCTGGTGGCAAGCTGTTCCATTAGTTGATTGTCCTCACTGTCAGGAAGTTTCTCCTTAATTCCAGGTTGCTTCTCTCTTTGGTCAGTTTCCATCCATTGTTTCTCGTCCTTCCCTCTGGTGCTTTTCTTTAGACTAGCCAAACCCAAGTCCCACAGCTGTTCTTCATACCTTTTGGTCTCCAGGCCTTTGATCGTCCTTCTCTGAATTTTTTCCAAACTCTCAACATCTTTTTTGTGATATGGTGATCAGAATTGGCTGCAGTATTCCAGGTGTGGTCTTACTAGGGCTTTATAAAGCGGTAATATTATTTTGCGTGATCTTGATTCTATGCCTCTGTTTATACACTGGACGAAGAGATAATCAAGAAAATGCTGGACTGTGCTGAAATGGACAGACTTATATTGAGGATCCAAGAAAAAGATGATAATATAAAAATAAAGTTGGAAGGGACCTTAGAGGTCATCTAGTCATCTAGATACAGAATATTTCCAAACATGGAACTTAATAATAATAATAAAGTTGGAAGGGACCTTGGAGGTCATCTAGTCCAACCCCATGCTCAGGCAGGAAACCCTATACTACTCCGGACAAATGGTTGTCCAGTCTCTTCTTAAAAACTTCCAGTGTTGGAGCATTCACCACTTCTGGAGGTAGGTTGTTCCACTGGTTAATTGTTCTAACTGTCATAAAGTTTCTCCTTAGTTCTAAGTTGCTTCTCTCCTTGATTAGTTCCCATCCGTTGCTTCTTGTCCGGCCTTCAGGCACTTTGGAGAATAGCTTGACTCCTTCTTCTTTGGGGCAGCCCTTGAGATACTGGAACACTGCTATCATGTCTCCCCTCGTCCTTCTCTTCGTTAAACTAGACATACCCAATTCCAGCAACCGTTCCTTATGTGTTTTAGCCTCCAGTCCCCTAATCATCTTTGTTGCTCTTCTCTGTACTCTTTCTAGAGTCTCACATCTTTTTTACATTGTGGTGACCAAAACTGGATGCCGTATTTCCAATGTGGCCTTACCAAGGCATTGTAAAGTGATATTAATACTTCACGTGGTCTTGATTCTATCCCTCTGTTAATGCAGCCTAGCACTGTGTTGGCCTTTTTGGCAGCTGCAGCACATGGCTGGCTCCTATTTAAGTGATTGTCTAGTAGAACTCCGAGACCCCTCTCACAGTTACTACTATTGAGCAAGGTACCCCCTATGCCATACCTGTACATTTGGTTTTTCTTGCCTAAATGTAGAACCTTTGCTTTTTTCACCATTGAATTTCATTTTGTTAGATAGCGTCCAGTGTTCAAGTCTGTCCAGATCCTCCTGTATCTTAAGCCTTATTTTATCACTGGCTGGAAAAACGGGATAGAGAGTAAGAACTTAACTTCTATTACTAAGCCAAACAAATCCATCAAGACAACACGTTGTTCATTAAGCACGGATGAATTGTAATAATAGAAAATTAATAAAATATTATATTATATATATATAAAAGAAAACAATTTCTCTGTGGAGCAAGAACTGGCCATTTAAGAGGACGAGAAATGGGCAAGCACAGGAATGGAGCCTTTGAGGAAAACAGGAATCTGAACTAAATGGCTTCCATTCCCAGCCTTGTAAGCAAAACCTGAAACACGTTTTGTGCGTTTCAGTGGCCCTCGTGACACCACTTGACAGATATTCATTATTTTAATAACTGGTGACCCTTGATGGGGTTGTCTAAGCGCTTTCCAAACTTTTAACATGTCTCCGAATGTGGAGGACCTTTTGATCTGAGATCCGCGCGTTGGCAGCCTTCCTGACAGGCTAACTATTAGCAGATTTTTCTTCTGCGGGGCGAAGAACCCCGCTGAAGGATCCATCAACATTTCGTTGGCTTTGCACCATTTGTCTAGGAGGGGAAATAGTTTAGAGATGATTTAGAGCCTGTTTTTTGTGGGGCAACTTTTCCCACTATTGTCCTATATTCTGTCTCAGCTTTGGGGGGCTGTTCCCCCCCCTCTCTCACTGAAAAATAAGAAAAGGGTGCGGACCTTGATATATAGAAGAAGAAGAAAAACTGAAAGGTTTCAAGAAGAGAACAGAAGACCATTATAGTCGCCAATAAAAGAATATTTGTAACTCAGGGATAAACTGTGGGGTCCTTGGTGCTCTCTGAGCTTGGTGGTTTTCTTGTAAACTAGGTAACAGCATCAGTATTAGAAGGGAGGGGGGTTGTGGAGAGGAGGAGGAGGAGGAAGAGGAAGAGGAGGAGGAGGAGGAGGAGGAGGAGGAGGAGGAGGATTGAGGTCCTGATTCTCTTTGAGCTTTGTTGTTTTCTTCCAGACATTTCATAACCCAACTAGGTAACATCATCAGTACTAGAAGGGAGGGGGAGGGTTTCTCCCTGTTTATGTACAAGTGGCTTGCCCTGTCAGTGTTGGTGGGTGTGGACTTTGTGTTCCTTGAGTGGGTTGTTTTACTGTTAGCTTGTTTGTCTGAGTTGGTAGTTTCTTGATTGGGGTATTGTATGCTTCTTGATTGTTGGTCTAGTGCAAGGGTAGGCACTTTGGCCCCTTCATGACTTGTGGACTTCAACTCCCAGAATTCCTGAGTCAGCATGGGGGAACTATGGCCCCTTCATGACTCGTGGACTTCAACTCCCAGAATTCTTCAGCCAGCAAGGGGGAACTATGGCCCCTTCATGACTCGTGGACTTCAACTCCCAGAATTCCTCAACCAGCAAGGGGGAACTATGGCCCTTCATGACTCATGGACTTCAACTCCAGAATTCCTGAGTCAGCATGGGGGAACTATGGCTCCTTCATGACTTGCGGACTTCAACTCCCAGAATTCCTCAGCCAGCATGGTTCAGCATGGAAACCTCTCCTTTTCCCCTCAGCATGGCTGGCTCAGGAATTCTGGGAGTTGAAGTCCACGAGTCATAAAAGAGCCAAGGTTGTCTACCCCTGGACTAGAAGATCTTTAAGGTCCCTTCCAATTCTCTTTTTCTGTATTCTGTTCTAAAGGTTATGCCAAATTTGACTAAATTTGGGAGGAGGTTTCGAAGTATTTCCAGCAGGACTACCCGATTCTGTAACAGCTTTGTTCCCTAGGCCATCTGCCTGTTAAACCCGCAATAATCGTTTTTCTCACACGTATATATACATATACATCCGAACTAGACTGTGTTGCTTCTCTGTGCCACATATGGGTGTGTATGTGAATATATGCATAATTTATTTTATTTATTCATTGTCATGTTTATGCAGTGTATATTAGAGGGGTTACCCTTTGAGAGCTGTATGCCATGAGATCTCATTTTAATGTAGGCTGATTAGTGTACATTTAAAGTGAGAATAAAGATTATTCTATTCTATCCTATTCTACTCTACTCTACTCTACTCTATTCTATTCCATATTTTCTATTCTATTAGCAACGGGTGGAAACTAATCAAGGAGAGAAGCAACCTAGAACTAAGGAGAAACTTCCTGACAGTTAGAACAATTAACCAGTGGAACAACCTGCCTCCAGACGCGGTGAATGCTCCAACACTGGAAGTTTTTAAGAAGAGACTGGACAGCCATTTGTCTGTAATGATATAGGGTTTCCTGCCTGAACAGGGGGTTGGACTAGATGACCTCCAAAGTCCCTTTCAATATCATCATCATCATCATCATCATCATCATCATCATCATTATTATTATTATTATTATTATTATTATTATTATTATTATTATTATATTTTCTATTCTGTTTCGTTCTGTTCCATTCCGTTCTGTTCCTTTCTCTTCCCTTCCATTCCCTTCCCTCCCATCCCATCCCATCCCATCCCATCCCATCCCATCCCATCCCATCCCATCCTATTCTATTCTATTCTATTCTATTCTATTCTATTCCTATTCTATTCTATTCTATTCTAAATTGTATCATTATTCTATTCTATTCTATTCTATTCTATTCTATTCTATTCTATTCTATTCTATTCTATTCTATTCTATTCTATTCTATTCTATTCTACTCTATGGGACATGTGTGATGCAGCTGGCCGTGAAATAACAGAAGGCTGGCTTGGTAATATGGTCCCTTCCAACTCTGCTATTCTGTATTTTGAATGTTAATTGAAGAGTTTTTACTACAGCTGGAACCTATTTGTGGCCTGTTCTACTTTATCAACCTGTCTCCTATTTTTACATACCACATTGTTCTCCTGTTAAAATCCCAGATTCTCATCTGGGTGTGTTTTTGTGCATGTGTGTGTGTTGTTTCCCAGAGACATTATATCAACCTGCTGGCCATATAAACGGTAATCCTTGTCTTGCAAGCATTCATTTAAGTTGCAATGGCACTGAAAAAAGTGACTTATGACCATTTTCAAACCTACAGTCATGGCAGCATCCACGTGGTCACAACCTCACAATTCAAACACTTGGCAACGGACTCACATTTATGACAGTTGCAGCATCCTGCGGGGTCACGCAATCCCCTTTTACGAACATTGACAAGCAAAGTCAATGGGGAAGCCAGATTCACATTAAAAAAAGTGTAACTAACTTAACAACTGCAATGATTCACTTAACAATTGTGGCAAAAAGGTCGTAAAATGGGGCAAAACTCACTTAACGGCTGTCTTGCGTAGCAACAGAAACTTTGGCTCTCCGTTGTGGTTGTAGGTCAAGGAATAATAATAATGATGATGATGATGAAGTTGGAAGGACCTTGGAGGTCATCTAGTCCAACCCCCTGCTCAGGCAGGAAACCCTATACTATCTCGGACAAATGGCTGTCCAGTTTCTTCTTAAAAACGTCCAGTGTTGAAGCATTCATCGCTTCTGGAGGCAGGTTGTTCTACTGGTTAATTGTTCTAACTGTCAGGAAGTTTCTCCTTAGTTCTAGGTTGTTGTCCTTCTGGGTCTTTGGCAGTGTTCACATGAATTTGGAAATCTGCCTACCACGGGTGGGGAACTATGGACCTTTTATGATTTGCGGACTTCAACTCCCAGAATTCCTGAGCCCACCATGCTGGCTCAGGAATTCTGGGAGTTGAAGTCCACAGGTCATGAGGGGGCCATAGTTCCCCCATGCTGGCTCCGGAATTCTGGGAGTTGAAGTCCCCAAGTCACGAAGGGGCCATAGTTCCCCCACACTGGCTGAGGAATTCTGGGAGTTGAAGTCCACAAATCACGAAGGGGCCATAGTTCCCCCATGCTGGCTGAGGAATTCTGGGAGTTGAAGTCCACAAATCATGAAGGGGCCATAGTTCCCCCATGCTGGCTGAGGAATTCTGGGAATTGAAGTCCGCAAGTCATGAAGGTGCCATAGTTCCCCCATGCTGGCTCAGGAATTCTGGGAGTTGAAGTCCACGAGTCGTAAAGGAGCCAAGGTTGCCTATCCCTGGTTTAGGGTCTCCTGCTTGAGCAGGGGGTTAGACTAGAAGAGGGGCCATAGTTCCCTCATGCTGCTCAGGAATTCTGGGAGTTGAAGTCCGCAAGCCATAAAAGGCCCATGGTTCCCGACTTCTGACCTAGAGCAAGCGACGAACTCAAGGATCAAAGCACCCTGCATGGTTACAATCTCACACCCATTTAAAAAGGGCAGAAAATAAGGACCCCTTCTAAGGAGAAAGGATTGCTAAGGAATAACCCTCCTACCCCTAATGTTTTATTCCTTTCCAGAGCAAATATTATAAATCCCTAATGGCTGTTTAAAAAGAGAATTATATAACCGTAGAGGGAACAATGGAATACCTCAGGAACACATGTTTGTAATCTATCCAATCAACGCAATTGCCCTGTTGGGTTTTATATTAATGCAGCCGAGGCACAGCCGTCCTGCCCTATTTCCTTAACTGTGGCTTGCTATTGTCCTTTATGTTTGGATGCTGATCAGATGCAGAAACAAGATTTGCAAGCAGAAAAGATCCACGTGTAGTACGGGCACCTTGTTTTTCCTCATAATGGTAACCCTTGACTTGCAACGATTCATTTAACGACCGAAGTTATAACAGCGCTGGAAAAAGTAGTTCACAACTGGTAGTTATTGTCCACGGGGTTGCTACACACTGTATTTGTTTCATAGGAGGTTGCAAAGCCAGAGGAGAAGAGATTATTTATTTATTTTTAACAAGGGAGGTGATTTCTTCAAGCCAAAAAGCGAGAACAGATTTGTTTTTATTTAGAATTCTTTTGGGGGCCAGGAATTGATTATATCATAATTCAAACCATGATCTGAAACTTTCAGAAAATCTAAGAAAAGAACACCCAGCAGCAACAGGTGTGAGAGACAGTTGGGTCTAGTGCAGTGGTTCTCAACCTTTTTAATGCCGCGACCCCCAACCGGTCGTAAGTTGAGGACTACTCAACCGGTCGTAAGTCGAGGACTACTCAACTGGTGCAGCACCGTTTGCAGAATGGGACTTTTGGCGGGCTCAGCAGGGCGGAGACAGCCTGGACAATTCCTATTGGCTTTTGAAAGCCAATAGAATTAGACTCTATTCAAGAGAGTCTCTTCTATTGGCTTTCAAAAGCCAATAGAATAAAAGGAAGTAGCACAGCTCAGGAAAAGGGGGAAAAAATGGCGGACTGCGTTGTTTGGCGACCCCCGTGAAATGGTCGTTCCACCCCAAATGGGGTCCCGACCCACAGGTTGAGAATCACTGCTCTAGTGGTTAAAGCAACAGATTAGAAAGCAGGTGATCAGGAGTTCTAGTTCTGCCTTGGGCGTGAAAACTGGTTGGGTGATTTTGGGCCAATCTCTTTGGGCCAAACACCAGGAGACAGAGAGTTCTAGTCCCGCCTTAGGCATGACAGTCAGCTGGGTGACTTTGGGCCAATCACCAGGAGACGGAGAGTTCTAGTCCCAATTTAGGCATGAAAGCCAAGTGGGTGATTTTGGGCCAGTCACCAGGAGACCATGAGTTCTAATCCTGCCTTATGCATGAAAGCCAAGTGGGTGACTTTGGGCCAGTCACCAGGAGATGGCAAGTTCTAGTCCCGCCTTATGCATGAAAGCCAAGGGGGTGACTTTGAGCCAATCACCAGGAGATGGAGAGTTCTAGTTCTGCATTAGGCATAAAAGCCAAGCGGGTGATTTTGGGCCAGTCACCAGGAGACAGTGAGTTCTAATCCTGCCTTATGCATGAAAGCCAAGGGGGTAACTTTGGGTCAGTCACCAGGAGATGGTGAGTTCTAGTCCCGCCTTATGCATGAAAGCCAAGGGTGTGACTTTGAACCAGTCACCAGAGAACGGAGAGTTCTAGTCCTGACTTACGCATGAAAGCTGGCTGGATGACTCTGGGCGAATCATCAGGAGACGGTGAATTCGAGTCCTACTTTAGACATGAAAGCCATCTCGGTGGGCTAGTCTCTCTCAGTCCCCACCTCACAGGATTGTTCTTGTGGTCGAGAAAACAGGAGTAGGCAGGAGTGTGAGATATTGTTCCCACCCTTGAGTTATTAATAATTAAAAGGGGGGGCTCAAAATCTACTAAATAAAATGAAAATTAATTCAAAAGCTGAAAAGCGTGGGGGAGGAAAAGCACTTAAGCAGGAAGGCCGATATTCCTTTCGCCCATCGCCCACGAAGAGGACCATGTTTCTCAGCGATCTCTGACAAGCCAGTATGCAAAGTTACATTAAGCAGAAACAGCCCATTAAGCTGAAGGACTTCAGAACGTACTTAGGCCTGTCAGAGCAAATCCGAGCTGGAAACCACAGAAATAGGCCCGAGAAGGGGTGGGCTCTTAGCTGCCAGCTCTTTAGCTTTTTCTTACTGTAATCTCTTCTGCTGTCAGTCCCCAGTAATGCGAGGCTGATAAATGTCTGTGGAGATTCTCCATCTTCCAGGTCACGACTGTCCCAAAGATGCTCTTTCATGAGGCAACTGGACTTCCTTGTTTTTCTTTCAAGACGTTTCGCTCCTCATCCAAGAAGCTTCTTCAGCTCTGACTGGATGGTGGGGAGTGGAAGGATTTATACTCCTTGCAGAAAAACTGGTCATTTGCCTTCTTTTAGAGGGTCGTAGAGGCCACTTGAAGGTTTGTCTGTGTCCTCAAGGTCACCTGAGTGGTGCCAATGAGTGTGGAGCCTCTTTGGAACTGCTGAGAGGACTGTGTTGTGGAGTTGTGCTTTCTGCAGGATGTTTCAGCCGTTCCAAGAAGGCTCCACACCCATTTATATCCCTCAGGTGACCCTGAGGACACAGATTAACCTCCAAATGGCTTCAATGATGCTCTAAAAGGATGCAAATGACCAGCTGTCTGCAAGGAGTATAAATCCTTCCATTCCCCACCATCCAGTCAGAGCTGGAAGAAGCTTTTTGTCTATGGAGATTCTCTGTCATCCAGGTCATGGTTGTCCCAAAGGTGTTTTTTTCAAGAGCAACTGGACTTTCTTGTTTTTCTTTGAAGACGTTTCGCTTCTCATCCAAGAAGCTTCTTCCACTCTGATTGGATGGTGGGGAATGGCAGGATTTTTGCTCCTTGCAGACCGCTGGTCATTTGCATCCTTTCAGAGTATTGTTGAGGCCATCTGGAGGTTTATCTGTGCCTTCAGGGTCACCTGAGTAGGTGTGCAAATGGGTGTGGAGCCTTCTTGGAACTGCTGATTCAGCAGTTCCAAGAAGGAAGGCTCCACACCCATTTGCACCACTCAGTTGAAAAGATGAAACTATGTTGATCCCTGCATTACCAATCTGTCTTTTATGTCCTTGCATGCAGGAAAAGGATAGGATATGGAGAAACAAATTGAAGAGGCAAAGAAGGAGAGGGGGGAGTCCTTTTCCCAAAGATACGTCAGCCATTTTGTTTTGCAGCTCTGTTTTCTAACAGGAAACAGGGCTCTTCCCTCTGAGAACCCTTGATCCCTTCGCTAATGAAACCACGGTTAATTGCAGTCAGATTGCCAGGTCTTCCTCCCCCCCTCACCTGATCATCCCCCCCCACAACTTCATCTAAGGCAGGGGTCTTCAAACTTGGCCCTTTATGACTTGTGGACTTCAACTCCCAGAATTCCTCAGCCAGCGTGCCTGGCTGAGGAATTCTGGGAGTTGAAGTCCACAAGTCATGAAGGGGCCATAGTTCCCCCACGCTGGCTCAGGAATTCTGGGAGTTGAAGTCCACAAGGCATGAAGGGGCCATAATTCCCCCATGCTGGCTGAGGAATTCTGGGAGTTGAAGTTCACAAGTCATAAAAGGCCAATTTGAAGACCCCCTGATCTAAGGAAAAACTTCCTGACAGTGAGGACAATTAACCAGTGGAACAGCTGGCTTTCAGAAATCATGGGTGCTCCATCACAGGAGGTTTTTAAGAATAGACTGGACAGTCACTTGTCTGAAATGGTGTAGGGCAGTGATGGCGAACCTTTTAGAGACCGAGTGCCCAAACTGCAACCCAAAACCCACTTATGTATCGTTGGGTGCCGGGTGGGTGTGGCCCATTGGGTGAGTATGGCCCATTTGGTGGGCATTGCTTCGGTGGTAACGGCAGACTGGGTGGGACTAAAAAGTTCAATCAATTCCAACTTTGCGAGATCTTTTTTTCCTGTGAGAACTTGAAATTGAGTGATTGAGTGAACCTTTGTTTTTTGCACATGGCGGTGGAGGCCTAAAGCAAAAAAGTTTTATAAAACCCAGCTGAAGGCCTTGGACTGGGGTGTTGGCATGCGTGCCCACAGAGAGGGCTCTGAGTGCCACCTGTGGCACGCGTGCCATAGGTTCGCCACCATGGGTATAGGGTCTCCTGCTTGAGCGTTGCTAAGCGAGACAGTTGTTAAGTGAGGCTTGCCCCATTTTACAATCTTTCTTGCCACCGCTGAACTGAATCACTGCAGTTCTTCATTTGGTAATGCGGTTGTTAGGTGAATCTGGCTTCCCCATTGTCAGCTCACAACCGGTAAGGACATCACCCCGGGACACAGCAACCGTCATATAAAGATGAGTCAATTGCCAAGCATCCAAATTTTCATCACGTGACCCATGGGGATGCTGTATGCAGGTCCCAGATTTTGGATGCCTTCTGCCAGTTAGCCCATCTGAGGTACGGTCATTCCAAAATCGTTGCCGTACGGCGCACTGTTCCGCCCAATTGAAGGTTACAAACAGCCAAACAGACGCAAGAGTTTTAGTAGTGTAGAAATAAGAAGGAATCTACAATAGGGTTTCTGCAGGCATTGCTTATCTTGTTCCCCTGAATTAGAATAGAATAGAGCTGGAAGGGACCTTGAAAGTCTTCTAGTCTAGCCCCTTGCTCAAGCAGGAGAACCTATACCATTTCATTTCATACAATACAATACAATAGAAAATATAGAATAGAATAGAATAGAATAGAATAGAATAGAATAGAAAAAATAGAATAGAAAATATAGAATAAAAAATAGAATAGAAAATATAGAATAAAAAATAGAATAGAAAATATAGAATAAAAAATATAGAATAGAATAGAAAATATGGAATAGAATAGGATAGAATAGAATAGAATAGAAAAAATAGAATAGAAGAATAGAATAGAATAGAAAAGAAAAAATAGAATAGAATAGAATAGAAAATATAGAATAGAATAGAATAGAATAGTATAGTATAGTATAGTATAGTATAGTATAGTATAGTATAGTATAGTATAGTATAGTATAGTATAGTATTAGTATAGTATAGAATAGAATAGAATAGAATAGAATAGAATGATATACGCCTCCCTCCAACATTTGGAACACAACCCTAACAGGGTGGTGGTCAAAGGCCAAGACAGGAAGTCCTCGACTTACAACGGTTCCTTTAGTGACCAGGTGACCCTGGGACCCTGCAACCATCGTCAATGCAGGCCAGGGGCCAAGAGCCCGAATTTTTATGACTTGACCATGGGGCCAGTTGTGAGTGTGAGGTCCCAGTCATAGGTCACTGTTTTCAGTGCCCCTGTAACTTTGGAGAGTTGAAAACAAATGGTCCTGCCTTGAGGATACTCCCTGTGTATCCCCCATCTACCTGTATCCATGGCTAGATGAAACAAGAGGCCAATAAAGGAGAATATTTGTAGCTCAGGGTTGAAATGAGGGCTCCTTGAGCTTGGCGGTTTTCTTGCAGACGTTTCGTTATCCAGCTCGGTAACATCATCAGTGCTAACATCATCACATAATCACTAGATGGTGATGTTACCTAGATTCGGTCATGAAACGTCTGCAAGAAAACAGCCAAGCTCAGAGACCACCAAGGACCCCACAGTTCTCCTCCTCCTCCTCCTCCTCCTCCTCCTCCTCCTCCTCCTCCCTGCAAACCCCTCTCCCTTCTAGCACTGATGGTGTTAGCTAGTTTGGTCATGAAACGTCTGCAAGAAAACCGCCAAGCTCAGAGAGCACCCAGGACCCCACAGTCTTCTTCCTCCTCCTCCCACAAACCCCCCTCCCTTCTAGCACTGATGGTGTTACCTAGCTGGGTCATGAAATGTCTGCAAGAAAACCACCCAGCTCAGAGAGCACCAAGGACCCCACAGTCCTCCTCCTCCTCCTCCTCCTCCCACAAACCCCCCTCCCTTCTAGCACTGATGGTGTTTCCTGCTTGGATCATGAAACATCTGCAAGAAAACCACCAAGCTCAGAGAGCACCAAGGACTCCACAGTTTTCCTCCTCCTCCTCCTCCCTGCAAACCCCTCTCCCTCCTAGCACTGATGGTGTTAGCTAGTTTGGTCATGAAACGTCTGCAAGAAAACCACTAAGCTCAGAGAGCACCCAGGACCCCACAGTCTTCCTGCTCCTCCTCCTCCTCCTCCTCCTCCTCCTCCCTGCAAACCCCTCTCCCTTCTAGCACTGATGGTGTTAGCTAGTTTGGTCATGAAACGTCTGCAAGAAAACCACCAAGCTCAGAGAGCACCCAGGACCCCACAGTCTTCTTCTTCCTCCTCCTCCTCCTCCTCCTCCTCCTCCTCCTCCTCCTCCTCCCTGCAAACCCCCCTCCCTTCCAGCACTGATGATCTTTTCTAGTTTGGGTAATGAAACGTCTGCAAGAAAACCAACAAGCTCAGAGAGCACCAAGGACCCCCTCACTGTGACAAGAGACAAGGAAAGCATTACCAGTGTGGTTATCCAGTGTGATTATATTTGCTCTGTCTAATTTTTTTTAAAAAAAAAAACACATTATTTTTTAATAAATGAAAGGAGCCAAATAACTGGTCAGCTGCCCAGCAAATCAGCAGCCTTTAGCATCACATTTATTTGCAATAAAGCTTTGAAGCCCCACAAAAGATTTCGCCGGAATAGAACAGAATATCCTTGATCAGCAAGCAAGCCAGGCCAGGCCCACGATATCAACCATATTGTGAGTGCGCCCACCACACGGTCGCCAAAATCCAGAAGTTTCTTTGACCCTCTCAAAAACTAGAGGTACTATCTGTCTCCAAGGCCTCTTTCATGTGTGTGTGTGTGTGTGTGAGAGAGAGAGAGAGAGAAATCACCAGATACATTAAAAAAAACAAAAACAAAAACAAAGAGAGGGCAAGAATTTTCCAGCAAAAAAATCAAACGTTGGCAAGAATAAAAGAAAGAAGAAAAAAACCCAGAAGATTTTAGGAACCTGGCATTTCGTTTGGTCTTTCCAGGCAACATTGCCAGTTTTTTTTTTAAAAAAATAAAATAAAACAGAAGGAGCCAAATGGAGATGTTGTTAGAGGTGAAAAGAAGCAAAGCTAGAAGATAAAACCGTTCCAGGGTGGAAAAAGTTTGACAAAGCCCCCCCCCCTTTTTTGGGGGGGGGGGAATTGAACATCATGGGATACAGAGCGTCCACTGCATTAGAGAAGAAAAGCAAATGTCCAAGCATTTTAGGAAAAGATCCTCTCTAAACCTCAAACGCCCCAGATCCCAGATGGGTGGCCACGATCAAACCCAAGATGATTCATCTCCGTGAACGAGATTTCTCAGAACAATTGTGCCTTCTTGGTTAGGTCCAAAGTCCTTGCTTTCAAAGGGCTTCATGGACCAGCTTTTAGGTCGTCGACAAGCAATTGTTTGAAAAGATCATCGAAGGATGATACAATCTCTGTTGGCAAAAGATCAGGACTGATTTATTTTGATTAAACTCAGAGGTCCTTGCAAGGAAGTTTGTTTTTTTTTCCCCCTCTCCATCCTCCTTGTTTGAGGGTCCCGTGAGGGAAAAAGATGGCACCGACGTCTCCCTTGGCCCACGCGGCAGAGCGGCGTGGAGGCAAAGCTTCATTTGCACACGTATCTCTCGACGTTCCGCTCACACTTCTTGCAGGTGACGTAGCAACACCAGTGATACTTGCAGTGGCACCTCTCCACCACCTTGTCCATGTAGGGGTTGTAGCCACGGCCGCAGCACATCAAGTCACAACTGTCGCTGCCGTTGGACGTTTTGTTGCACTGCCTGGAAACAAAAGAGGAAACGACAGCCAATGAGGATGAACCAAGGCTCTGATAGCGGTCTTTGACCCCAGGGTGCTTCCCCCTCCCCCAAGAGGCAACTGGACTTTCTTGTTTTGCTTTGAAGACGATTCACTTCTCATTCAAGAAGCTTCTTCAGTTCTGACTGGATGGTGGGGAAATGGAAGGATTTATACTCCTTGCAGACAGCTGGTCATTTGCATCCTTTTGGAGAGTAGTTGAGGCCACTTGGAGGTTTGTCTGTGTCCTCAGGGTCACCTGAGTGGTGCAAATGAGTGTGGAGCCTCTTTGGAACTGCTGAAAGGACTGTGTTGTGGAGTTGTGCTTTCTGCAGAATTTTTCAGCCATTCCAAGAAAGCTCCACACCCATCTGCACCCCTCAGGTGATCCTGAGGACAAAGACAAGCCTCCAGGTGGCCTCAACGACTCTCTAAAAGAAGGCAAATGACCAGTTTTTCTTCAAGGAGTATAAATCCTTCCGTTCCCCACCATCCAGTCAGAGCTGAAGAAGCTTCTTGGATGAGAAGTGAAACTTCTTCAAAGAAAAAAACAAGAAAGTCCAGTTGCCTCTTGAAAAAGCCCTTTTGGGTCAACCAGGACCTAGATGACGGAGAATCTCCATAGACATCTTCTAGTGAGGGGCTGCCAGAAAGAAGGGCGGGGGTCGATCTCCAAAGCGCCTGAAGGCAGGACAAGAAGCAACAGATGGAAACTAATTCAGGAGAGAAGCAACCTGGAACTAAGGAGGAATTTCCTGACAGTGAGAACAATTAACCAGTGGAACAGCTTGCCACCAGAAGTTGTGGGTGCTCCATCACTGGAAGTTTTTAAGAAGAGACTGGACAGCCATTTGTCTGCTATGGTACGGGGTCTCCTGCTTGAGCAGGGGGTTGGACTAGAAGACCTCCAAGGTCCCTTCCAACTCTTGTCATTCTGTAATCTCCTTTATGAGTCCTTCTAGAACAGGGGCAGGCAACCTTGGCTCTTTTATGACTCATTGGCTTCAACTCCCAGAATTCCTGAGCCAGCATGGAGGAACTATGGCCCCTTCATGACTTGCAGACTTCAACTCCCAGAATTCCTGAGCCAGCATGGGGGAACTATGGCCCCCTCATGACTTGTGGACTTCAACTCCCAGAATTCCTGAGCCAGCATGGGGGAACTATGGCCCCCTCATGACTCGTGGACTTCAACTCCCAGAATTCCTCAGCCATGATGGGGGAACTATGGCCCCTTCATGACTTGCAGACTTCAACTCCCAGAATTCCTGAGCCAGCATGGAGGAACTATGGCCCCTTCAGGACTTGTGGACTTCAACTCCCAGAATTCCTCAGCCAGCATGGGGGAACTATGGCCCCTTCAGGACTTGTGGACTTCAACTCCCAGAATTCCTCAGCCAGCATGGGGGAACTATGGCCCCTTCATGACTCGCGGACTTCAACTCCCAGAATTCCTGAGCCAGGCATGCTGAGGGGAAAGGGAGAGATTTCCAAGCTAAGCCATGCTGGCTCAGGAATTCTGGGAGTTGAAGTCCACGAGTCATAAAAGAGCCAAGGTTGCCTACCCCTGGTCTAGAGATTGCCCATCTCTTTCAAAGGAGGAAAATAATTACCTGCATACGGGTTACGACCACAATGGAGCCCAACATTTCCCTTGCCAAGCAAGACAGTTATTAAGTGGGGTTTGCCCCATTTTATGACCTTTCTTCCCGCAGTTTTTAAGTGAATCTGTGCAGTTGTTAAGGGAATCATTTGGTCGTTAAGCGAGTCTGGCTTCCCCCCATTGACTTTGCTTGCTGGAAGCCAGCTGGGAAGAGTATGAATGCTGATCCTATGACCCTGGGATAGCACAACAGTCATAAGTACATGCCAGTTTCCCAGCGCTGGAATTTCGATCACGTGTCCTGGGGAGGAGGCAATGGGTTGTAAATGTGAAAACGGTCACAGGTCACTTTTTTCACAGTCCTTGTAACTCTGGATGGTCATGAAAAGGATGGTTGTAAGTCAAGGACTATCTGACATAAGCAGTCACGTCAAAGACGGTTAATTTAATTTCTCCTTAAGTCAAGTCACCTTTGAGTCAGGCTTGAATTCAGGCCTATGAAGTACGGTAGAAGGAGCTGAGCATGGCTTTCTCCAATCCAGCCTCCCACGCTGGTGTTTCTCCAGGGTTCCCAGCCCAGCAAGCTTTGAATCTCAGCCTGTTCATTTTCCCAAGTTCAGCCCAAATTAGGTAAAGTAGATATAAATTCTTCCCTTCCCTTCCTCATTTCCTTTCTCCTTTCTTTTCTTTTCTCTCTAATTCTTCCTTTCCCTCCCCTTCTTCCTTTCTTCTTTCTTTTCTCTCTCTTTTCTTTTTCTTTTCCCTTTCCTCTCTTCTATTTCTATTTCTTTTCTATTTCTTTCCTTTCCTTCCCTTTCCTCTCTTCTATTTCTATTTATATCCTTTCCTTTCCTTTCCTCTCTTCTATTTCTATTTCTTTTCTATTTCTTTCCTTCCCTTTCCTCTCTTCTATTTCTATTTCTTTCCTTTCCTTCTTTCCTTTCCTTCCTTTTCTTTCCTTTCCTCTCTTCTATTTCTATTTATTTTCTATTTCTTTCCTTTCCTTTCCCTTTCCTCTGTTCTATTTCTATATCTTTCCTTTCCTTCTTTCCTTTCCTTCCCTTCCCTTTCCTCTCTTCTATTTCTATTTCTATCCTTTCCTTTCCTTCCTTTCCTTTCCTCTCTTCTATTTCTATTTCTTTCCTTTCCTTCCTTTCCTCCCCCCCCCCACCAGAACCCTTGAAGCACTTTCCCCAAAACGTACTGCTGCGAGGGGGGCTGCTTTGCACAAAGCCCTCCTTTACGGTCCGATCAAGGCTGGTGAGGGAAATTGGGGTGGGGGGAGTGAGTGGGGAGGGTTGGGAGGAGCTGCTCTCCCCGCAGACCCCTCCCCAGCGAAGGGGAGGAAAGGAATCCAGCAAGATTTATGGGAACAGGCCTCTGGGGCCATCGCACTGGGATTGATGAAGTGCTGAGACCTCGTGTATTATTTCTGATGCCGCTGGGCTCCCCCCCCCCCTTTGTTATTCCAGATCTGGCTTCTCCGGGTTCAAGTCCTGCCTCTCCCCCACCTCTCACACACACCCCGGCCTGCCTCCTCCCTCTCGTAAGGCTCCTTTTTGGAGCAAGCCTGGGAAGATGAGTCAATATTTAGAAGTCCTTGGAAAGCGCCTGGAGGCCTTCTTTGCAAGCTCTGCTCCATCCTGACAGCTGCCCACGACTTGCAACCTGCACGCTGTGTGTTTGTCTAGTGCGGGACCAAGAGAGGAGTGGTCTGCACATGTTGAGTCTCAGGATGGGGGAAAGACCCCTCTTTAAGCCCAATCTCTCCTACGCCAATGGGCAAAGAAGAGAAGCAACGACAGAATAGCAGAATCACAAGAGTTGGGAGGGACCCTAGAGGTCTTCTAGTCTAACCCCCTGCTCAAGCAGGAGACCCTAAACCAGGGATAGGGAACCTTGGCTCCTTTACGACTCGTGGACTTCAATTCCCAGAATTCCTCAGCCAGCATGGGGGAACTATGGCCCCTTCATGACTGGTGGACTTCAACTCCCAGAATTCCTGAGCCAGCATGGGGGAACTATGGCCCCTTCATGATTTGTGGACTTCAACTCCCAGAATTCCTCAGCCAGCATGGGGGAACTATGGCGCCTTCATGATTCAAGGACTTCAACTCCCAGAATTCCTGGGCTAGCATGGCTGGCTCAGGAATTCTGGGAGTTGAAGTCTACGAATCATGAAGGGGCCAAAATTTCCCCCATGCTGGCTCAGGAATTCTGGGAGTTGAAGTCCACGAGTCATAAACGAGCCAAGGTTGCCTACTCCTGCCCTAAACTATTTCAGACAAATGATTAAAAACCTCCAGTGTTGGAGCACTCACCACTTCTAGAGGCAAGTTGTTCAGAATAACAGAGTTGGGAGGGACCCTGGAGGTCTTCTAGTCCAACCCCCTGCTCAAGCAGGAGACCCTATACCAGTGGTTCTCAACCTGTGGGTCGGGACTCCATTTGGGGTCGAATAACCATTTCACAGGGGTCGCCAAACAACGCAGTCTGCCATTTTTCTCCCCCTTTTCCTTAGCTGTGCTACTCCCTTTTATTCTATTGGCTTTTGAAAGCCAATAGAATAGACTCTCTTGAATAGAGTCTAATTCTATTGGCTTTCAAAAGCCAATAGGAATTGTCCAGGCTGTCTCTGCCCTGCTGAGCCCGCCAAAAGTCCCATTCTGCAAACGGTGCTGCACCCGTTGAGTAGTCCTCGACTTACGGCCGGTTGAGTAGTCCTCGACTTACGACCGGTTGGGGGTCGCGGCATTAAAAAGGTTGAGAACCATTGCCCTATACCATTTCAGACAAGTGATTGCCCAATTTCTTAAAAACTTCCAGGGATGGAGCACCTACCACTTCTGAAGGCAAGCCGTCCCGCTGATTAATTGTTCTCACTATCAATAATTATGGAATAATGCAGTTGGAAGGGACCTTGGAGGTCCTGTAGTCCAATCCCTCTGCTCAAACAGGAGAACCTGTACCATTTCAGACAGGTGGCCGTCCAATCTCTCCTTTAAAAACTCCACAACGTCTGAAGGCGTTTCTCATTTCCACTGTTTAGTTGTTCTACAACCCCACTAGCTTGATTAGGTTCCCCAAAAAGTAAAAATGCCCGCCATTTAGATAGTCCTCGTCTTACAACTGTTTGTTTAGTGACCATCTGAAGTTACACTGGCACTGGAAAAGGTGACTGGCAACCAGTCCTCGCACTTAGGACCGTCACAGCATCTCCACAGTCATGGCATCCAAATTCAGGGGCTCGGCCACCAGCCCGTACACTGGTCCTCGACGTATGAGCCCTCAATTTCCGTTACTAAGCAAGACAGTCAAGTGAGTTTTGCCCCGTTTTACGACCTTCCTGCCCACCGTGAATCACTGCCGTTGTTAAGTGGATCTGACTATGTCAGAAGGTCGCGAAAGGGGATCCCGTGACCGCGGGGACGCTACGACCGTCGTAAATGCGAGTCAGTTGCCGAGCGTCTGAATTGTGATCACCTGACCACAGAGGTGATGCGACGGTCGTAAGGGTGAAAAACGGTCCTAAGTCACTTTTTTTAATGGCCGTCGAAACTTGGGACGGTCACTAAATGAACGGTTGCAAGGCGAGGACTGCCTGTGTTTACGATAGTTGCAGCATCCCGGGATCATCCCACTAGCAAGCTTCCCAGCTGGTTTCCAATATGCAAATTCGGTGGAGGAAGCTGGTTTCATTTAGTGACTGCTTGATTCACTTAACAACTTCACGGGTTCACTTAACAAGCGTAGCGGTGACTTGTGACCATTTCTCACATTTAACGACCATTGCAGCCTCCCCATGGTCACGTGATCAAAATTCAGACGCTTGGCACAACTGACTCATGTTAATGACGGTCGCAGCATCCTGGGGGGGTCACGTGATCCCCTTTTGCGACTTTCTGAGAAGCACAGTCAATGGGGGAAGCCAGGTTCGCTTAATGATGGTGTGACTCACTTAACGACTGCAGGGACTCAGTTAACAATGGTGGCAAGAAATGTCGTAAAAATGGGGCAAATCTCACTTAACAAATGTCTCAGTTAGCAACAGAAATATTGGGCTCAGTTGTGGTCGTAAGTTGAGGACTACCCATATTTGTGAAGGATGTTCATATAACAAAAGGGGAAAGAAAGAAAGAAAGAAAGAAAGAAAGAAAGAAAGAAAGAAAGAAAGAAAGAAAGAAAGAAAGAAAGAAAGAAAGAAAGGAAGGAAGGAAGGACGGAAGGAGAGATGGATGGAAGGAAGGGAGGAAGGAAGAGGGAGGGAGAGCGAGAGAAAGAAAAAAGAAAGAGAGAGAGAAAGAAAAGAAAGAACAAAAGGAAGGAAGGAAGAAGAAAGAAAGAAGAAAGAAAGAAAGAAAGAAAGAAAGAAAGAAAGAAAGAAAGAAAGAAAGAAAGAAAGAAAGAAAGGAGAGATGAATGGAAGGAAGGGAGGAAGGAAGAGGGAGGGAGAGCGAAAGAAAGAAAAAAGAAAGAGAGAGAGAGAAAGAAAAGAAAGAAAGAAAGAAAGAAAGAAAGAAAGAAAGAAAGGAGAGATGGATGGAAGGAAGGGAGAGAGGAAGAGTGAGAGAAAGAAAAAAGAAAGAGAAAGAGAAAGGAAGGAAGGAAGGAAGGAAAAAAGAAAAGAAGGGAGAGAGAAAGACAGAAAAAAGAAAGAAAGAAAAGAAAAAGAAAACTAAAGTTAATAAATGTATAAGTGACTTTGAATCTTCTTTTCAACAGATTTTTATTCAACAGATTTTTATTTATTATTATTATTCCTAAATATTTTGCAAGTTCTCTCAGCCCCTCACTTATCTACATCTTTCTTAATCTTCAAGCCATCAATTTATTTTTTTTACTTCTTTCAGCAAAAAGCCCATATAAGGTTTTTCAGTCTTTCAAAAAATAATAATAATAATAATAGGAAAAATGTTGCTTGGTCTCTGACAGGTCAGTTTTGCCATTTCTGCACATTTTGATGTTTCCCCCATTCATTCCTCTCTCCCTGTGGGATTGCAAGGCTATTAGCAAGTGTCAGGAGCCACCACTAGCCAATTCAGAAGGAAGCTGGAGAAAGTGCTGAATTACGGCCACAGATAAACTTCACACAATCACTATTGCTCTGCAGCAGCACCATCAGAACAGTTGCCACGCTTTGAAAATATTTTGACTCCGCTCAGAGCTTGAGCAAGTTTGAATTTCTCCTGCCAGCAACGAAACACTGCAGAATCAAACAGATTCTTTTCTTTGATTGTTTTGTAGTCAATAAAAGAAATTGAGGGAGGGAGGGAGGGAGGGAGGAAACATACGAAGGGAAGGGAAGGGGAAGGGAGGAGAAGAAGAGGAAGGAAGGGAGGGAGGGAGGAAAGAAAGGAAGGAAGCAGAGGGGAGGAAGGGAGGAGGAAGGGAAGAAGGGATGGGGAGAGATTAAAGGGAGGGATGGAGGAAGGAAGGAAGGAAGGAAGGAAGCAGAGGGAGGGAAGGGAAGCGGAAGAGGAAGGGTGGGAGGAGGAAGGGAAGAAGGGATGGGGAGGGATTAAAGGGAGGGATGGAGGAAGGAAGGGAAGAAGCAGAGGGAGGGAAGGGAAGAAGAAGGGAAGAGGAAGGAAGGGAGGAGGAAAGAAGGAAGGAAGGGAAGAAGGGATAGGGGATTAAAGGAAGGGAGGGAGGGCTGGAGGAAGGAAGGAAGGAAGGAAGGAAGGAGAAGGAGGGAAGGGAAGGAAGAGGAGGAAAAAAGGAAGGAAGGGAAGAAGGGATAGGGAGGGATTAAAGGAAGGGAGGGAGGGAGGAAGCAGAGGAAGAGAAGAGGAAGCGAGGAGGGAGGAAGGGAAGAAGGGATAGGGAGGGGTTAAAGGAAGGGATGGAGGAAGGGAGGAAGCAGAGGAGGGAAGGGAAGAGGAAGTGAGAAGGAAGGAAGGAAGGAAGGGATTAAAGGAAGGGAGGGAGGAAGGAAGCAGAAGGAGGGAAGGGAAGGAAGAGGAGGAAGGAAGGGAAGAAGGGATAGGGAGGGATTAAAGGAAGGGAGGGAGGGAGGAAGGAAGCAGAGGAAGAGAAGAGGAAGCGAGGAGGAAGGAAGAAAGGGAAGAAGGGACAGGGAGGGATTAAAGGAAGGGAGGGAGGAAGGAAAGACTGTGCAGAAGACCCTTGATGTTTTCCAATTATCTTTACTCTCTTTGGGTCTGTTCTGCGCTCACACAGATCAGGCTCAAGGCTAGGCTAGCATTCGTTTGAGAGGGCAGATCCAGACCTCCTTCAGCAGATCATCCCCCTGCTTACATGGGTCAACAGAAGAAGGTGAAGGAAAGAGAAAGAGAAGGGGAGGGGGTGGGGAGGAGGAGAGAAAGGGGGAACAGAAGAAGGAAGAGGAAGGAAAAGGAGAGAGGAAGAAAAGAGGAAGGAAAAAAAGAGGAGGAAGAAAAGCCAGACAAGGAACACCCACCAATAAATTTTTAGAGCTATAGGCTAGAGACTAGAGTAAAACAAAACTAATTTAAACAGTATTGCGACAAGGCAATGTCCTTTGCATCTTGCTGCTAGGAGCAGAGTTGCATTTAACCGAAACTTCACTTTTTTAAAAAAAAAAACTTCTGAAGATAATCGAGCAGAGGTGGCGCAGCAGTTAGAGTGCAGTACTGCAGGCCACTTTAGCTGACTGTGTTCAGCAGGTCAGCGGTTCAAATCTCACCGGCTCAAGGTTGACTCGGCCTTCCATCCTTCCGGGGTAGGTAAAATGAGGACCCAGATTATTGGGGGCAATGTAAATATACATATACATTGCTTGCACCGCTTAGAGAGTGCTTGCACGTAAAGCGGTATATAAGTCTCATAAATAAATAAATAAATAAAATCCTTAGATTGATATATCTATCATCTGTCTGTCTGTCTGTCTGCCTATCTTTTAGAAACGGCTCATCTCCATCAAGGAAGGACTCTGGGTGGTGTACAAATAAATATTTGCTTATTTGAGACCATCCAGTTCACCCCACTGTATAGTGTAAGCACTCCAAAGATTGAGAGAGAGAGAGAACAGAGAGAGAGAGAGAGAGAGAGAGAGAGGGACATAAAGAACAGAGAAAAAGGGAGAGAGAGACACAGAGAGAGAAAGAACACAGAACACACAGAGAGAAAACAGAGAGAGAAAGAGAGAACACAGAGAGAGAGAGAGAGAGCGAGAGAAAGCAGAGAGAATCAAGATCACGTGAAGGATTAATACCACTTTACAAGGCCTTGGTAAGGCCACACTTGGAATACGACATCCAGTTTTGGTCACCACAATGTGAAAAAGATGTTGAGACTCTAGAAAGAGTTCAGAGAAGAGCAACAAAGATGATCAGGGGGCTGGAGGCTAAAACATAGAAGGAACAGCTGCTGGAATTGGGTATGTCTAGTTTAACGAAGAGAAGGACGAGGGGGGACATGATAACAGTCTTCCAATATCTCAGGGGCTGCCCCAAAGAAGAGGGAGTCAAGCTATTCTCCAAAACGCCTGAAGGCAGGACAAGAAGCAACAGATGGAAACTAATCAAGGAGAGAAGCAACCTAGAACTAAGGAGAAACTTCCTGACAGTGAGAACAATTAACCAGTGGAACTACCTGCCTCCAGAAGTGGTGAATGCTCCAACACTGGAAGTTTTTAAGAAGAGACTGGATGGCCATTTGTCCGAAATGGTATAGGGTTTCCTGCCTGAGCAGGGGGTTGGACTAGATGACCTCCAAGGTTCCTTCCAACTTTATTATTATTATTATTATTAGAACAGAGAAAGACAGAGAAAGAACAGAGAGAGAGAAAACAGAGAGAACAGAGAGAGAGATAGAGAAAGAACAGAGAGAAGGAGAAAGAGAGAGAGAGAGAGAGAGAGAGAGAGAGAGAGGTGGCTGTCAACCTTTTACTGGAAGACATCCAATGAAGAAAAATTCACCTCCTCTCTGGATAATTGGCTCTTATCACTTATTTATATCTCATTTAAAGATTAAGACCCTAAGAAGCCTCAGTGGGGCTGGACAGAATCCATCAGCCTAACTAACCTGTCTCTCCATCTGCCTTCTGGGGGTCTCAAACCAGCCATGGGAACAGAAAGATAAGACTCCTTATCTCCATAAATAAGCAGAAATTTTGGGGGCCTCTTTTCCAAAAACCGTGTTGTTCTGAAGCTCTCATATTTTATATTTTATTTTATTATTATTTTGTTTTATTATTTTATTTTATTTTTTATTTTATTTTTCATTTTATTTTTTTTCATTTTTAAATTTCATTTCATTTATTTTATTATTTGAAGCCTTTATCATTTATCTTATTTTATTCAATAGTAAATAACTTTAGAAAGTTGGTACCCTTGGTAGAGCTTGTTAATTAAAAGAAAACATTGGTAGGCTATGGGTGGGTGGGAGTCTTTAAAATGGATGGGTGGGTGGGAGTCTTTAAAATGGAAAATATAACAAACTTTCTCCTGGTGAACCCACTTTGATTATTGGCAATCATACATCTAAACCAGGGGCAGTGGTGGGATTCAGCCAGTTTGCACCACTTTGGCAGAACTGGTAGCTAATTTTTTGTTGCCCAGGTCCAGAATGGGCTTCCGGAAGTGGCATCCGTACACAGAACCAGTGATTCACCTATTTGAATCCCACCACTGATCAGGGGTCTTCAACCTTGGCCCTTTTATGACTTGTGGACTTCAATTCCCAGAATTCCTCAGTCAGCATGGGGGAACTATGACCCCTTCATGACTCATGGACTTCAACTCCCAGAATTCCTCAGCCAGCATGGGGAACTATGGCCCCTTCATGACTTGTGGACTTCAACTCCCAGAATTCCTCAGCCAGCATGGGGAACTATGGCCCCTTCATGACTTGTGGACTTCAACTCCCAGAATTCCTCAGCCAGCATGGGGGAACTATGGCCCCTTCATGACTCATGGACTTCAACTCCCAGAATTCCTCAGCCAGCATGGGGAACTATGGCCCCTTCATGACTTGTGGACTTCAACTCCCAGAATTCCTCAGCCAGCATGGGGGAACTATGGCCCCTTCATGATTTGCAGACTTCAACTTCCAGAATTCCTCAGCCAGGCATGCTGGCTGAGGAATTCTGGGAGTTGAAGTCCACACGTCATAAAAGGGCCAAGTTTGAAGACCCCTGCTCTAAACTCTCACCAGCCCGTTCTTGCCAACTTTTATTTTTCCGCCTCATGTCATTTTTCTTTAGGCTTTCTATACTTCCAGATGCTTAAAACCAGGATACCAGTCAAAACTCAGCTACAGGTAATCCTTAACTCATGATGGTAACGTGTCCCAAATGTTATTAGTTGATCAAAATATAAAATAGAAAGAAAAATGAAAAGTGAAAAAGTCGGGGAGGAAAAAGAGAAGAGGAGAAAGTGTAGGATAAGAGGGAAAAGCAAAAGAAAAGCGTTGACGTCTGATTCATTTTGGCGCTGTAGAATAAGGTAGTAACATAAAACCTCAACTTTTTACTTGAACACAATAATATATACTAGCCCTTTCTAGAACAACATGCCTATTTAATCAGCAAAACCCCAAATCAATGTTTCATTTTTTTCTACCCTGAGCATAAAGTCCAGAAGTGGTTTCCCAGCAGAAAGAAAGTTAGCTTTCTTGAAATTCAGCAAAACCCCAAATCAACGTTTCATTTTTTTCTACCCTGAGCATAAAGTCCAGAAGTGGTTTCCCAGTGGAAACAAAGTGAGCTTTCTCGAAATTCAGCAAAATCCCAAATCAACGTTTCATTTTTTTTCTACCACAAGCATAAAGTCCAGAAGTGGTTTCCCAGTGGAAACAAAGTGAGCTTTCTCGAAATTCAGCAAAACCCCAAATCAATGTTTCATTTTTTTCTACCCCAAGCATAAAGTCCAGAAGTGGTTTCCCAGTGGAAAAAAGGTGAGCTTTCTCAAATTCAGCAAAACCCCAAATCAACGTTTCATTTTTTTTCTACTACAAGCATAAAGTCCAGAAGTAGTTTCCAAGTGGAAACCAAGTGAGCTTTCTCGAAATTTAGCCATACAGGTAATCTTTGACTTACGGTCACATTTGGGCGCAAAATTTCTGTTTGCTAAAAGTTGCTAAGTGAATTTTGCTCCATTTTGCAACTGTTCTTGGTTATAGTAAAGGGAAGGAAATTTCACGTGCAGGGACAACAGGGAAAAAAAATTCTATGCAATTGTTCCCCGTGTCCCAAAGATGCTCTTTCAAAAGGCAACTGGAGTTTGTTTTTCCTTGAAGCCGTTTCGTTTCTCATCCAAGAAGGCTCCCAGTCCATTTGCACTGTTCAGGTGACCCTGAGGGCTCCAAGCGCCCTTGACGATTCTCAGAGGGACTACTATCGACCAGATGACTGCAAGGAATATAAATCCTTCCGTCCATTCAGTCGGAACTGAAGAAGCTTCTTGGATGAGAAAGTCCAGTTGCCTCCTGAAAAAAGGACCTTTGGGACAACCAGGACCTGGATGACGGAGAATCTCCTCAGACAATGGCTCCCCGCGGTAAATCACACAACACGACACACAAATGAATCATCTCAAACATCCTTCTAATAATGTAGAGAGTAGAACATAGAACAGACATGTCAAACACAAGGCCCGGGGGCCGAATGCGGCCTGTGAAGTGGTTTCATGTGGCCCGCGAAGCCATCCTGGAAACAATGAGGGAACGGCCCCCACTGCCTTGGCCTGGCCCAGGCCGGCCGGGAGCCAATGTACAATTTTGTGGTGGCCATCTATGCTGCAACGCATTCAGTCTTAGCTCCACAAGGCTGTCTAGAAACAGCGAGGAACCAGCCCCTGCTGTGTCAACCCCACCCCCTGGGTGGATGCTGGGGAGGTGTCCCCCTTTGTGGGGAATGAAGAAATGGACCATGCCTTGGCGCTTGCCCCGGTCCCACCCCCTTCTGCCAGAGACCCTCAGATCTGTCCCACTCCTGCCCAGGCCCCCACAGGCACCCTTGACGTGAACGATGTAGAGCTGGCCATACCCACCCAGTAGGCCACGCCTACTCCATCCACGCCCACCCAGTAGGCCGCACCCAACCTGGCCAATCCCACCCACCCACCCCCAAGGGCAACCGCAATGCTGTTGCGGCCCTCAATTAAATTGAGTTTGACACCCCTGACATAGAATAACAGAGTTGGAAGGGACCTTGGAGGTCATCTAGTCCAACCCCCTGCTCAAGCAGGAGGCCCTATCCCATGTCAGACAAAGGGTTGCCCAGTCTCTTCTTGAAAACCTCCAATGTTGGGAGCACCCACAACTTCTGAAGGCAAAGCCGTTCCACGGGTGAATTGCTCTTAACCGTTAGGCATTTTCTCCTTAGTTCTAGGTTGCTTCTCTCCTTGGTTATTTTTCCCATCCGTCGTTTCTTGTCTTGCCTTTTGATGCGGGACAAACCAAGAAACGCCTTTTTTTTTTCCTGCGCTAAACAAGATCGCAAGACTTAAACTTCCTTCTCCCATTTATTTTATTTTATTTTTAACTCCAATCTCCCTTCCTCTCGTCTCCTCTTTTTAAAGATCACTTTTGCAATCCTGGTCTGGAAAAATAGGTCTCCGTCCTGCTGCATACCAAATGAAATGGATTAAACAGAGATCTTGCTTTCCAGCATCCAGCCATACGCAGCCTGCATACTCCCTTTCAGAGTAAGCAGAGCGCAGAAGAGGAAGGAGACCTGGGAAGTCCAAGAAAAACATGCAGGCAGTCCTCGACTAAATAATGATGATGATGATGATGATAATAATAATAATAATAGTTGGAAGTATAGTATTCTGATATTGAAACTCATGAAAACCATTAGAATGGCACCCAGAGTCAATAATAATAATAGTTGGAAGGGACCTTGGAGGTCATCTAGCTCAACCCCCTACTCAGGCAGGAAACCCTATACCATTTCAGACAAATGGCTGTCCATTCTCTTCTTTAAAACTTCCAGTGTTGGAGCATTCACCGCTTCTGGAGGCAGGTTGTTCCACTGGTTAATTGTTCTCACTGTCAGGAAGTTTCTCCTTAGTTCTAGGTTGCTTCTCTCCTTGATTAGTTTCCATCCGTTGTTTCTTGTCCTGCCTTCAGGCGCTTTGGAGAAGAGCTTGACTCCCTCTTCTTTGGGGCAGCCCCTGAGATATTGGAAGGCTGTTATCATGTCCCCCCTCGTCCTTCTCTTCATTTTATGATTGGCTTTTCCTCCACCCATTTGACTTTGCTTGAGGGAAGCAGGCTGGTGATCACATGACCTTGGGACACAACGGCGGTCATAAATCCGAGTCAGTTGATCATGTGACCCTTGGGGATGGCGCAACGGTCTCAAGAGTGGGGGAAAATGGTGAAAAGTCACCTTTTTCAGTGCCGTTATACCTTTGACCGGTCACTAAGTGAATCTTTACACCATTCATAAGGATGAGGCCAAAGGCACGGAGTCTGCCTCCTGCCAGCGATTTTAAGGGCAAATTGCCCAACTGCAGCCTGGGATACGTTGACAGGTGTGATGAATCGATCCCAGCTCACTGCAATACTCTGCCCTGTCTGTATTCCAGCCATAAATCCATTCACGGCCCCGTTGGAATATGGATGGGACCCGAGCAGATGGAGACAGGAAGACAAAGGTGGGCTGCAGAGGGAGGAAGGGGCATGTTCGGGCAGCGCCATTGCTTGGACACCCCATCTTGATGGCTCCCCCAGGCCCTGCCAGCAGACAGCTTCAAAAGAGGGAGACCCCTCCCTTTAGCTGGCAGGCAGAAGGCAGCATCAGTGAGAGGGAGGGGCAGGAGGGAGGGAGGGAGGGAGGGAAGGAAGAAGGGAAGGAAGGAAGGAGAGGGCAATGGAAAGGAGGGAGGGAAGAGAGAAGGAAGGAAGGAAGGAAGGAAGGAAGGAAGGAAGGAAGGAAGGAAGGAAGGAAGGAAGGAAGGAAGGAAGGAAGGAAGGAAGGAAGGAGAAGGCCATGGAAAAGAGGGAGGGAGGGAAAGGGAAGGAAGGAAGGAAGGAAGGAAGGAAGGAGAAGGCCATGGAAAGGAGGGAGGGAGGGAAAAGTGAAGGAAGGAAGGAAGGAAGGAAGAGAGAAGGAAGGAAGGGAAGGAAGGAAGGAAGGAAGGAAGGAAGGGGGAAGGAAGGAAGAAAGGAAGGAAGGAAGGAAGGAAGGAAGGAAGGAAGGAGAAGGCCATGGAAAGGAGGGAGGGAGGGAAAGGGAAGGAAGGAAGGAAGGAAGGAAGGAAGGAAGGAAGGAAGGAAGGAAGGAAGGAAGGAGAAGGCCATGGAAAGGAGGGAGGGAGGGAAAAGTGAAGGAAGGAAGGAAGGAAGGAAGAGAGAAGGAAGGAAGGGAAGGAAAGAAGGAAGGGGGAAGGAAGGAAGGAAGGAAGGAAGGAAGGAAAGAAGGAAGGAAGGAAGGAAGGAAGGAAGGAAGGAAGGAAGGAAGGAAGGAAGGAAGGAAGGAAGGAGAGGGCAATGGAAAGGAAGGAGGAAGGGAAGGCACCAGGCTAAAAACCAGGAGGTGGTGGTGAATTCTAGTTCTGCTTTGGGCACAAAAGCCAGCTGGGTGACTTTGGGCCAATCCCCAGGACAGCCTGACTTCCAATGATGTTTTGCTGACTAGGGAGTCCCGTGCCTAGGGGACTGACAGCCCAAACATCTGGAAGACAGGGGCCACCAAGTCCCCCCTCTCTGAAGGACCCCTGGCCCAACTGCTGTGGACGGATAGCTCTTGCCTTACAACCATTTGTTTAGTGACCACTAGTAGTTACAACAACACTGAAAAAGGGACTTATGACCTTTTCTCTCTCTTATGACCGTCGCATCACCCCCAGGGTCACATGACCAAAATTCGGAGGCTTGGCCACTGACATGTACTTACGACGGTTGCCGTGTCCCAGGGGTCACGTGATCCCCTTTTGCGACCTTCTGACAAGCAAAATCAATGGAGGCAGCCGGATTCACTTAACAACCGTGTTACTAACTTCACGATGGCAGTGATCCACTTAACAACTGGGGCAAGGTTGTAAAACGGGACAAAACCCACTCCAACAACTGTCTAGTTGAGCAAGGGGCTCGGTTGCAGTTGTAATTCGAGGATTCCCTGCATTGGATTGATCAGAAGAGGCTTGCTAACATTTCTTGGCCCGGCCTACCTCGCAGGGCTGACCTAAGACTTTCCTGGGTGCGGGCTCCAGCTGTGTGCCAACACATCAGCCCAACAGAGGGAGGCCGAGATTCTGGGCAAATCTGCAAAGCCACATTCCCCAGAATGACCTTTTACCCGGAGACCGTTTATATAAAACGGATAAACGTGGATCGAGAGATCGCGGATCCTCTGCATCCGGTCTGCTTCGGATGTTAACGGTTCCGTTGGACCCCCTTGCAGGCCAGCTGGACCCCTGACTATTCGCCGTGGGGCTGCTCCAATCCCAAGACTTGTATTTGGCCAAAGAAAAAGGAGCATTTGTCTAACAAAAACCTTCCGTGCGAAAAGCAAAATATTGAAACAACGGCAGGATGATGGGGGAACGGGACGTTGGGACACGATTCGACCTAAGCTTCAGTCTCGGGCAGCTGCTCTCCAGATGTGTGGGATGCTAGCTCCCATCAATGTCATTCCATGAACCTGCCTGCTGGGGCTGATGGAATAGTACTTGTTGGGAAACTTGTTGGGGAGTAGTAGGGGTTAAATGGGGAACTAGCCTCGCATCGTTGTGCAGCTGCAAAAGACGCGGGAACTCTCTGTACCCGTAAACTGGGCTCAAGAGAAGACATTTTTCCTCCGCTATGAAAAGCAGCCACCCCCTCCAAAGGGGTCCAAAATTCAGAACAGCCATCCAGGCCCACACCTGGACACTCCTTACCTGTCCTGCGTCCCGTAGGAGCCCACTTTCTCGTTCTTCATGCAGAAATCAGGAGAACTCTGCAGGTAAACCAGCTCGCTCTCCTTCACCGGACGGATGTCAAGTTCCTTGGGCACCAGATGCTTGCGCGTGCCCATGGGGCGGTGGACCACCTTGGTGGCCGAAAGGTATCTGTTTTTTAAGTCCAGGGCGATGTCCTTCAGCTCTTGAAGGCCCTTCCAACACGTCTTGATGGAGCAGGAACCAGATACTCCATGACACTTGCATTTCATCTCCAAGGAGGCTTTCAGGGACTGTGGGAAAAAAAACAGCAACACAAGAAAGTTGAAGGAACCGTCCTTCTTTCGGCCAACATCCAACATTCTTGGGGACACGCCTAGGAACCCTGAACTGTGCATAAATTTTCGGTCCTCGGGGTGGGAGATCATAGAATGATAGGGCTGGAAAAGACCTTGGAGGTGTTCGAGTCCAGGGGTCTGCAACCTATGGGCCGTGGCCCACTATCGGCCCGTGGCCTCTTGGACAGCCGGATTGGCTGGCCGGTGCACGCCCACATGCACTCCCCCCACTCGCGTTAGCACCCACAGCCTCGTTTACACATGCGTGCGCATCAACAGGACCGCTAGCAAGGTGTGTGTGTGTGCGTGGCCCGTTTGCACATGCGCAAACAGGGCGGCTAGCACCAGGGGTGTGCGTGGCCCATTTGCGCATGCGCGAACGGGGCCGCTAGCCACCGTGGGGGAGGGTGTCCCTGGCCGTTCGTGAATGTGCACGGCACTAGAGCATACACGCATGCGCGAACGGGGCCGCTAGTACCGGGCGGCCCTGTTTGCACGGGCACGTGTGCGCCCGCCAATTTGAAAAGCTGCTCTCCTTCCCTCTGGGCCACAAGCCCCAAAATGTTGAAGACCTCTGTTCTAGTAGTCCAACCCGCTGGTCAAGACAGGACCTTTCAGTCCAGTCTCTTCTTAAAAACCTCCAGTGATGGAGCACCTACAACTTCTGGAGGCAGGTTGTTCCACTGGTTAATTGTTCTCACTGCAAAGAAATTTCTCCTTATTTCTAGGTTGCTTCTCTCCTTAACCACCTTCTACTCATTGCAGATACTCCTTGACTTACAACCGTTTAGCGACTATTTGAAGTTACAACGGCGTTGAAGAAAGGGGATTTATGACCGTTTTTCACAATTAGGGGCCATTGGAGTGTTCCCCACAGTCATTCACTGTTATCAAATACGTCTGTCCAAAGATTCAATTAGCGACTGCATGATTCATTTAATAACTATAGTGATTTCTTGAACAACTATGGCAAAAAAAAAAAAAAAGTTGTAAAATCAGGCAAGATTCACTTAACAATTGCCTGGCTCAGCAAAAAGCAAACCACACAACAATTTGGTAAAGCATGGGCATAGGACAGGGGTAGGCAACCTTGGCTCTTTTATGGCTTGTGGACTTCAATACCCAGAATTCCTGAATGAGCCGTGCTGACTGAGGAATTCTGGGAGTTGAAGTCCCCGAGTCATGAAGGGGGCAAAGTTCCCCTATAGTGCCTCAGGAATTCTGGGAGTTGAAGTCCGCAAGTCATGAAGGGGGCAAAGTTTTCCCCATGCTGGCTGAGGAATTCTGGGAGTTGAAGTCCCCGAGTCATGAAGGGGCCATAGTTCCCCCATGCTGGCTGAGGAATTCTGGGAGTTGAAGTCCCCGAGTCATGAAGGGGCCATAGTTCCCCCATGCTGGCTCAGGAACTCTGGGAGTTGAAGTCCACAAGTCATGAAGGGGACATAGTTCCCCTATAGTGCCTCAGGAATTCTGGGAGTTGAAGTCCACAAGTCATGAAGGGGACATAGTTCCCCTATAGTGCCTCAGGAATTCTGGGAGTTGAAGTCCACAAGTCATGAAGGGGACATAGTTCCCCCATGCTGACTGAGGAATTCTGGGAATTGAAGTCTCCAAGTCATGAAGGGGCCCTAGTTCCCTCACGCTGGCTCAGGAATTTTGGGAGTTGAAGTCCGCAAGTCATGAAGGGGCCATAGTTCCCCCATGCTGGTTCAGGAATTCTGGGAGTTGAAGTCCACAAGTCAAAGAAGAACCAAGGTTGCCTACCCCTGGCGTAGGATAAGCATGCTGATTATTTGTGGTGGAGCTACACAAATCTGTTACCCTTGATGAAACCCAGAATCTACCCTTTGATTTTACTGCTTCGGTTATTTGTCCTCTAGGCAACTTAATCTAAGTTTGTTTGTGCAGAATAAGCCTCTTACACAGGGGTCCCCAACCTCAGGGCTGTGGCCCACTCCGGGCCGTGGCCTCTTCAGCTGCAGGAGTGGCTGGCAGGAGTGCACACACAGCTCAGTTTCTATGAGCAGCGGGCCCAGCAGGCACTAGTGTGCATGCTTGCCATCCAGCTGCTTGCACAAGGGTTACGTGCGCACATGCACACCAGTCAACCACTCTTGCGGCCTGCTTCCCCTCTCCCCCCCCACCACCTGGGCTGCCAAGCCACAAAGGTTGGGGACCGCTGCTCTTGCAGACTCAGAGAGAGCTTCCATTCTGCCATCCCTTGTTTATTTTTCATTTATTTACTCATGAGGTTTTTATCCCGCCTCTCTTATTTTTTTTTATAAACAACTCAAGGGGGCGAATAATGCTCCCCCTTCACCTATTTTTCCCACCACAACAGCCCTGTGAGGTAGGTTGGGCTGAGAAAGAAGCGCTGCTCCAAAGTCCCTCGGCCGGCTTTCATGCCTAAGGGGGGGGGACTAGAACTCCCAGTCGCCTGGGGCTCGGCCCAAATTCCCCCAGCTGGCTTTCATGCCTAAGGCGGGACTAGAACTCCCAGTCGCCTGGGGCTCAGCCCAAATCACCCCAGCTGGCTTTCATGCCTAAGGCGGGACTGGAACTCCCAGTCGCCTGGCGCTCGGGCCCAAATCCCCCCAGCTGGCTTTCATGCCTAAGGCGGGACTGGAACTCCCAGTCGCCTGGTGCTCGGCCCAAATCCCCCCAGCTGGCTTTCATGCCTAAGGCGGGACTGGAACTCCCAGTCGCCTGGTGCTCGGTCCAAATCCCCCCAGCTGGCTTTCATGCCTAAGGCGGGACTGGAACTCCCAGTCGCCTGGTGCTCGGCCCAAATTCCCCCAGCTGGCTTTCATGCCTAAGGCGGGACTAGAACTCCCAGTCGCCTGGTGCTTGGCCCAAATCCCCCCAGCTGGCTTTCATGGCTCTAAGGCAGGACTAGAACTCCCAGCACCTTAACCACTACCCAAAACTCCTAATTTGTTACCCCCCCAGTTGATGATTGCAATAATGAGAACGACCCTCTTGGATTGGTTACCTGTCTCCCTACTTCACTGTTGTGCAGATGCATCAGCTTATTGGCTTGTGATCCTGATTTTTTCATCTTCATGGGAGCATCTGAAAATTTGGACCCCATGACAAGACCATAGTTGAGGTTGTCAGCACATCCTCCCCAGCGATACCCAGGTCCAGGTGTCTCACCTGGGATGGGACCACAGGAGCAGCCGGAGAGCTCTCCGCTGGTGCAGGCTCGGGCAATGGTGTGGCTGATGGCTGCAGCGGAGAGAGCGTACACAAAAGCTGACTCCCTGGTACCTGCAAAAAGAGACCGACAACATCACACAACGGTCTGCAGGCCAGGGCTTTTCAACCTTTTCACCCATGGTGCCACTTTTAGGAGATGGCAGCATCCGAGGACCACCAGTCGCCTAGCAAGGTGTCAAAAACCTGATGACCAAAAAAAAAAAAAAAAGGAAAAAAGTGATGAAGTACAGGTAGTCCTCGACTTACAATAGTTCGCTTAGTGACTGTTCGAAGTTACAATGGCACTGAAAAAAGTGCCCCCCAAGCCACAGCCGAGCAAGACACCTGCCTGCCCGCCCGGCCGTGCTCTTCCTCCTGTCCGAGGTTTTCATTGTTGTGAGCATTTCTGTTGAGGATTGGCAGCAAGGGTGGGGTGGGGGGGTGTTTGGTTTTTATTCCCCCCCCCCCGTCTGCTGGGTGGTTGCAGCAGGTTTTGGTCACTTCACATGACCCTGGGACACTGTGGCCGTCATAAATATGAATCAGTTGCCAAGCATCTGAATGTAAATCACAAGACCCTGGAGATGCTGCAACATTCCAGCTGATTGGTGCTTCTTCTGGGCTCAGCAGAAGCACCAGGATCAGCGCCGAACTCCAGCTGGAGCCTGGCGCTTGACCTGGCGCTTCCGCTGAGCCCTGACAGCCCTGCAGCTCCAGCCATCTCTCACTCAGGCTTGTGCGGTGCTGCCACCGGTTCAGCTCATTCCCCTCCCCCACTACCAGTTTTCTAGGATAGTCGCGTACCACCTGCCAGGTGCCAATGTACCACAGGTGGTACCCGTACCACTGGTTGAAAAGCCTTGCTGTAGGCCAGCGGGCCCTGACCCTTCCCACATGGTAACCAGGCCTGGCCGACACTGAGCAGAGGAGGGGCAGGCAAGTGGCAGTTGCATGTGTGCGTGCGTGCACAACTCCATTTGTGTGCATGGGTGCCCTCCATTTGCACGGATGGAGCTTTGCATGCGTGCGGAGGGTGCTGGCACTCATGCGTCCTCAATGTCTAGAAAACGTGGGGAAGACATCCGCCCCTTCTTTCCGCTCACCTCTCTCCAAATCCAGGAAGTAATTCGGGGCGCGCTCAATGGACGAGCAATTCCACCGCATGTCGGAAAAAGCCTGGCGGCACGTCTTGATCACCACCCGGGCAGCCTGGATAATCGTCTGCATCAGCTCCAGGTTGCTGCGGCAGAGTTGCACTTGAGAAACGACCAGCCCTTCCAGCTGCTTGCAGTGCTGGGTCTGGTTCAAGGCCAAAGCCGAAGGAGTCTTGAACAAAGCTCTGAAAAGGAAAGGAGACCACCCGGTGAGCCGTCGGCAAGGACAGCCGCGACTGGAAGAAAAACGCGGCGGGGACAGAGTAGGAACCGGAGGAGAGTAACTTGACACTTGGAAAAAAGGTGCAAGATTCTGTTCGTGTAACCTTATAATAAAGCCAGGGCTAGCAGCATGGCGCATGCTTCTTTTCCTGGACTACCTTGCAAGGCTGACATCAATCTTGCAAGGGTCAAAGTCCATTTCTCCCCATCTCTTTTACAGCCTAAGAAACCAGGAAGGGTCCTTGCTTGCCACACCCATGAATGCCAGCTGGGTGACTTTGGGGCCAATCACCAGGAGACGATGAGTTCTAGTCCCGCCTTAGCCATCAAAGCCAGCCGGATGACTTTGGGCCAATCACCAGGAGACAGGGAGTTCTAGTCCCACCTTGGCCATGAAAGCCAGCTGGGTGCCTGTGAGTTGATCACTGGGAGACAGTGAGTTCTAGTCTTTCCTTAGCCATGAAAGCCAGCTGGGTGACTTTGGGCCAATCACCAGGAGACAGTGAGTTCTAGTCCCACCTTAGCCATGAAAGCCAGCTGGGTGCCTGTGAGTCGATCACTAGGAGACAGTGAGATCTAGTCCCACCTTAGCCATGAAAGCCAGCTGGGTGCCTTTGGGCCAATCACCAGGAGACAGGGAGTTCTGGTCCCACCTTAGCCATGAAAGCCAGCTGGGTGCCTTTGGGCCAATCACCAGGAGAAGGTGAGTTCTAGTCCCGCCTTAGGTATGAAAGCCAGCTGGGTGCCTTTGGGCCAATCACCAGGAGAAGGTGAGTTCTAGTTCCGCCTTAGGTATGAAAGCCAGCTGGGTGAGTTTGGGGCAATCACCAGGAGACGGTGAGTTCTAGTCCTGCCTTGGTCTTGAACGCTAACTGGGTGATTTTGGGCCAGTTTCTCTCTCTCTCAGCTGAATCTACCTCACAGAGTTGTTGTTGTGGTGGGAAAAATAGGAGGAAGGTGTATTAAGTATAATGACCACTTTGTTAGGCAAGATAAAAACCGAATCTAATAATCTAACTTCAGACTAATCAATCTAATCAACATGTTTTCCTTGGATACGTTTGTAAGTTACTTTGCAAACTTCCGTTCCTTCCCCCAGCTTTTTTTTTTAAGCTTAAAATATCATGATAGATGATAGATAGATAGATAGATAGATAGATAGATAGATAGATAGATAGATAGATAGATAGAGATGGATGGATGATAGCTGAAAGATAGAAGGATGGACTCAGACAGATAGATATAGATATAGTGCTTTTTTTGTAAAAAAAAAACAGGTGTCATAAATAATAATAATAATAATAATAATAATAATAATAATAATAATAATAATAATAATAATAATAATAATAATAATAATAATAATATAAAGTTGGAAGGGACCTTGGAGGTCATCTGGTCCAACCCCCCGCTCAGGCAGGAAACCCTATACCATTTCGGACAAATGGCTGTCCAGTCTCTTCTTAAAACTTCCAGTGTTGGAGCATTGACAGCTTCTGGAGGCAGGTGGTTCCACTGGTTAATTGTCCTCACTGTCAGGAAGTTTCTTCTTAGT
>CM077921.1:123028982-123059199 GCA_039797435.1 Crotalus adamanteus
ATCTGTATGTATGTATGTATGTATGTATGTATGTATGTATGTATGTATCTATCTATCTATCTATCTATCTCTATCTATCTATCTATCTATATCTATCTATCTATCTATCTATCTATCTAATCATCTGCATCTATGTAATCTATCCATCTTATCTGTCTATCATCTATCTATATTTATCTTATCAAATTATCTATCTATATCTATATGTATCTATCCATCCATCTTATCTGTCTTCCTCCGTTTGGCTGTCTATCTCTAACATTTCTTTCTATATCTCTGTCTGCCATCTATCTATCTATAGATCTGTCTATCATCTATATCTATCTATCTATCTATCTATCTATCTATCTATCTATCTATCTATCTATCTATCTATCTGTATTATTTAAAGACGGGACCCCAAACGTTTGTAAAAGTTACAAAAAAGATTTGTGAAGTTCCAAGCCTTTTATGCAAGACACCCCAGTGAGGGGGATTGACTGGTGGCTGGGAACATCGTGCAGTGTGAAAGCAAACCAAGGAATCCAGCTAGTTCTTGGGTTTCACTGTTTCTCATCGAATGAGGCGTGCCTAAAAGAGCTGGCCGCACTAGATAAATTCAGCCTCTGATCGTCTTTCATTGTTGAGAGTTTTGTTTCCAAACTTTTTAATAAGAAACATCATTTCTATAAACCGGTCTTCTCTGATCTAGAGGCTTGGGACTATGACCCCATCATTCCCATCATGCTGATTGGCAGTGATGGAATTGTAATCCACTGGGTCTTGAGGGCACCAGGAGAAAGAAAGACATGCATTGTGGCTTGATGGAATTGCCAAAAATTTCAAAGCAGCATCAAATGTACCTAAGAATACTTTTGGTGAGACCGTATTTTGGAAAGCAAATGGACTTGTAATCTCTGGATTGAAATGTTCTTTTTTGTGTGCTCCTCTGGGTTTTAAATGTATTTATTCATCATATTTTTACAGCTGCCAGCCTCACCATAAAAGTGACACTATGCAAGCCATCTGTCAGGCTAAAGTAGGCTGGGCTGAGAGCGAGTGACTGCCCAGGTCACCTAGCTGGCTTTCAGATCTAAGGTGGGATTAGAACTCAGGGTCTCCCTCTTTCTAGCCAGGGGCCTTAACTACTAGGCCAGATTGGTTCTCGGTACGAATTAGGGTTCACTGAGAATTCACGGAGTGAAATTTAAATTATGGCGATCCCGTTTTGGTCACCACGATAATAAAAAAAGATGTTGAGACTCTAGAAAAAGTGCAGAGAAGAGCAACAAAGATGATCAGAGGACTGGAGGCTAAAGCATAGAAGGAACGGTTGCTGGAATTGTGATTGTCTAGTTTAATGAAGAGAAGGACAAGGGGGGACATGATAGCATCCCAATATCTCAGGGGCTGCCCCAAAGAAGAGGGAGTCAAGCTATTTCCAAAGCGCCTGAAGGCAAAACATGAATCGGCGGAAGGAAACTAATCAAGGAGAGAAGCAACCTGGAACTAAGGAGAAACTTCCTGACAGTAAGAACAATTAACCAGTGGAACAACCTGCCTCCAGAAGTTGTAGGTGTTTCATCACTGGAAGTTTTTAAGAAGAGACTGAACGACCATTTATCTCAAATGGTAAGGTTTCCTGCCTGAGCATGGGGTTGGACTAGAGGACCTCCAAGGTCCCTTCCAACTCTGTTATTCTGTTGTTATTATTAGAATAGAATAGAATAGAATAGAATAGAATAGAATAGAATAGAATAGAATAGAATAGAATAGAATAGAATAGAATACAGAATAAAGAGATAAAAAGAATGGGATGGGATGGGATAGGATAGAAATAAGAATAGAATAGAATAGAATAGAATAGAATAGAATAGAATAGAATAGAATAGAATAGAATAGAATAGAATAGAATAGAATACAGAATAAAGAGATAAAAAAGAATGGCATGGGATAGGATAGAAATAAGAATAGAATAGAATAGAATAGAATATAGAATAGAATAGAATATAGAATAGAATAGAATAACCAATGAATAGAATAGAATAGAATAGAATAGAATAGAATAGAATAGAATAGAATAGAATAGAATAGATGGGACCTTGGAGGGTCTTCTAGTCCAGCCCCCTGCTCAAGTAGGAAGACCTATACCATCTCAGACAAGTGACTGTCCGGCCTCTTCTTAAAAACCTCCAGTGATGGAGCGCCCACAATTTCTGGAGGCCAGCTGTTCCACTGGTTGATTGTCCTCACTGTCAGGAAGTTTCTCCTTAATTCCAGGTTGCTTCTCTCTTTGATCAGTTTCCAGCCATTGTTTCTCGTCCTGCCCTCTGCATAATAATTATGATTATGCACCTGTGATTCCAAGCTAGAATTGACTCAGAGTCTTAGCTTGATGAAAAAAATAAATAGGCAAGGCTGGAAAAAGATATATCAGCTTTTCTGCGACGGTCATAAATGCAAAGAACCGGTTGTAGAGCCACTGTCGATTCAAAGAGTCATTAAATGAACGCTTGCCCAGGGAGTCCTTGATGTACAACTGTTCATTTAGTGACCGTTCAAAGTCACAAGGGCACTATAAAGTGACTTATGATCATTTTTAAGAAGAGACTGGACAGCCATTTGTCTGAAATGGTACAGGGTTTCCTACCTGATCACGGGGTTGGACTAGATGACCTCCAAGGTCCCTTCCAACTCTATTATTATTATTATTATTATTATTATTATTATTATTATTATTATTATTATTATTATTATTATTATTATTATTATTCACACTTAGAACATTGCAGCATCCCCAGGGTCACCCCACGCTTAGCAACTGACTCATACTTACGACAGTGGCAGTCTTCCCGGGGATCACGTGATCCCCTTTTGCGACCGTCTGACAAGCAAAGTCAGTGGGGGGAAGCTGGACTTGCTTAGTGACCGGGATTTCTAACGTAAAGAACTGCAGTGATTCGCTTAACGATGGTGGCAAGAAAGGTCGTAAAAGGGGGCAAAACTCACTTAACAATTGTCTCATTTGGCGGCAGACATTTGGGGCTCCATTGTAGTCATATGAAGAGGGGACTAGCTGCAGTTGACAACTTCACCGTGGTCTGTCGACTAGGTTTATTTCGCCCTGCAATCCACGGTTGCATTCACATAACACGCCATACTAAAGCCTGGAAACCCTATGATAGCTTAATGCAGACATGTCAAACACGAGGCCTGGGGGTCGGATGCGGCTCGCGAAGTGGTTTCATGTGGCCCGTGAAGCCATCCTGGAAACAGTGAGGGAACGGCCCCCGCTGCCTTGGCCCTGGCCCAGGCCGGCCGGGAGCCAATGTACAATTTTGTGGTGGCCATCTATGCTGAAACGCATTTAGTCTTAGCTCCACAAGGCCGTCCGGAAACAGCGAGGAACCGGCCCCTGCCGCGTCGGCCCCGCCCCCTGGGTGCATGCTGGGGAGGTGTCACCCTTTGTGAGGAATGAAAAAATGGACCATGCCTTGGCGCTTGCCCTGGTCTCACCCCCTTCTGCCAGGGACCCCCAGATCTGTCCCACTCCTGCCCAGGCCCCCCACAGGCACCCTTGACACGAACCATGTAGAGCTGGCCATGCCCACCCAGTAGGCCACACCCACTCCACCCATGGCCACCCAGTAGGCCGCCCCCCCCTGGCCACACCCACCCAGCCCCCCAAGGGCAACCACAATGCTAATGCGGCCCTCAATGAAACTGAGTTTGACACCCCTAGATTAGATGATAGATAGATAGAGAGATAATGAATATATTAGATGATAGCTAGATGATAGATAGATAGATAGATAGATAGATAGATAGATAGATAGATAGATAGATAGATAGATTAGATATATGAATGATTAGATATAAACAAGGCAGATAATGAATAGATTAGATGATAGGTAGATGATAGATAGATAGATAGATAGATAGATAGATAGATAGATAGATAGATAGATAGATAGATAGATAGATATAATGAATAGATTAGATCAGACATGTCAAACACAAGGCTCGGGGACCAGATGCGGCCCGCGAAGTGGTTTTGTGGGGCCCGCGAAGCCATCCTGGAAACAATGAGGGAACGGCCCCCGCTGCCTTGGCCGTACAATTTTGTACAATTTTGTGGTGGCCATCTATGCTGAAACACATTCAGTCTTAGCTCCACAAGGCCGTCCAGAAACAGCGAGGAACTGGCCCCTGCTGCGTCGGCCCTGACCCCTGGGTGCATGGTGGGGAGGTGTCCCCCTTTGTGAGGAATGAAGAAATGAACCATCGCCTGGAAGTGGCCAGCAAATGGCCCTGGCCTACTTCACATATCCGGCTTGATGGGCTCTACCTCGTCCCACCCCCTTCTGCCAGAGACCCTCAGATCTGTCCCACTCCTGCCCAGGCCCCCCACAGGCACCCTTGACGCGAATGATGTAGAACTGGCCACGCCCACCCAGTAGGCCACACCCACTCCATCCACGCCCACCCAGTAGGCCGCACCCACCCTGGCCAACCCCCCCCCCCGAGGGCAACCACAATGCTGATGCGGCCCTCAATGAAATTGAGTTTGACACCCCTGGCGTAATGGGAGTCACCCACCATGCCAAAGTTCCTGTAGTAGACTATCCACAAGCTCACCAACTCCGGTTGAGCCTAGCCTAGTCTGCGGTGTGAGCAGATCCCGCCGGGGCGAGGAGGTGGCCAACATCTTTTTTAAAAAAAACCCTGCATATTTTTACTTCTGCGTGGCATGAAAACGAGACAGATGCACAAACTAAGCTAACTAAATGAAATTAAACAGTAAAGGTTCGGACAGCAAGACCTACAAAAGAGCCCCAGTCGATTTCACAGGCACCTTTTATTTGGGCTGCCTAAATTCTTTATCCCCTTTATGGATTACTGCCTTGTCGTGGCGAAGGGGCTTGCGTAACTCAATGAAGCTATAAGCTATGCCGTGCAGGGCCACCCAAGACGGACAGGTTATAGCAGAGAGTTCTGACAAAATGTGATCCACTGGAGAAGGAAATGGCAAACCACTCCAGTATCTTTGCCATGAAAACCCCATGGACAGTACTAAAAGGAAAAAAGATATGACGCTGGAAGATGAGCCCCTCAGGTCGGAAGGTGTCCAATATGCTACTGGGGAAGAGCAGAGGGCTAGTACTAGTAGCGCCAGAAAGAATGAAGCGACTGGGCCAAAGCCGAAAGGACGCTCAGCTGTGGATATATCTGGTGGTGAAAGGAAAGTCCAATGCTGTAAAGATTTTTTCTCCATAGGAACCTGGAATGTAAGATCCATGAATCAAGGCAAGCTAGACATAGTCAAAAAAGAGATGACAAGACTGAACATCGACATCTTAGGAATCAGCGAACTAAAATGGACAGGAATGGGTGAATTTAACTCAGATGACCATCAGGTATACTACTGTGGGCAAGAATCCCTCAGAAGAAATGGAGTAGCCTTCATAGTCAATAAAAGAATAGGAAAAGCAATACTGGGATACAATCCCCAAAATGACAGAATGATCTCAATTCGAATCCAAGGCAAACCATTCAATATCACAGTAGTCCAAATCTATGCCCGAACCACTGGTGCTGAAGAGGATGAAATTGACCGGTTCTATGAAGCCCTACAGCACCTTATAGAATTAACACCAAAAAATGATGTCCTTATCATCATGGGGGATTGGAATGCTAAGGTAGGAAGCCAAAAGATAACTGGAATAACAGGCAAGTTTGGCCTTGGAGTACAAAATGAAGCAGGGCACAGGCTAATAGAATTTTGTCAAGAGAATACGATGGTCATAACAAACACTCTTTTCCAACAACCCAAGAGACGGCTCTACACATGGACATCACCAGACGGTCAACATAGAAATCAGATTGACTATGTGCTCTGCAGCCAAAGATGGAGAAGCTGTATACAGTCAGTAAAAACAAGACCAGGAGCTGACTGTGGCTCAGATCATGAGCTTCTCGTTGCAAAATTTAGGCTTAAATTGAAAAAAGTAGGGAAAAGCACTAGGCCACTCAGGTATGAACTAAATCATATTCCTGATGAATATACAGTAGAGGTGACAAATAGATTTAAGGAACTGGATCTGATAGACAGAGTGCCTGAAGAACTATGGATGGAAGTTCACAATATTGTACAAGAGGTAGCAACTAAAATCATCCCAAAGAAAAAGAAATGCAAGAAAGCAAAATGGCTGTCTGAGGAAGCTTTGCAAATAGCTGAGGAAAGAAGGGAAGCGAAAGGCAAAGGAGAAAGAGAAAGATACACCCAACTGAATACAGAATTCCAGAGAATAGCTAGAAGAGATAAGAATACCTTCTTAAATGAACAGTGCAAAGAAATAGAAGAAAACAACAGAACAGGGAGGACCAGAGATCTCTTCAAGAAAATTGGAGATATGAAGGGAACGTTTCATGCAAAGATGGGCATGATAAAGGACCAAAATGGCAGAGACCTAACAGAGGCAGAAGAGATTAAGAAGAGATGGCAAAACTACACAGAAGAACTATACAAGAATGAGCTTAACATCCCAGATAACCACAATGAGATGGTCACTGACCTCGAACCAGACATCCTAGAATGTGAAGTGAAATGGGCCTTAGAAAATCTGAGCAACAATAAAGCTAGTGGAGGTGACAGTATTCCAGCTGAGCTATTCAAAATCTTAAAAGACGATGCAGTAAAAGTGCTACACTCAATTTGCCAGCAAATTTGGAAAACTCAACAGTGGCCACAGGATTGGAAAAGGTCAGTTTACATTCCAATTCCAAAGAAAGGCAATGCCAAAGAATGTTCAAACTATCGCACCATTGCACTCATTTCACATGCTAGTAAAGTTATGCTTAAAATCCTACAAGCTAGACTCCAGCAGTATGTGGATCGAGAACTACCAGAAGTACAGGCAGGATTTCGAAGAGGCAGAGGAACTAGAGATCAAATTGCCAACATACGCTGGATCATGGAGAAAGCTAGGGAGTTCCAGAAAAACATCTACTTCTGCTTCATTGACTATGCAAAAGCCTTTGATTGTGTGGATCACAACAAATTGTGGCAAGTTCTTAAAGAGATGGGAGTACCAGACCATCTCATTTGTCTCCTGAGAAACCTATATGCGGGTCAAGAAGCAACAGTGAGAACCGAACACGGAACCACTGAGTGGTTCAAAATTGGAAAAGGAGTCCGGCAAGGCTGTATACTGTCGCCCTGCCTATTTAACTTATATGCAGAGCACATCATGAGAAAGGCAGGGCTAGATGAATCAAAAGTTGGAATTAAGATTGCCGGGAGAAATATCAACAACCTAAGATATGCAGATGATACCACTCTAATGGCAGAAAGTGAAGAGGAACTAAAGAGCCTCTTGATGCGGGTGAAGAAGGAGAGTGCAAAAGTTGGCTTGAAACTCAACATTAAGAAAACCAAAATCATGGCATCCGGCCCTCTCAATTCCTGGCAAACAGATGGGGAAGAAATGGAAGTAGTGACAGATTTTATTTTTCTGGGCTCAAAGATCACCTCAGATGGGGACTGCAGCCAAGAAATTAAAAGACGCTTGCTCCTGGGGAGGAAAGCTATGGCAAATCTAAACAAATTCTAAAAAGCAGAGACATCACCCTGCCAACAAAAGTGCGTATAGTCCAGGCCATGGTTTTCCCAGTTGCAATGTATGGCTGTGAAAGTTGGACCATAAGAAAGGCTGAGCGCAAAAGAATTGAGGCCTTTGAACTATGGTGCTGGAGAAGACTCCTGCGAGTCCCTTGGACTGCAAGGCGTTCAAACCGGTCGGTCCTAGAAGAGATCAACCCCGACTGCTCTTTAGAAGGCCAGATCCTGAAGTTGAAACTCAAGTACTTTGGCCACCTAATGAGAAGGAAGGATTCACTGGAGAAGAGCCTGATGCTGGGAAAGATGGAGGGCAAGAGAAGAAGGGACGACAGAGAATGAGGGGGCTGGATGGAGTCACTGAAGCAGTAGGTGTGAATTTAAATGGACTCCAGAAGATGGTAGAGGACAGGAAGACCTGGAGGAACGTTGTCCATGGGGTCGCGACGGGTCGGACACGACTTCGCAATTAACAACAACAAAATTCTTTATTGTCTGCCCACAATTTTTTTTCAGGGATGCCTCGTTTTTATTCCATCTATCCCTGCAGCAAAAACTCTGGCAGGTTTTGGTTTTTTTTTCCCTGCCAAGTTTTGTTCAGCCTGATGTAAAATAATTTGTTTTGGCATTTCCTTCCAAGGATTCTGGTGAAATTCTCTTGGCTGGGGGGGGGAGTGTTCCCAGATTTCTTTGGTGAGAAGGAATAAGAGTTGATCACAGACCCCTTGAACTGCGAGATAGAGGGAGGAGGAGGAGGAGGAGGAGGAGGAGGAGGAGGAGGAGGAGGAAGAGATGAGGAAGGATAAGGAGAAAAAGAAGAGGGAGAGAAGGAGATGAAGGAGAAGAGGTGAGGAAGGAGATGAAGAAGGAGAAGGAGGAGAGGGGGAGAAGGAGAAGGAGAAACAGCAGGAGGAGGAGAAGAAGATGAGGAAGGAGGAGGAGATGAAGAAAAAAGAGGAGGAGGAGGAAGAGAAGGAGATGAGGAAGGAGAAGGAGAAGGAGAAAAAGAGGGAGAGAAGGAGAAGGTGAAAGGAGGAGGAGGAAGAGATAATCAAGGAGGAGGAGATGAAGAAGGAAGAGAAAGAGGAGGAGGAGGAGATGAGGAAGGAGAAGGAGAAAAAGGAGAGGGGAGAAGGAGATGGAGGAGGAGGAGGAGAAAGAGGAGAAGGAGGTGAGGAAGGAGGGGATGAAGAAAGAGAAAGAGGAGAGAGGGAGCTGAAGGAGGAGGAGATGAGGAAGGAGTAGAAAGAGGAGGAAGAGGAGGAAGAGAAGGAGAAAAAGGAGAGGGATAGAAGAAAAAGGAGGAGGAGAGAAAAGAGAAGGAGGTGAGGAAGGAGGAGGGGACGAAGAAGGAGGAGGAGAGGGGGAGAGGTGAAGGAGGAGAAGGAGGAGGAGATGAAGAAGGAATAGAAAGAGGAGGAGGAAGAGAAGGTGATGAGGAAAGAGAAGGAGAAAAAGGAGAGGGGGAGAAAGAGATGAAGAAGGAGGAGGAGAAGGAGGGGAGAGAAGGAGATGAAGGAAGAGTTAAAAGCTCACCTAAGCTCAGAGCTCAGTTTTCTTTCCTTTTCTTTCTTTTCGAATCATGCACAGTCCCATCTGGGCTTGCCGTCGAACAAGGCTGGGCTAGGCCTCGCTTTTTAAAATAAAATAAAATAAAATAAACAACAATGAATGCACTAGCAGACATTCTCTGCTGATCCCTCTAAGTCGCTACCATTCTCCTCGTCTCGCCTCCCCGCCATTGTTTTGCGGTCTTTAAGAGAGGAAGGGAGAAAAAAAAAAAAAAAGAACTTATTACTGTTCTTCGGTCTTTCTTTCCCGCCAAGTAATATAAACAAGTGTCAAATTAAATTTCAACGATAGCGGAGGGGCTTTTCAAATCGCGTTAGGGATGCTGTCAGGAAAGGGGGCAGCTCAGCGCCAAGGACGGATCGGGTACGCGCTTAATTACTTCGGGCGAGTAGAATCAATTCACTTCGGATCAGAAAGACGCCACGGCAGATAAAGCGTTGGAAGCGGTTTCCGTCCTCTTCGGTCTGGGGAACCGAGCTTTGCGCCATCGGAGAGGGACCCCGTTGAGGACTGCGTGCAGAGCTCCGCCTTCAGAAGTACCGTCGTGGGCACGGGCCTTTCAGAAGTAATTGTTCAAAACTACCCACAACCCCACCGTCGAGCCGACAATTTCTGTTGCTAAGCGGTTCAGGGAGCCGCGCCTCGTTTTACGCCTTTTTCTTGACACCGTTGTGTGAAGTGAATCTGAGACTTTAGAATTCAAGCCGGGAGACGCTGTACCATGTCGGACAAATGGCTGTCCAGTCTCTTCTTAAAACTCTCCAGTGATGGAGCAGCCACAACTTCTGGTGGCAAGGCGTTCCACTGGTTAATTGTCCTAACTGTCAGGAAGTTTCTCCTTAGTTCAAGGTTGCTTCTCTCCTTGATGAGTTTCCACCCGTTGCTTCTTGTCCTGCCTTCTTCAGGTGCTCTTGGAGAATAGGTTGTCCACCATCAGTGCTAGAAGGGAGTGTGGTTTGCAGGGAGGAGGAAGAGGAGGAGGAAGAAGAAGAGAAGAGGAGGAGGAGGAGAGGAGGAGAAGGAGGACAATTGTTGGGTCCTGGTGCTCTCTCAGCTTGGTTATTTTCTTGCAGACATTTCATGACGAAGCTAGGTAACATCATCAATCTAGAAAGAGAAGGGAGGAGGGGGAGAAGGAGGAGGAGTGGAGGAGGAGAGGAGGGGGAGGGGAAGGAGGAGTGAAGGAGAGGAGGAGAAGGAGGAGGAGAGGAGGTGGGGGAGGAGGGGAGGAGGAGGAGGAGGAGGAGAAGGAGAGGAAGAGGAGGAGAGGAGGAAAAGGAAGAGAAGAGGAAAGGAGAGGAGGAGGAGGACTGTGGGGTCCTTGGTGCTCTCTCAGCTTGGCTGTTTTCTTGCAGACATTTCATGACTAAGCTAGGTAACATCATCAATCTAGAAGGAGAAAGGGGGAGGAGGGGGGAGAAGGAGGAGGAGAGGAGGCAGAGGAGAGGAGGGGGAGGGGAGGAGGAAGTGGAGGAGAAGGAGGAGAGGAAGAGGAGGAGAGGAGGAAAAGGAAGAGAAAAGGGAAATGCAGAGAGGAGGAGAGGAGGAGGAGAAGGGAAGGAGGAGAGGAGGAGGAAGAGGAGGAAGAGAGGAAGAAAAGGAAGAGAAAAGGAAAATGCGGAGAGGAGGAGGAGGAAAAGAGGAAGAAAAGGAAGAGAAAAGGAAAATGCGGAGAGGAGGAGAGGAGGAGGAAGAGGAGTCCTTGATGCTCTCTAAAGTTGCTTGTTTTCTTGCAGACGTTTCATTACCCAACTAGCTAACACCATCAGTGCTAAAAGGAGTTGGGGAAGGAGGAGAAGGAAGAAGAGGGAGAGGAGGAGGAGGAGGAGGAGTCATCCGTGATGCTCTCTGAGCTTGCTTGTTTTCTTGCAGACGTTTCATTACCCAACTAGGTAACATCATCAGTGCTAGAAGGGAGTTGGGGTTTGCTCTCTGCAAGCAAGCTACTTTGTAGTTAAACAAGAAGGCCCACCCCACTCCCTTCTAGCACTGATGAGGTTACCTAGTTTAGGCAATGAGACGTTTTCCAGGAAACCTCTCAGCTCAGAGAGCACCAGGGACCCAACAATTGTCTTCCTCCTACCTCCCTCGCTGGCTTTTACTTGGCACCGATGTGAGATTTATTTGATTTACTTATTTCGCCGTGCAAGAAAGTAGAGGCAGGACCCTCGGCCTTTGGCAAACAAGGTTTGCTCTCTGGAGCAGAACGAAGAGAACCAACGTCGGCTGCCCTTGTGGACCCCCTTACAGGATTAAAGAGGGAAGACAATTGTCTGTGAACAGAGAGCCAACTTCCGCAGGCTTGTGAGCTCATGACTCAGGACAGAACACTATGACCTAGAAACTTGGAGCTCAACAAATCAGAAGTTAAATATTAAGTAGCAACTGTGAGAGGGATCTCGGAGTCCTGGTGGACAATCCCTTAAGTAGGAGCCAGCCGTGTGCTGCAGCTGCCAAAAAAGCCAACACAGTGCTAGGCTGCATTAACAGAGGGATAGAATCAAGATCACGTGAAGGGTTAATACCACTTTACAAGGCCTTGGTAAGACCACACTTGGACTCCTGCATCCAGTTTTGGTCACCGCTATATAAAAAAGAGCTTGAGACTCTAGAAAGAGGGCAGAGAAGAGCAACAAAGATGATTAGGGGACTGGAGGCTAAAACATATAAGGAACGGTTGCTGGAATTGGGTATGTCTAGTTTAACGAAGAGAAGTGGGGACATGATAGCAGTGTTCCAGTATCTCAGGGGCTGCCCCAAAGAAGAGGGAGTCAAGCTATTCTCCAAAGCACCTGAAGGCAGGACAAGAAGCAACAGATGGAAACCAATCAAGGAGAGAAGCAACCTAGAACTAAGGAGAAACTTCCTGACAGTGAGAACAATTAATCAGTAGAAGAGCCTGCCTCCAAAAGCGGTGAATGCTCCAACACTGGAAGTTTTCAAGAAGAGACTGGACAGCCGTTTGTCCGAAATGGTGTAGGGCAGTGGTTCTCAACCTTTCTAATGCCGCGACCCCATAATACAGTTCCCCATGTTGTGGTGACCCCCAACCACTTATACATCACCGGGCGCCAGGGGCGTGGCCAAAGAAAAGGGGGGAAAAAATGGCGGACAGCCTTGTTTGGCGACCCCCGTGAAATGGTCGTTCGACCCCAAATGGGGTCCCGACCCACAGGTTGAGAACCACTGGTGTAGGGTTTCCTGCCTGAACAGGGGGTTGGACTAGATGACCTCCAAGGTCCCTTCCAACTTTATTGTTGTTGTTATTATTGTTATTATTATTATTAAGTGCTGCTGACTGAGCGGGCCTAAGCCAACGGCAGGGGTTGCCTTGTGGACTTCAAACGGAGAATGCACTGATTATTACCTGAACCTTGGTCTACCCAATTTTTAGAGAAATCTCACCTTCTAGCCCAGTGGTTCTCAACCTGTGGGTCGCGACCCCATTTGGGGTCGAACGACCATTTCACGGGGGTCGCCAAACAACGCAATCCGCCATTTTTTTGTCAGCTGGCAGCACCGCGCATGTGCGCCGCACCGCGCATGTGCGTTGCGCATATGCGCGTCGCCACACATGGGGCGGCGCCGCGCATGCGTGCCGCATCCTTATGACCGGGGTCGCCACAAAAAAAAGGTTGAGAACCACTGTTCTAGCCCCATCTCATGATGCTCCCGCAAGAAAGACTGTCTTTAAGAAGTGGGCCATTTTTGCAAAAATCCGATCAGGTGCAAGCCAAACCTCAATGAAATAAGAGCCCATTTTCAGCTTCCTTTCATATTCTCCGTTTCCCCCCATCCATCCATCCATCCATCCATTCCCGGGCAATAAACCATCCTAAATATTGCTTTTACAAGTTATAGATAATCCTCGATTTACGACCACGTCTGAGCCTAAAAGTTCCAGCCAGACAGTCTTTAAGTGAGTTTTGCCCCATTTTGTGACCGTTTTTGCCGCCGCCGTTCAGCGAATGACTGCAGCGGTTAAGTCAGTAACCCGGTTATGAAATGAATCCTGCTTCCCCATTGTCTTTGCTTGTCAGAAGGTCGCAAAACGGGGATCGCGTCACACACACACACACACACACACACGCACGGGACTCTGCGACCGTCGTAAATATGAGGGAGTTGCCGTCTGAATTTTGATCACGGGGATGCTGCGACAGTTGTGTGGAAACTGGTCCTAAATCCCTTTTTTCACAGCCGTTGTGACTTTGAACGGTCACTAATGAATTGGTTTGGGACTACCTGGCAGACAGGCGCTCCCAAAGAGCGTAAATTAAAAAGTCCCAGCCTTCAAGACAGTTTAGAGCTGCTGCAGAACTATTGGGATTATTCCTAAACTGGGGCTGAAGATTTTGCAGAAATATTTCTTGAAGCTATTCCTTGTTTTGTTTTGTTTTTCTTTTTAAAAAAATGTGTGTGTGTGTGTGTGTGTGTGTGTGTGTGTGCGTGTGTGTGTGTGTGTGTGTGTGGAGAGAAGGGATGATTCTTGCAACAGAAAATGTACCTTTGGGAGATTTAAGGTTCAAACTTGGCAACTTTAAGACTTGTGGACTTCAACTCCCAGAATTCCTCAGCCAGGCACGCTGGCTCAAGAATTCTGGGAGTTGAAGTCCGCAAGTCATGAAGGGGCCATAGTTTTCCCCATGCTGGCTGAGGAATTCTGGGAGTTGAAGTCCCCAAGTCATGAAGGGGGCCATAGTTCCCCCATCCTGGCTGAGGAATTCTGGGAGTTGAAGTCCACAAGTCTTAAAGTTGCCAAGTTTGAAGCCCCTTGATTTAAGGTTTTAAGTTAGGCCTTTAATTGCAGGTGCCAATTTGAGCACCTTCTTCTCTGCCTGGGTGCTTGTGGTTGTAGAGGGCGCCTCCTGCTGGTCTGTTTGAAAATCCCTTTCTAATTCCTCTGCTGGGGTTCTCTCCTCCATGCCTGAAAGGTTGAGGGTGGTTGAGGGTTGAGCCCAAATTGAATTAAATGCAGTGCAGTGAGGACAGAGGCGGAGAAGATAGATGGGCATCTGTGCCATTTTACATGCATTTCTGCATTTATTCAATGCATTGCAATGTATTCATTGTTATCCTGTTATCCTTGCCTTATTATTTTCTTTCTTCTGTTCCTTCCTTCCTTTCTTCTTTCCTTCCTTCCTTCCTTCCTTCCTTCCTTCCTCCCTCCCCCTTTTCTTTATTTCTTTCTCTTCCTCTTCTTTCTTTCTCCTTCGATTTCTCCTTCCTTCCTTCCTTCCTCCCTTCCCCTTTTCTTTACTTCTTCCTCTTCCTCTTCTTTCTTTCTCCTTCAATTTCTTTCCTTCCTTTTTCTTCCTTCCTTTCTTCCTTCCTTCCTCCTTTTCTTTACTTCTTCCTCTTCTTTCTTTCTCCTTCAATTTCTCTTTCCTTCCTCCTTCTTTTCTTCCTTCCTTCTTTGTCTTTGTCTTTCTTTTTCTTCTTTTTCTTTTTCTTCTTTCTTTCTTTCTTTTTCTCTTTCTCTCTGTCTCTTTCTCTCTCTCTTCTTTCTTTTTCTTTCTCTTTCTTTTTCTCTTTCTCTCTCTCTCTCTCTCTCTTTCTTTTTCTTTCTCTGTCCCCTTTCCCTTCCCCTTCCTCCTCCCCTCCCCTCCTCTCATTTGTTCTCTCCTTTCCTAGAATTTGCACTCTGTTCTTTTTAAAATATAACTCACCCAGAAGGATTTGGAGCCAGGCAATTTCTAAATTATATTAAACAAATTGTATTAAATCATTCAGATTCAAGCCAGTTTCAGAAGGGGATGAAAGAACCGGATCTTTTCTATATCTGGAAAAGCACGGGTGGGGGTTGATTTACCAGTCTCTTTTCAGAACTCTGTTTCTCCCCCCCCCCCAAAAAACCCTCTCCTAAATATTAAAATAAAAATGCTTCATCGTTAGAAAATTAAAAGGCAACTCGGACCGAAAAGTCCGCGCTAAACTTGGAGTCAGCTTTGTGCAAAGGAAAAGTTGGTCCAGCTCTTCAGCTGGGGGAGCGTTCCTGCCTCTGAGTCTATGTTCACATGTGCAGTCTGCGTGTGCATCCACATATCTCAGCTAACATGATAAGGCTGCTGCAATTAAGAGCAAAACTTGTGGGACTGTTGGATGGCTACCAACCTACAAACATAGAAGAACAGCAGCAACTCTATTTGCATTGTATCTATTTATCTGAATCCTGCCTTTATTATTTTTTACAAATAACTCGAGGTGGCAAACATATCCAGCACAGCTTCCTCCTCCTATTTTCCCGACAAACAACAACCCTGCGAAGTGGGCTGGACTGCGAGAGAGAGGGATTGGCTCCAAGTCACCCACCTAGAACTCACAGTTACCTGGGGATTGGTCCAAAATCACCCAGCTGGCTTTCATGGCTAAGACGGGACTAGAACTCACCTTCTCCTGGGGATTGGCCCAAAGTCACCCAGGTGTCTTTCATGCCTAAGGTGGGACTAGAACTCACCGTCTCCTGGAGATGGATCCAAAATCACCCAGCTGACTTTCATGCCTAAGGCAGGACTAGAATTCACCATCTCCTGGTGATTGGCCCAAAGTCACCCAATCGGCTTTCATGGCTAAGGCGGGACTAGAACTCACAGTCTTCTGGTGATTGATCCAAAGTCACCCAGCCAGTTTTCATGGCTAAGGCGGGACTAGAACTCACTATCTCCTTGTGATTGGCCCAAAGTCACTCAGCTGGCTTTCATAGCTAAGGCAGGACTAGAATTCACTGTCTCCTGGTGATTGGCTCAAAGTCACCCAGCTGACTTTCATGCCTAAGGCGGGACTAGAACTCACTGTCTCCTGGTGATTGGCCCAAAATCACCCAGATATCTTTCATGGCTAAGGTGGGACTAGAACTCTCAGTCTCCTGGTGATTGGCCCAAAGTCACCCAGCTACTTTCATGCCCAAGGCAGGACTAGAATTCACTGTCTCCTGGTGACTGGCCCAAAGTCACCCAGCTGGCTTTCACAGCTAAGGCATTTAGCCTGCTCATTACAACTGTAAGTCGTGATGGTCATAAAGCAGGTAACCCCATGACTGGATCCGATTTTATGAGCTTATTTGCAGCCGTCGTTAAATGAACGCCGTGGCTGTAAAGTGACCCACCGTGGTCGTTAAGCAAAAAAAAACTACACTCAGGAAGCAAAGCGTAGTTCTCTACGAGGCGTTTTTTGTCAAAAACTGGAAGTAGGTGCCAGTTTTCAGCAAAAAACGTGACTTGCAGTGATACGACTGTCAATCATCAACGCAGTCAGGGGTGGGGTGGGGGGATTGTGCCCCTTGCAACTTTGGAGCTGGATTGTTAAGTGCCTTTGGGGGGAGGGTGGAGCCCGCTGTAATTTCGAACGGTCACAAACTCGAGGACTACCTGTAAGGGGCTAAGGTTGGGACGAGAAGAATATTTGCTTCTGGCTCTGAAAACCAGCCAGGATTTAGATGATGCAACGGAAGAATTGATGGCAAACCCTACATAAGACATTTCCTGAACATTCTTGCAGCCCACCCCCCACCCCCCCAAAGAGAAAGATTTTTCACAATATGATGAATTACCCCAAAGCACGTGGGGGAGAAACCTGATACACCTGTAATCACACACAGGGGTGGGATGGACAAATCTGCCAAATCTAATTTTGCTCCGGGTTTTTTTCCCCAGCCTTAAATTGACATCATATTCTTTCTTTCTTTCTTTCTTTCTTTCTTTCTTTCTTTCTTTCTTTCTTTCTTTCTTTCTTTCTTTCTTTCTTTCTTTCTCTGTTTCTCTTCTTTCCTCTCTTTCTTTCTTTCTTTCTCTTTCTTTCATTCTTTCTCTCTCCCTCTTCCTTCCTTTCTTTTTTCTTCCCTCTCTTCCTTCCTTCCTTCTTTCTTTCTCTCCTCTCTTCCTTCTTTCTCTCTCCCTTCATTCATTCATTCTTTCTTCCCTCTCTTTCTCTTTTCTTTCTTTCTTTCTTTCTCTTCATTCATTCATTCTTTGTTTCTTTCTTTCTTCTCTTCCTCCTTTCTTTCTTTCTCTTTCTTTCATTCATTCATTCTTTCTCTCTCCCTCTTCCTTCCTTCCTTCTTTCTTTCTCTCCTCTCTTCCTTCTTTCTCTCTCCCTTCATTCATTCATTCTTTCTTCCCTCTCTTTCTCTTTTCTTTCTTTCTTTCTCTTCATTCATTCATTCTTTGTTTCTTTCTTTCCTCTCTTCCTCCTTTCTTTCTTTCTCTTTCTTTCATTCATTCTTTCTCCCTCTTCCTTCCTTCCTTTCTTTTTTTCTTTCCTCTTTTCCTTCCTTCTTTCTTTCTCTCCTCTCTTCTTCCTCTTTCTTTCTCTCCCTTCATTCATTCTTTCTTTCTTTCTTCCCTCTCTTCCTCTTTTTTTTCTTTCTCTTCATTCATTTATTGTTTTTCTTTCCTCTCTTCCTCCTTTCTTTCTTTCTTTCTCTTTCTTTTTTCATTCATTCTTTCTCTCTCCTTCTTCCTTCCTTCCTTTCTTTTTTCTTTCCTCTCTTCCTTCCTTCATTCTTTCTTTCTCTCCTCTCTTCCTTCTTTCTTTCTCCCTTCATTCATTCATTCTTTCTTCCCTCTCTTCCTCTTTTCTTTCTTTCTTTCTCTTCATTCATTCATTGTTTCTTTCTTTCCTCTCTTCCTCCTTTCTTTCTTTTTCTTTCTTTCATTCATTCTTTCTCTCTCCCTCTTCCTTCCTTCCTTTCTTTTTTCTTTCCTCTCTTCCTTCCTTCATTCTTTCTCTCCTCTCTTCCTTCATTCTTTCTCCCTTCATTCATTCTTTCTTTCTTTCTTTCTTCCCTCTCTTCCTCTTTTCTTTCTTTTTTTCTTCCTTTCATTCTTTCTTTCTCTCTCCCTTCTTCCCTCCTTCCTTCCTTCCTTCCTTTCTCTCTCTCTCCATTCATTCTTTCTTTCTTTCCTCTCTTCCTCCTTTCTTTCTTTCATTCTTTCTCTCTCCCTTCTTTCTTTCTGTCTGTCTTCCTTCCTTTCTTTTTTCTTTCCTCTTTTCCTTCCTTCATTCTTTCTTTCTTTCCTCTCTGGTTCTGTCCCCCACTCTAAAGCAATTCCTGCACATCTGAATAGATCTTGGCCTTTTTGTGTGTTTGTGTGGCCGTTATTTGTGAGAGGAGAGGGGGAAGAAAGACTTACAACCATCTGATTCCATTGCACGTCCCATTTTGCGAGACGAGAGCCAGGAGAAAGGTGATCAGGAATTGCCGCTTCATCCTGGTTCTTGGAGCGCTGGATCTCCCGGTGTCTTACAGGCTGACGATCAACAGGCTGCCTCTATTTCTCTGCCGGACAGGAAATTCGTCTTCTGTTTTTTCCTTGAGGTGGGGGGAAATATTTTCCTCCAGGCATGAACCTAAAATTGGAGATGAGAAGCAGAAGGTGGGGGTCATCCAGCTGCCTATAAGCCCACTACCCTCAAAAAGACAGAGCAAGGCAAGGTGGGAATTATGGCACCCCTCCCCCTTCTTCGTTCAAGCTGGTTGCATTATTCAGCGGATATGGCTCATAATGAACTTTTCATTCCTCTCTTCCTTCCTTCCTTTTCTCCCTCCCTCTTCTTCGTTCCTCCTTCCCTCCTTTCTTCCCTCCCTCCCTTCCTTTAATCTTCTTTCTTTCTTTCTTTCTTTCTTTCTTGTCCATTCCTTCCTTCTCCCTCCCTCTTTTTTACTCTTTCTCTTTCACTTTCTCTTTCCTTTCTTTCCTTCTCCCTCCCTCTCTTTCTTTCTTTCTTTCATCTATGTTTTTCTTTCTTTCTTTCCTTCTCCCTCCCTCTCTTTCTTTCTCTTTCTCTCTTTCATCTATGTTTTTTTCTTTCTCCTTTCTTCTTTCTCCCTCTTTCTCTTTCACTCTTTCTTTCTTTCTTTCCTTCCTTCTCCCTCCCTCCCTTTCTTTCTCTCTTTCTCTCACTCTTTCCTTCTTTCTTTCCTTCCTTCTCCTTCTCCTTCCCTCTTTCTTTTTCTTTTTCTCTTTCTTTCATCTTTGCCACCTTCCTTCCTTCTTTCCTCTTTTTTTCTTTCTTTCTTTCTTTCTTTCTTTCTTTCTTTCTTTCTTTCTTTCTTTCCCTTTCTTCTTTCTTCCTTTCTTTTTCTATATATATTTGCTTGAGAAGGTGGGTCAACTCTCCAATCCACCTTGGAAGCTTTTTGCCTTTTTGCCTTCTCATTTCCACATCTATGAAAAGCAGAAGGCCAGGAGACCGGTTATGGAGTGGATCTGTAATCCGAAATGCTTTCGCTCGTTCCAGCCTCCCTGAAACTTTGCAAAGGACACTTTGGGTGTCTTTCCCATTTGCCTTCCCGCATCACATTCCCTTAGCATCCCTCCCCATACAGCCAGTCCTTGAGATCACAAGGATCACATGGCAAACTGGGAATGCACAAAGAAATACACCTTCTTTTTGGACATTTCAAAAGCTAGGATTCTCCACCTTGAGATGTTTTAAGAAGGAGCTGAACATCCATGTCTCAAGAACAGATAGACTGCCTTTCTTTCACATTACAGAGAGTTGGATTAAAGCACTGGTGAGATTCAGCCGGTTCGCACCACTTCGGCAGAACCGGTCGCTAATTTGTTTGTTGCCCAAGCCTAGAATGGACATCCGGAAGCGGCATCCACACAGAGAACCAGTTGTTCACCTATTTGAATCCCACCACTGGATTAAAGCCTGCTGGCTGGGGAATTTGAGGAGTTGAACCTCACCCATTTTAAAGTTACCAAGTTTGAAAAGCGCTAAATTAGAAGCGTTGCTCTCTGCAAGAAAACTAATTGTATATAAATAGAGAGGAACCCCCCATCTCTTCTAGCACTGATGATATTCCCTAGTTGAGTCATGAAAGGTCTGCAAGAACACCACCAAGCTCAGAGGACCCCAAAGTTCAGCCCTGAGCTATAGATACTCTAACACAGGGGGTGGGGGAAACCTGGCTCTTTTATGACTCGTGGACTTCAACTCCCAGAATTCCAGAGCCAGCCATGCTGAGGGGAAAGGGAGAGTTTCCAAGCTGAGCCATGCTGGCTCAGGAATTCTGGGAGTTGAAGTCCATGAGTCATGAAGGGGCCATAGTTCCCCCATGCTGGCTCAGGAATTCTGGGAGTTGAAGTCCACAAGTCATGAAGGGACCATAGTTTCCCCATGCTGGCTTGGGAATTCTGGGAGTTGAAGTCCAGGAGTCATGAAGGGGCCAAAGTTCCCCCATGCTGGCTCAGGAATTCTGGGAGTTGAAGTCCACCAGTCATGAAGGGGCCAAAGTTCCCCCATGCTGGCTCAGGAATTCTGGGAGTTGAAGTCCCCAAGTCATGAAGGGGCCATAGTTTCCCCCATGATGGCTCAGGAATTCTGGGAGTTGAAGTCCATGATTCATGAACGGGCCATAGTTTCCCCCATGATGGCTCAGGAATTCTGGGAGTTGAAGTCCACGATTCATGAAGGGGCCAAAGTTCCCCCATGCTGGCTGAGGAATTCTGGGAGTTGAAGTCCGCGAGTCATGAAGGGGCCACAGTTCCCCCATGCTGGCTGAGGAATTCTGGGAGTTGAAGCCCACAAGTCATAAAAGAGCCAAGGTTGCCTAGCCCTGTTCTAACAGAATACCAGAATGAGAGTTGGAAGGGACCTTGGAGGTCTTCTAGTCCAACCGTTGCCAATGGCAGGAGACCCTATGGCTGTCCAATCTCTTCTTAAATGCCTCCAGTGATGGAGCACCCACAAACTCTGGAGGGAAGCCATTCCACTGGTTAATTATCCTCACTGTCATGAAATATCACCTTAATTCCAGGTAGCTTCTCTCCTTGATTAATTTCCATCCGTTGCTTCTTGTCCTGCCTTCTTCAGGTACTTTGGAGAATAGGTTGACCCCCTTGTTTCTGTGACAGCCCCTCAAATATTAGAAGACTGATATCATGTCACACTTAGTCCTTCTTTTCATTAAACTAGACATTCCCAATTCCTGCCACCGTTCTTTGTTTTAGCCTCCTGCCCTCTTTCCAGAGTCTCAACATCTTTTTATAATATGGCGAGCAAAACTGGGTGCTATATTCCAAGTGTGGTCTTATAAAGTGGTAATTCACTTCTATAGGTACAAATTAGAGTTGGCCAGAGAATCCAGATTAATGAAAAAGCCACTCCTGGAAAGGAGCAATAAGATAGTGGAGATCTGCCTTGGCAATATCCCCACCCCCATCCACCCACTCACCCACCCACCCACCGATGTCCCCATGTTTTTTCCAGAAAGCCAATCTAAGCAAGCAGAGATAAGTCCCACCATACTGTAGCTTTTATCCATTTTTTTTTTTTTTTATCCTGTCTCCTGTCTGTTCCAGCAGCTGATGTATCTCAATGACTTTTATCTCGGCCTTAAATAAATCCACTTTCAAAACTTCATGCCTTAATCCTGGAGTGTTCATGGCTTGGTCTGAGATGGGCTTGTTATCGCTTTGCTAATTTGGGCTTCTGAACAGCAGAGGCTACTGTTGGAGGAGGGGGAGGGGGAGGAGGGGAGGGGGAGGGGGAAAGAAAGAAGAGTGAAGGGGAAAGAAGAAGAGGAGGAAGAGAAGAAGAAGATGAAGATGAAGATGAAGAAGAAGAAGAAGAAGAGGAGGAGGAGGAGGAGGAGGAGGAGGAGGAGGAGGAGGAGGAGGAAACAGGGAAGGAGAAGAGAAGGGAGAATGGGGGAGGAGAAGTAGAGAAGAGGAAGAAGAGAAGGAGGAAGAGAAGAAGACAGGAGGAGGAGGAGGAGGAGAAGGAGGAGGAGGACTGTGGGGTTCTTGGTGCTCTCTGAGCTTGGTTGTTTTCTTGCAGATGTTTTATGACCCAACTAGGAAACCATCAGTGCTACTAAGGAAAGTAAGAAGAGTGAAGGGGAAGGAAGAGGAGGAGGAAGAGAAGAAGAAGAAGAAGAAGAAGAAGAAGAAGAAGAAGAAGAAGAAGAAGAAGAAGAAGAAGAAGAAGAAGAAGAAGAAGAAAGAAGAAGAAGAAGAAGAAAAAGAAGAAGAAGAAGAGGAGGAGAGGAGGAAGAAGAAGAAGAAGAAGAAGAAGAAGAAGAAGAAGAAGAAGAGAAGAAGAAGAAGAAGAAGAAGAAGAAGAAGAAGAAGAAGAAGAAGAAGAAGAAGAAGAAGAAGAGGAGGAGGAGGAGGAGGAGGAGGAGAAGGAGGAGAAGGTGAAGGAGAAAAAAAAGAAGAGAAGAGAAGAGGAGGAGGAGGAGACTGAGACAATGAAATAGGAGGAAGATGGAAAAGAAGGAAGAGGAAGAAGAGGGAGAGGAGGAGAAAAAGGAGGACCCAGCAGAAGGAACAGCTATTTTCTGTTAAAAACAGATTTTTTTTTAAAGTGGGCCTGTCTATTTTTTTAAGGTGTCCTTAAAAGTACTACATCTCCATGGAGGAAAGTAAGCAGTGGGGTACCACAAGGTTCCGTCTTAGGCCCAGGACTCTTCAATATCTTCATAAATGACTTAGATGAAGGAATATAAGTGGAACTCATCAAATTTGCAGATGACACCAAGCTGGCAGGAATAGCCAACACGCCAGAAGACAAGCTCAGGATCCAAAAAGATCTTGACAAACTTGAGCAATGGGCCCTATCCAACAAAATGAGTTTCAATGTGGAGGAAAAGCAAAGTTTTACATTTAGGCGGGGGGGGGAGGCACAAATACAGGTTGGGCAAGATCTGGCTCAAAAACAGCAACGGTGAGAGGGACCTTGGAGTCCTAGTGGATGATCACTTGACTATGAGCCAGCCGTGTGCAGCAGCAGCCCAGAAAAGCTAATACAATCCTGGGTTGTATAAACAGAGGCATAGAATCAAGATGATGCGAAGCATTAGTCTCGCTTTATAAAACCCTAGTTAAGACCACACCTGGTTATACTGCATCCAGTTTTGATCCCCACATTATAAAAAAGATGTTAAGACTTTGGGAAAAGGGCAAAGAAGAGCAACTAAGATGATTAAAGGCCTGGAGACGAAAGCTTATGAAGAACGGTTGCAGGATTTGGGTTTGGCTAGTCTAGAGAAAAGAAGAAATAGGGGAGACATGATAGCAGCGTTCCAGTATCTGAGGGGCTGCTACAAAGATGAGGGGGTCAACCTATTCTCCAAAGCACCAGAAAGCAAGAGAAAAAACAACGGATGGAAACTAATCAAGGAGAGAAGCAACCTGGAACTAAGGAGAAACTTCCTGACAGTGAAGACAATTAACCAGTGGAACAACCTGCCTCCAGAAGCTGTGAATGCTTCAACACTGGAGGTTTTTAAGAAGAGACTGGACAGCCATCTATCTGAAATGGTATAGGGGCTCCTGCTTGAGCAGGGGGTTGGATTAGAAGGCCTTGAAGATCCCTCCCAGCTCTATTCAGATTGATTGATTGATTGAGTAAATAAACAATAATTCTGTAACAAGGAGTCTGTTTTCCAAGCTGCAAAACTCAGCCTGACCACTAGAGGGCAGCGTACAGTAGGAAATTCTTGCTCTGTGCTGTCATCTATTGGCCATGTTCAGTTTTACAGTCCGGATATCATAGTCCAGCCCTACTCTTATTTCAATCCACAAACTCTGCCAATAGCACAGCCTGAATTTAACCTAGACACACAAGGGCTGCATTCACACCTCATGCTGAGCCAGAGCGAGATGCCTATTGATCGCGTAAAATCATGCCGTTTTTTTTGTGCCCTGTATGCAATACCTTAAGAATACAGAATAAAAGAGTTGGAAGGGATCTTGGAGGTCATCTAGTCCAATCCACCGCTCAAGCAGGAGGCCTCTGACAAGTGGCTGTCCAGTCTCTTTTTCCCCGCCTTGCTTCTTAAACTAAATTAAATTTAATTTAAAAACGTACATTTAAATGTCTTACGTTAGAATGATGGTTGAGCTCTGGGTGTGAATCCAGCTGGTAATTTCTCTTTTTCCAGAGGTTTCCCCCCCCAAAAAAGGAGGTTATTAAAAGAAAAACTTGTTGGGACTTTGTGCTTCCCTGTCACATTATCATGCATTTTTGCAAGGCATTTTTTGTATGCATGCATGCAAGCCCACAGGGGTGGAGCTGGGGGCTCGGAGGAGGTGGACGTGAGATTAAACAAAGAAATGGACTTTGCAAGCAGACGGGCAAATCCACAGTCTGCTTCCCCCAGGTCCTGTTTACACAGTATCAAGCCCATTTCTCCTCTTTTCAAAGAATTAAGGAATGCTTTGTCTTAGTTTGGGTTTTTGTTGTTTGACACAGCAGTGTGACCTGTTTTTGCAAGAAGGGCGGGCCGAAAATAGATGGGGGGGGGGAATCCGTGGGGGGCGATCTGTTTCTCTTGCAAGGGATCTATAAGCACTGCTTTTAGTCAGCGAAAGTGAACTTCAGGAAGAGTGAAATATCCCAGAATAATCTTGCAATAAGTTTGTTTTAGTTTAAGAAGCGGCTGGGGGGGGGGTGTGCTTAAGCCGCAAGCAGAATCTTTCATTTTAAATTCATTAAAAAATGGCTTCTACGCCTAACTTGTCAAGGCTGTAGATCATGGGCCTTTGTAAATATTATCATAGAAAGACAGAGCTGGAAGGGACCTTGGAGGTCTTCTAGTCCAGCCCCCCTGCTCAAGCAGGAGATCCTATATACCGTTTCGAACAGGTGGCTGTCCAGTCTTTTCTTAAAAACCCCCAGGGATGGATCACCCACAACTTCTGCTGAGTTCTCTGGAGGCTGACCAAGATTTGGGTAATAAAAGAAAGATTTCCACGCTGCTTTTCAACAGGGAAAAAGTACATACACCATAGCTTAAGGTGGGTGGAGTCTTTGGGGATCCTTTACACAATGTTTACGTAGCCCTTTGCTTATCTTCACCGAGGAAATTCTAAGAAGATCAAAGAGTCTGATCCAGCTTCCCTGAAGGGGCAGACCAGATGTTTAAACCTCCAAATTTAAGCACCAGGAGTTAAGCTTTCTTTCTTTCTAGCCCCCCCCCCCCCATCCAACACAAGCTGCGATTGTTCCCAAGAACGGGTGTCATTCAGATACAAATCAACAGTTCAGATTGTCTGGCTTGAAAAGTTGTCGGGAGTCACCTAGAAAAACTTGTTTGGTTCACTCAGTCACAAAACCAGTTGGCTTTCCCAGCAACGGAAACACACATCTGTCTTCTTTCTGCATTTATAACTGTTAGTCACCGGCGATGAAATGCATAAATAGGCATTAAAATTGTGGTTTTTTTCCCCCCCCCCCCGTTCGATTCCCTGCTTTTTTGCAGAAATATTGCTATATATGTCCACCTCTCCTAAGTTCCTGAGTTTTTTCAGCCCTGCCTTCTGCTGCTTTCCCAAGGGATGGGCAAACCCCTGCTTTTCATTTTTTTATTATTATTATTATTATTAATAATAATAATAATAATAATAATAATAATAATAATAATAATAATAATAATAATAATAATAATAATAATAAAAAGTTGGAAGGGACCTTGGAGATCAGGCAGGTAACCCTATACCATTTCAGACAAATGGCTGTCCAGTCTCTTCTTAAAAACTTCCAGTGTTGGAGCATTTACTGCTTCTGGAGCCAGGTTGTTCCACTGGTTAATTGTTCTAACTGTCAGGAAGTTTCTCCTTAATTCTAGGTTGCTTCTCTCCTTGATGAGTTTCCACCCATTGCTTCTTGTCCTGCCTTCAGGCGCCTTGGAGAATAGCTTGATTCCCTCTTCTTTATGGCAGCCCCTGAGATATTGGAATACTGCTATCATATCCCCCCTCGTCCTTCTCTTCCTTAAACTGAACATACCCAATTCCAGCAACCGTTCCTTATTTGTTTTAGCCTCCAGTCCCCTGATCCTCTTTGTTGCTCTTCTCTGTACTCTTTCTAGAGTCTCAACATCTTTTTTACATCGCAGTGACCAAAACTGGATGCAGTATTCCAACTGTGGCCTTACCAAGGCCTTGCAAAGTGCTATTAACACTTCACGTGATCCTGATTCTATCCCTCTGTTAATGCAGCCCAGCACTGAGTTGGCCTTTTTGGCAGCTGCAGCACACAGCTGGCTCCTATTTAAGTGATTGTCCACTAGGACTCCGAGATCCCTCTCACAGTTACTATTGTGATGGGAAGTCCCAAAGGTGCTTTTTTTCCCAAGAGGCAACTGTTTTTCCTTGAAGACATTTCGCTTCTCACCCAAGGAGCTTCTTCAGTTCGGAAAGGATGAGAAGCAAAAGGAAAAACAAAGGAAGTCCAGTTGCTTTGAAAAGCATTCTTGGGACATCCAGAGGATCTTGGAAGACAGAGGATCTCCATAGACGTTGATAGGAAGTGTTAACTGCGGTTCCATTTTATACCAAAGCTGCTGATTGGATGGACTTGAGCTTCAAGAAAGAACAGAATAACAGAGCTGGAAGGGATCTTGGAGGTCTTCTAGTCCACCCCCCCCCCTCCTCAAGCAGGAGACCCTTTACCATGTCAGACCAATAGATGTCCTAAATCTCTTCTTTAAAAAAAATCTCCAGTGTTGGAGCACCCACAACATCTGGAGGCAAGCCCTTCCACTGATTAATTGTCATCAAATAGAGGCTGGGTTTAACTGGCAGAACACCAATCCTCACCACTACTTTGTACTGGCTAGCAGCTCTCTTCTCTTGTTATCTGACCCCCCCCCCCCACTAAGTTTCTAGTCCTCATGGTGTTGCATGGAAGAGAAGAAGAAGAAGCTGTGGCCAGGTTAAAATGATTATTGTATTCTTCCTGTCTTATCCCCTGCTCCAGATCTACACCATGCAGAGCAAACAGCGGCTGTGCTCACCAAGTACACAAAACCAACTCAATAAAATAAATAAATGAGTAAACAAACAAAGAAACAAACAAAGAGAGCATCAGCACTGCCATCGCACCATTAACCTTGGATTAGTTTCAACATAAACGAGTTTTGGAAGTCGGGCTTGTTCTAACGGTCAGGTGTGCCGTTCTCTTTTGTTAGAACCTGAAAAATAGTTTAATTCAGGATCACTCAAGAGTCACCTTGTTAGGGCAGGCAGGCAGCAGAAAAATGTAATAGATAGATAAATAAATCCAGATTGCGAGTGAGTTGTATGAGCATGGCCAAAGGATTATTCATTCTCTGCCCTCTCTCTCTCTCCCTCCCTCCCTCCCTCCCTCCCTCCCTCCCTCTCTCTCCAGATATAGGTGATATAGATATAACTTTTATTTATTTTTTTAATTCTAACGTTTTAGCTCTGAACGTTTTCATTTTTCTATATAGCATTTCATAATTTGATGTTCCATTATGCACTGCCTAGAGTCTCTCTTTAAGGGGGATGGGCAGTTTGAAAATGTGAAATATAAATAAATAAATAAGGAACGAGGAAAGGAAAGAAGGAGGAAGGAAGGAAGGAAGGAAAGAAAGAAAAAGAAAGAAAGAAAGAAAGAAAGAAAGAAGGGAAGGAAGGAAGGAAGGAAGGAAGGAAGGAAGGAAGGAAGGAAGGAAGGAAGGAAAAAATGTATAACTTAATTTTTTTAAAAAACCTAAAATTTTAACTCTGAACGTTTTCATTTTTCTATATAGCATTTCATAATTTGATGTTCCATTATGCACTGCCTAGAATCCCTCTTTAAGGGGGGATGGGCAGTTTGAAAATGTGAAATATAAATAAATAAATAAGGAACGAGGAAAGGAAAGAAGGAGGAAGGAGGGAAGGAAGGAAGGGAAGGAAGGAAAGAAAGAAAGAAAGAAAAAAGAAAGAAAGAAAGAAAGAAAGAAAAAAGAAAGAAAGAAAGAGGAAGGAAGGAAGGAGGGAAGGAAAGAAAGAAAGAAAGAAATAGGTAGGAAGGAAGGAAGGAAGGAAGGAAGGAAGGAAGGAAGGAAGGAAGGAAGGAAGGAAGGAAGGAAAAATGTATAACTTAATTTTTTCAAAAAATCTAAAATTTTTAACTCTGAACGTTTTCATTTTTCTATATCCCATTCTACAGTTTGATGTTCCATTGTGCACTGAGGGGGATGGGCGGTTTGAAAATGTGAAACATTAAATAAATAGGAAGGAAGGAAGGAAGGAAGGAAGGAAGGAAGGAAGGAAGGAAGGAGAAAGATGAAAGAAAAAGAGAAAAAGAAAGAGAGGGAAGGAGAAGAAAGGAAAGAAAGAAGGAAAGAAAGCAAGCAGAAGAAATGCTAGCAGCATATCTGCCACTGCCACCCCATCCCACAGTGCTTTCCTGAGCCTTAGAGACGGATTTTGCAGGTTCCCTAAATAATGGGAAGGGTAAAAATCCCATTCCACCAGGATCCCAAACCAATGGGGATTTTTCAATAGTACCCCTATTGCCTCCCCCCCCCCTCCCAATATATGCGTACACGCCGGCAGGCACGCGGGCACACTCATTTATCTCTTATTCCATTTTTTCCCCTCCCCTCTAAAGCCACCGGCGGCTTCCGGGTGACCAAAAGAACAAGTCGAAAAAGAATTTAAAATATTAAAACCATCCAAGGCAAAAAAAAAAAAAAAAAAAAAACCCTTTTAGATATACCCACCTACCTACAGAACCGGCTCTTTCTCGCTATCTGTCAAATTGCCTTCTCAACACACACACAGCTCCGGGGGAGAGAAGGGGGGGAATGCTGGCTTCCCCACGTTTAGTGGGACCCCGGAGAGCCGGCTCCTGGGGTCTCTCTCCCGCGCTTTGCAGCCGTCCCCCCCCCAAAGTCGCGGATCGAAGTCACTTTCCTTCCACTCGCGACTTTTTCCCTTCCACTCGGGACTTTCCCCCCTTCCACTCGCGACTTTTTTTCTTTCCACTCGGGACTTTTTCCCTTCCACTCGGGACTTTTTTCCCTCCGCTCGCGACTTTTTTCCTTCCACTCGGGACTTTTATTCCTTCCACTCGCGACTTTTTTCCTTCCACTCGCGACTTTCGCGTTGACTTTCCCCTCCGGGTCTTGCTGGTGCTCCTGCTTGCTTTGTCCTGGTGACGCCCACCCCACCCACCCACACGACCCCCTCCCGCCCCAGGGGACCCTCCCCCCCCAAACTACCTTCTAGCGTACTTCTCCCCCCCACCACCACCACACACCAACTTTCCAGCCTCGCCACCCGCGTTTCTGCAGACAAGGTTTGGGGAGGGGGGATCCAGATCCTCTCTCTCTCTCTCTCTCTCTCTCTCTCTCTCTCTCGGGTCCGATTCTGCCGCGCTTCGAGGGCGCTCCTCACCCGTGGGAGAGCCACGTTTTTTTGGGGGGGGGGGGGGTTTGGTAGTGGTGTTGTGTTTTTTTTAAAAAACAGAAAAGATTTCAACAATTTGGGGAAGGGAAGGGAAGGGGGGGCGGTGAATTGATGGGTTCCAGACCCGCCTAGTCTCCCAGCGATCCTCAGCCCCAAAACTTTTAGATTTTCCCCCCAAAACCAGTTCAGGAAAGTTAGGAGTCTTTGCTTACTTACCTTTTTTGGGGGGGGGGGGGTTAGCTTAATCGTCTTTTCTTTTCTCTTCTTCTTTTCTTCTCTCTTCTTCTCTCTTCTCTTTTCTCCTCTTATCTCTTTCCTTCCTTCCTTCTTGTCTCTCCCTCCTTTCCTTCCTTCCTTCCTTCCTTCCTTCCTTCCTTCCTTCTTGTCTCTCCCTCCTTTCCTTCCTTCCTTCCTTCCTTCCTTCTTGTCTCTCCTCCTTTCCTTCCTTCCTTCCTTCCTTCTTGTCTCTCCCTCCTTTCCTTCCTTCCTTCTCGTCTCTCCCTCCTTTCCTTCCTTCCTTCCTTCCTTCCTTCCTTCCTTCCTTCCTTCCTTCTTTCTTCTCCTCCTTCTCCTCCTCCTGGTCCACCTTCTCTGGTCCCTCGAGGCGAACCCCACCGAAGCGCCAAACAGCTGGGAAGGGGCTGGAGGGGAAGGCGGCGGGGGCAGATCCAGGGAGAGCCTCCCCCCAGGCTAAGAAGAAGGAAAAGGGTGGGTCGAGAACGACGCTCCGAGGATCGCAGCCTCCTGCCAGCGGCCAAGCCAGGCTATCTTCTCCCGCCGGCTGGCTCCGCGATCCGGCTTTATACGCCTGCCTCTCTGGCTGGGATGCGGAGCGGTGATGTCAGGCTGGATTAGCATAAGAAAAAGGCGCCGGATTTACGGGCACCCA
>CM077921.1:123064299-123076799 GCA_039797435.1 Crotalus adamanteus
GTTGAGTAGTCCTCGACTTACGACTGGTTGGGGGTCACGGCATTAAAAAAGGTTGAGAACCACTGAGTTATAGCATCATCGGGGGAAAAAAATGACTTATGACTGGTTTTCCCACTTATGATCATCACCTCATCTTCACCGTCACAGGATCAGGACAGATGCAGCCTCCTGGGGTCACCGGGGTCCCCATTGGCCCCCTTCCCAGCCGACTTCCAGCAAGCGATGTCATGGGCGGGGGGGAAAGCCGGATTCACTTAATGGCCATCTGATTCACTTAGCAACGGCAGGGATTTGCTTAATAACCGTAGGGGAGGGGCAAAAAAAATAAGAAGATTATAAAATTGGTCACGACTGGCTTTCCGACCGCTGTGTTTTAACCATGGAAGAGCGAAGGCTAATTGTGGCCGTAAGTTGAGGACCACCTGCGTTACGTTGTATTTTCTCTCTCTCTCTCTCTCTTTTTTTTTTTTGTCCAAAAAGTTCAAGGTCCCCACAAATAAGGGGTAGGAACCCGAGGGATCCATTGGGGAGGATGACAAGGGTGGTTGTTGTTGTTGTTTGCAGGGTAGGATTTAAAGGGGGGGGGAAAGTCACAATGGCCCTCCCAGAGGAGCAGTTGCAGGTCCACCTATTTTTAATGTGCATTGCCAGATTTCTTTTGCCCGTGCTCGGGGGGGGGGGGGATGTTTGGGTTGCCTCCCCTCCCCAGTTTGCCACGGCCACCCAACACTGGTCCAACACTGGAGGTTTTTAAGAAGAGACTGGACAGCCATTTGTCCGAAATGGTATAGGGCAGTGGTTCTCAACCTTTTTAATGCCACGACCCCCCAACCGGTCGTAAGTCGAGGACTACTCAACTGGTCGTAAGTCAAGGACTACTCAACTGGTGCAGCACCGTTTGCAGAATGGGACTTTGGGCGGGCTCAGCAGGGCAGAGACAGCCTGGACAATTCCTATTGGCTTTTGAAAGCCAATAGAATTAGACTCTATTCAAGAGAGTCTATTCTATTGGCTTTCAAAAGCCAATAGAATAAAAGGGAGTAGCACAGCTAAGGAAAAGGGGGGGAAAAATGGCGGACTGCGTTGTTTGGCGACCCCCGTGAAATGGTCGTTCGACCCCAAATGGAGTCCCGACCCACAGGTTGAGAACTGCTGGTATAGGGTCTCCTGCTTGAGCAGGGGGCTGGACTAGAAGACCTCCAAGGTTCCTTCCAACTCTGCTATTCCATTCTGTTCTGTTCCATCTGATGAATTAGAATTCGTAACCAATTTTTGCTGGCCACACCTGTTGTGATTCCGTGCCAGCCTGTGCTCCCAACAGCGGAGTCTGAGGAATCTGAGGAGGAGATGGAGGAGGCATTTGAAGGGCCGTCAGGGGCAGAGGGAGGCTCTGATGAATTACAGGGCTCATGGTTGGATGCAGAGCCTGGGCCCTCCAGTCGTGTTCCTGATGAAGCTCAGCTGTGTGAGGAGAATGAGTCAGACTCGGAGGACTCACACCTGACGGACTTGCTAATGGATGCTCGCACACGTCGTCAGTTAGCGAGAGTAAATCAGCAGCAGTCAATACGGCAACTCCAGAGTAAAAGGAGAAGGCACTGAGAGGCAATGCCTTGGGACTGCTGTATAAAAAGAGGAGGTGTGGGCGGTGCTGGTTGCTGAAGGCAACCATTTGCAAAGTACTTCTTGGAATCCTGGTCTGTTCGTCTTGCTTGTGACTACTCTTCTGTTTGCATCGTGTTTTCCTATGGACTAGTTCCTTCATTTGGATTGAGTTTTGCTGCTTGTGTTTTGGACTATTTGGCAGGTTTGTCACCTATATTAAAAGGGGTTTGTTTTGTTTTAAGTCTCCAGCCTATTGTATCAACAGGGGTTTGGTCCTTGTGCCTTTAACAAGGACGGCAACAGGCTGGGATAGAACAACATCCAAGACTTGCGTGTCTCAAACCCTGCCCTGGCACCTCAATCTTTGCCCCTTTGTCTTCCTTTGAACTTTGTTTTGTATTTTTTTTCCTCTTCTTTTCAAACCCAGTTGTTTTGTTTTTTTTCCACTGAACCCGAGCAAATCAGCTTTGATTTTTTTTTCCCTACGGATTTTTATTTTTTACTTAATGATGTGACTAAGGCCTTCTAAAGTTTTAGGGCAACACCCTTGTTTTCTCAGGGAAGCAAGTTTGATCTGCAGGTGTTCTTATTCTCATAGATACAAACATTTCTTTTTTTCTTTCTTTTTTTCTTTCTTTTTTCTTTCTTTCTTGCGCTTTCGCTCTTTCTCTCTCTTTCCACCTTCCTTCCTTCTTTCTTTCCTTCTTCTTTCTTCTTCCTGAATTCTCTCTCTTTCGCTCTTTCCACCTTCCTTCCTTCCTCCCTTCCTTCCTTCCTTCATTTCTTTCTTTCTTTCTTTCTTTCTTTCTTTCTTTCTTTCTTTCTTTCTTTCTTTCTTGGGCTTTTGCTCTTTCTCTCTCTTTCCTTCCTTCTTTCCTTTCTTTCTTTCTTTCTTTCTTCTTCCTGTATTCTCTCTCTTTCTCTCTTTCCACCTTCCTTCCTTCCTTCCTTTCTTTCTTTTTTGCGCTTTCCCTCTTTCTCTCTTTCCTTCCTTCTTTCCTTCCTTTCTTTCTTCTTCCTGCATTCTCTCTCTTTGTCTCTTTCCACCTTCATTCCTTCCTTTCTCACACTTTCGCTCTTTCTCTCTCTTTCCTTCCTTCTTTCCTTCCTTTCTTTCTTCTTCCTGCATTCTCTCTCTTTCTCTTTCCACCTTCCTTCCTTCCTTCCTTCCTTCCTTCCTTCCTTCCTTCCTTCTTTCTTTCTTTCTTTCTTTCTCTCGCTTTCTCTCTCTTTCTCTCTTTCCACACATACACACACAACTGTGTGTGATTTTTCGGCCATTCTTGAAGAGGACAGAAGATGTCCATCTTGGTCCGCACCAAAAAAAAAAAAAAGAATGTGCAAAGAATGAATGACAGGCATTTTTGAAGGTAGGTGTGTGGGGGAAAAAAAGCACTTTCCAGAGAGGGTTTCGGCGAAAGGGAGAAAAAGAGAGTAAGGAAGAACTTTTCTTGTTTTTTTTTTAATTACACCAGGCAAAAATTCAGCCCTGTCCCAAAAAAAAAACAAACCCCTATATAAGGCGAGGAAAGAAAAATCTGAAGAATTGGAGAACAGCCGTTTTAGCATCTTGCAAATCAAGCCAAAAGAGATGCTTGCTTGTCAATGGTGCATGATCCGGTTTTTTTTTTTTTGTTTTTTGTTTTTTTTTTGCAAAAAGGGGAGGAGGGAGGCAGGCAAGAAAATGCATTCAGCAGGAGGCATCCATTCCAGATGGAGACAAGATGCAAGACTCCAGGGGACCGTTTGAGTTCTCCGGAAATAAACCATGTTCACAACTAACTAACTCCGCGGACCCACAGCAGCAATTCTTTCAAGAAACAAGAGGAATATCTTTTTTTACGTGCCCTTCCTGGAGTGAGACACGCCAGCCTTGAGGCCTTCGCAGGCCACGTCTGCTTTCTCCTTTTTTTCTGTTCGTGGTTCTCGCAAAGCTGCTACTCTCGTAACCTAATTTGCTCTTGGAAGTGCATTTGATTACTTTCAAGGATGTTTCTGAGAGAGCAACAAAGAGGATCAGGGGACTGGAGGCTAAAACATATAAGGAATGGTTGCTGGAATTGGGTAGGTCTAGTTTAATGAAAAGGAGGACGAGGGGGGACAGGATAGCAGTGTTCTAATATCTCAAGGGCTACCACAAAGAAGAGGGAGTCAAGCTATTCTCCAAAGCGCCTGAAGGCAGGACAAGAAACAACAGATGGAAACTAATCAAGGAGAGAAGCAACCTAGAACTAAGGAGAAACTTCCTGACAGTGAGAACAATTAACCAGTGGAACTACCTGCCTCCAGAAGCGGTGAATGCTCCAACACTGGAAGTTTTTAAGAAGAGACTGGACAGCCATTTGTCTGAAATGGTATAGGGTTTCCTGCCTGAGCAGGGGGCTGGACTAGATGACCTCCAAGGTCCCTTCCAGCATCATCATCATCATCATTATTATTATTATAGATATATTTTTTGCAGGAACTGCTGGAGCTGGCACGGAAGATTTTGCAAACACATTCAAACACCACAGAGAGTCCTTGACTGGCAACCGTTTGTTTAGTGACCGTTCACAGTTACAACGGCACTGAAAAAAAAGTGACTTCTGACCGTTTTTCACGCTTACGACCGTCGCAGCCTCCCCGCGGTCACGTGATCAAAATTGCGACGCTTGGAAACTGACTCGTACTGACGACGGTTGCAGTGTCTCTGGATCACGTGATTTCCCCCCCCCTTTGGCGAACTTCCGACAAGCAAAGTCAACGGGGGAAGCCGGATTCACTTAACAGCCGTGCGACTGACTTAACCACTGCAGCGATTCACTTAACGACGGGGACAAGGAAGGTCGTAAAATGGGGCGAAACTCACTTAGCAACCGTCTTGCTTAGCAACAGAAATTTGGAGCTCAGTTGTGGTGAAGGAAGGTGAAGAAAAGTAAAATGGGTCAAGCAATTGATGCTTCAGTGAACTGTGAGAGAAAAAAAAGATTTGACCTTGTTGGAACATGTTGTGTGAACCAAGCCATCGTGGATCTGTTGAATGATTAGGTGTCATGACATAATTTCTGTTGCCTAACAACCACATAGTTTTTTTTTTTCCCCTCTCTTGAAGATGATGTATCTCCATCTGGTCCTTCATGTCTCCCAACAGTGCTCCAACTTTAATAGAATTACAGTCCAAAGGGATCTTGGAGGTCATCAAGTCCAACCCCCTGCTCAAGCAGGTGACCTATACCATTTCGGACAAATGGCTGTCCAGTCTCTTCTTAAAAGCTTCCAGTGTTGGAGCATTCACCGCTTCTGGAGGCAGGTAGTTCCACTGGTTAATTGTTCTAACTGTCAGGAAGTTTCTCCTTAGTTCCAGGTTCTTTCTCTCCTTAATTAGTTTCCATCCGTCACTTCTTGTCCTGCCTTCAGGGGCTTTGGAGAACAGCTTGACTCGCTCTTCTTTGGGGCAGCCCCTGAGATACTGGAAGACGGCTGTCCTGTCCCCCCTCGTCCTTCTCTTTGTTAAACTAGACATCCCCAATTCCAGCAACCGTTCCTTATATGTTTTAGCCTCCAGTTTCATGTCTCCTCCATTTTCTATTTCATTTTGCAAAAAAAAAAATTATTAACAATTCCAAGACAACTAATATTTAGAATGCCAAGAGAGGGGAAACAAAGGAAACAAGAAAACTGCAAAGACCAATGTGCAGAAACCAAAGAAAAGGAAAAAAAAGGAAAAATAATTATAAAGAAAGGGACTTCCAATTTTCTTTTACAATAATTGCCTTCAGAAGTTGTGGGAGCTTCATCACTGGAAGCTTTGAAGAAAAGACTGGACTGCCATCCGTCAGAAATGGTGTAGGGTCTCCTGCTTGGATGGGGGGGGTTTGGACTAGATGACCTCCAAAGACCCTTCCAACTCTGTTATTCTATTCTATTCTATTCTATTCTATTCTATTCTATTCTATTCCTATTTCTATTCTATTCTATTCTATAGTTATAAAGAAAAAAAAACCCTATTACTGTACGATCTATGATAATCTATGTTGAGATTGGACAGCCATTTCTCCAAAATGGTATATAGGCCATCTCCTCTATGGGCAAGGGCTGGACTAGAAGACCTCCAAGGTCCCTCCCAACTCCGTTATCCTGTACTCCATGGTTCCCCATTCTTTACTTCGGATGGCCCACACATCCATTGGGATCATAATAGCAATGGATGGGCATCCTAGCACAAACCAGGCCTAAATCTGGATTTAGTCAACCCTCTGCAATGTGGGGACTGTTTATATCTTCATTAACATCTGTGCAACATCACTGCAGCCCATTACTCTCCTGCAGACACCCCCCCTCTTCTGTTCTGCTCCCTTCATCTGTTTAACATCGGGGTTATCTGCTTGTAAAGCATCACTTCCTCCCCGTGCAAATTTGCCACTCTTGATATCACACCTGCTGTTCCAATCCGGAACTCTTCCAGATCGTTTCGTAACCACATGGAGCAGCAAAAAGAAGAAGGAGGAGGAGGAGAAGGAGAAGGAGAAGAAGAAGAAGAAGGAGAAGGAGGAGAAGAAGAAGAAGAAGAAGAAGAAGAAGAAGAAGAAGAAGAAGAAGAAGAAGAAGAAGAAGAAGAAGAAGAAGAAGAAGAAGAAGAAGAAGAAGAAGTCAAGAATAGTATTTTGAGATGTTCCTCAGAGATCTACAAATCTGAAGCTCTTGAAAATCAGATTTTTCTAGAGCTAACCAGAAGTCCACTTTCTATGATAAGGCAATCGAAATGATCCGTTAGAAAAGAAGTTTTACATCGATGTGGTTATTATTGGCAGAAATATTAGAAACATGTCTATATTTAATTGTTATTTACCCAAATAATAAGAATTGCATTAATTCAAGGTTGGCCAAAGAGAGTATTATTGGAAGAAGAGAAGGTCAAGCAAAGCTATTATGTGGACTACAGAACTGTAGAAACTAATTGTTATTGATTGTTTTTTAAATATAAACCCAGAAAACACGCTGTTTACCAAATATTAAGGTGATTATGTAAAAAAATAATAATAAAACATATTTTTTTTAAAAAAAAAAAGAAGTCCACTTTCGTTGGGGCTGGATCATTAGGGGTCCAGAGTGCCAGGGGGAGGGTCTTTAAATGTTTTGGTGGGCTTGTGGCAATTTTGGCTCAGTTCGGGAAGCTCCAACACTGGAAGTTTTTAAGAAGAAACTGGACAGCCATTTGTCCGAAATGGTATAGGGTTACCTGCCTGAGCAGGGGGTTGGACTAGATGACCTCCAAGGTCTCTTCCAACATGATGATGATGATGATGATGATGATGATGATGATGATGATGGAATGGACCGTGGAGGTCGTCTAGTCCAACAGAATAGAATAGAATAGAATAGAATAGAATAGAATAGAATAGAATAGAATAGAATAGAATAGAATAGAATAGAATATGGGATGGGATAGAATAGAATAGAATAGAATACAATAGAAATAAGAATGAATAAATAGAATAGAAATAAGAATGAATAGAATAGAAGGGACCTTGGAGGTCTTCTAGTCCAACCCCTTGGGTTTAATTAATGTTTGTCTAACTTGGAATGGAATGGAATGGAATGGAATAGAATAGAATAGAATAGAATAGAATAGAATAGAATAGACTTGGAAGGGACCTTGGAGGTCTTCTAGTCCAACCCCCAGCTCAAGCAGGAGAATCTGTATCATTTCAGTAACAATCTCAATCTCAATAATATATCAATATCAATACTTCATATCAATAGGATGACCAGCAAAAACCAATGTAGGCAACCCTTGATCTCTGACTATAAAGTACCATTCTAGGTCAGGACGTCGTAAAGGAGGTCTCCCATGTGACCGGCCCAATTTTGGGGCAATCCTTAATTGAACACTGCAGGTATATAAGGCCTGGTTGTTGAGCGTACCCATTGTTTGGTACACGGTGGGGGTTTTTTTGCAAAAAAAAAAAAAAAAAAGTCACAAATCGTGGTCCTGTGACTGCACGACAATGCAAAATGCCCTAAATACAGAACCCACGCTGGCTGGGGAATTCTGGGAAATGCAGTCCACCTGGCTTATAGTTGCAACCCGATGCTGCCATTCTGATTTTCTGACAGATCTTAAAGAATTCAGGGTTGTGGTTGTTGCTGTGTTGTTTAGATAAGGGAGAAATCTTTCTATTTTAACTGGTAAGGCAAGGAGGAGGAGGAGGAGGAGGAGAGGAGGAAGGGGAGGAGGAGGAGGAGGAGGAGGAGAGGAGGAGGAGGAGGACTTCAATCCATCTGAACCAGATAGTCCTTTCTTATCTCCTGGCCTGCACCAGGCACCGAAGGATCCTTTCCTGGCACAATAGCGCTTCTTAAAGCAACTGTCAGTTTTATCCCTCTTTTTCTGTTCCGGCATCTTGTTTCTGCTAAGATAATTCTGCATTTCCTCTTTATTCCACTTCAGGAGACCCTGGTGAAGATTTTTCATTCAACACCATTGTCCCCCATAGCTTGTAGAGCAGTGTTTCTCAACCCTAGCATCTTCAAAACAGGTGGACTTCAACTCCCAGAATCCCCTAGTTAGCCTGCTGGCTGGGGAATTCTGGGAGTTGAAGTCCACGCCTCTTAATGAGACCAAGGCATTCCCACATCAACTTTTACATCTTGTCATTTTATTTTATTTTAATTATTTTATATTTTATTTTATATTATATTATTATATTATTATATTTTATTTTATTTTACCGTATATGCCGGCGTATAAGACGACTTCCGGAAGCGCTAAACTCGGTGCCAAAGACGGGGGTCGTCTTATACGCCGGGTCGCCTAATACGCTGGCATATACGGTATTTATTATTAAGGTAACTCTGGGCAGCTTACAATATTTTTTTTCCTTGATTGCATTTTTCAAGTGGCTCCAATCCCGAAGGCAGGTTTGAAATCACACACAACACACACACACACAACACACACACACAAACACAGTCCTTTTGTCTTTGGATCCACAAAAGCCTTTTTTTTCTCCAATCCCCAAGGCAGATTCTAAATCTCTCTCACACACACACACATACACACACACAGACACAAATACACAAACATAGTCCTTTTGTCCTTGGATCCACAAAAGCCTTTTTTTTTCTCCAATCCCCAAAGCAGGTTTGAAATCTCTCTCTCTCTCTCTCTCTCTCTCTCTCTCACACACACACACACACACACACACACACACACACACACACACACAATACACAAACACAGTCCTTTTGCCATTGGATCCACAAAAGTTTTTTTTTTCTTCTTTTTTTGGAAGCAGTTCCAGAATTTAGAAAGGCGCCTGTAAAGAGGGAAATCTATGGATAACAATTGTATAAATTTTATGTTTGTAAGCCACCCAAAGTCCCTGAGAGTGAGGTGGGGGGGGGCGGCATATAAAATTTCTTAACTAAATACTTTAAATAAATAAAATCTTTCTCTGTGTGTGTGTGTGTGTATGCGTCCTGTGTGCCTGTGTTGCTTTTCAGCCATAACTTATGCACCTCAAAGACCCGTCTGACGGGGTGAAAGGGTTCCTCTCGTTCTTCCTCCCCTCTCGGGGAGATCCCCGTGCGTGCAAATTACCTGGGATGCAGTTCAAAAACATTTCTCTTTATTATTTTGACAGGGGTGCGCAGAACATTTGCAAGCCATGTTGGTCTGTATTGCCACAGGTGTTAACCATTTGGGCCCCATGCTGTTCTCTAGGAATAACAGCCAAATAAAATGTTGTTTTTTTAAAAAAAAAGGGGGGGGGGAGGTAAGGCAAAGAAAGTATTTGCTGCTGCTCTGAATCTAACCAGGAGTGCAGGCTAGAGATTGGCCACAGAAGGCCTAATTGTGGCTGCACAATCCTCGTTTAACCAGGAATCGTTGTCATCCCTTCTCAAGTCTCCTTCTCTGCCAAATTACAGGAAAATATGGGGAGTCCTCGACTCGCGACCGCAACGGAGCCCAAAAATTCCGTCGCTAAGCGAGACACTTGTGGAGCGAGTTTTGTCCCCGTTTTACGACCTTTCTTGCCACAGTTGTTAAGTGAATCACTGCAGCTGTTAAGTGAGTTACATGGTTGTTAAGATAACCTGGCTTCCCCCCATGGGGAAAAAGTCGCAAAAGGGGAATCACACGAATCCGGGGGACACGGCAGCCGTCATAAATACGAATCAGTGGCCGAGTGTCTGAATTTGGATCACGTGACCCTGGGGATGCTGCAAAGGTCGTAAGTGTGAAACATGGTCATAAGTTGCTTTTTTTAGAGCCATTGTGACTAAATGAACGGTTGTCAAGGTTTAAATACAGTTAATAACCCAAGAACTTGAAAAAAGTACTTTTCACCCTGAGTTTTATTTTTTTAAATATGTTTTATTAATTTTTTTACATAATCACCTTAATATTTGGTAAACATCGTGTTGTCTGGGTTTATATTTAAAAAAACAATCAATAACAATTAGTTCCTACAGTTCTGTAGACCACATAATAGCTTTGCTTGATGTTCTCTTCTTCCAAAAGTGTTCTCTTTGGCCAACCTTAAATTAATGTTTTTAAAGTTTTCAAGAAGAGATTGGACAGCCCTTTGTCTGAAATGGGATAGGGTTTCCTGCCTGAGCAGGGGGTTGGACTAGATGACCTCCAAGGTCCCTTCCAACATTATTATTGTTGTTGTTGTTATCATTATTATCATTATTATTATCATCATTATCATTATCATCATACTTCTAGTTTCCAGCAAAACCATGTCACTAGTTCATTTTGTGACTGCGAGACTGGACAGTCATTTGTCTGAAATGGGATAGGGTTTCCTGCCTGAGCAGGGGGTTGGACTAGATCAGTGGTTCTTAACCTGGGCAATATTGCCCCCCAGGGGGCGATTCCATTTTTCAGGGGGGCGATGGAACAAAAAGGGGGCAATATGGGGGCGATGGAGCAAGAAGTTTTGAGGACACTTTTGAGACTTTTTTGTACAGTGAATGGCTGTATATCTGTCATACAAAAACATCAGATCGCTCGCTGTTAGTGGATTGAATTGTGTTTTCAAATGTTCTTCCAGCTAGCTTCAGTACAGAATGCGATACGTATGTGAATACACATTGCTTATCTTCATGAGCGTTGCGCAGCAGCCTCTACCCTTTTTATATTTCTTTTTGCGTCTTAAATTTCACTTGTAATTCAATCTTTAAATATTACTGTTTTTCTTTTTGGGCATTTCTTGCAATTGAATTTTGTTTTCAGTGGTCATTACATTTAAGTATCTTGAATAAATAAGATAATAATGAAATACATGTATCACGAAGTTTGGGAATAAAGTGACGGGTGGCACCAAAATTTTTCACACGGTTGAGATATGGGGAAAAGACTGGAAATAAATTATTTGCATCGATATGTCCTGATGACAATTTTAAAGAAAAGAAAACAAGTGTTTGCATAAATTGAAGAATTATTTCCTATACTGTGATTGAGAGGTTATGTTGGCTCAAGGGGGCGATTCGTTCAAAAAGGTTAAGAACCACTGGACTAGATGACCTCCAAGGTCCCTTCCAACATCATCATCATCATCATCATCATCATCATCATCATTATTATTATTATTATTATTATTATTATTACTACCCCTTTACGATCTGTGGACCTGGTGAAGTCCACAGGTCGTAAAGTAGCCATAGTAGCCCCGAAGTCTTGTTTTGATTTCCACGTCCTCAAGATGAGATCCCCTCATTTTCCCAGGCTATCCCAGGATTTATTTTTTCCCAGAGAGAAACGGAGAAAGTGGAGAGAACCTTCCCAGCCCGTTCTTATTTGCTTTAGCTTTGACTGTTCCTGGAAACGCAAAACTGTTCCACGGCTGGCATCATCATCGTCTAACCATCTCGCAAAGTGTTCACTGGTGGATGACAGCCAAGGAAATCAAAGGCCCTCTGAGCTTCCGAGCATTTCGAAAACAGGACTCTCCCCAGCAGGCTCAGATGGAGATTCCATATCTTCCTGTTGGTTTAACTGATCCCCAAATGTTGCTTTTGATCTGCCTAGGTTTTAAAGGGACAGGCCTGTCATTCTTCCATTCAGCATGCGTGTGTGTGTGTGTGTGTGTAACAGAACAATAGAGCTGGAAGGGACCTTGGAGGTCTTCTAGTCCAACCCCCTGCTCACTGTTAAGTTGGGTTCGCTTAACACAGTGGTTCTCAACCTTTTTAATGCCGCGACCCCCCACCGGTCATAAGTCGAGGACTACTCAACCAATCGTAAGTCGAGGACTACTCAACTGGTGCAGCACCGTTTGCAGAATGGGACTTTTGGCGGGCTCAGCAGGGCAGAGACAGCCTGGACAATTCCTATTGGCTTTTGAAAGCCAATAGAATTAGACTCTATTCAAGAGAGTCTATTCTATTGGCTTTCAAAAGCCAACAGAATAAAAGGGAGTAGCACAGCTAAGGAAAAGGGGGAAAAAATGGCGGACTGCGTTGTTTGGCGACCCCCGTGAAATGGTCGTTCGACCCCAAATGGGGTCCCGACCCACAGGTTGAGAGCCACTGGCTTAACAACTGCAGCGATTCCCTTAACCACCCTGGGGAAATGGTCATCAAAGCGGCATTTGATTTTTTAAATTAAATTTTATTTAGTGTATGGCATCCACATAAGTCACACAATTACAGATATACACCTGTAATTCAAAGCATATTACATATATGTGTGTGAATGCTCCAACACGCAACAATGGAAGTTTTTAAGAAGAGACTGGACAGCCATTTGTCCGAAATGGTATAGGGCAGCGGTTCTCAACCTATGGGTCGCGACCCCATTTGGGGTCGATCGACCTCTTTTGCGGGGTCGCCAAACGCGGCGATCCGCCATTTTATCCCCTCCGGGGGCGCGCCGCGCCTCCGGGGGGGCGGTGCCGCGCACG
>CM077921.1:123081799-123325177 GCA_039797435.1 Crotalus adamanteus
AGATAGATAGATAGATAGATAGATAGATAGATAGATAGATAGATAACAGATACCATAGATAGATGGATAGATAGATAGATATAGATATAGATAGATAACCGATAGATAGAAAGATAAATAGATAGATAGATAGATAGATAGATAGATAGATAGATAGATAGATAGATAACCGATAGACAGATAGGCAGACAGACAGACAGACAGACAGACAGACAGACAGACAGACAGACAGACAGACAGACAGACAGACAGACAGACAGATAGATAGATAGATAGATAGATAGATAGATAGATAGATAGAATGATCACTAGGAATGCTATGGTCCAGGGGTCTCCAACCGTGGCAACTTTAAGACTTGTGGACTTCAACTTCCAGAATTCCTCAGCCAGCTTTGTTGAGAGAACTTCATTCCACTGGCTGGGTGACTCAATCATTCTCCCTTAACCCAACCCGCCTTACACGGTTGTTGTTGTGGGGAAAATAAGAGGAAGAAAATGTGTTTGATATGTTTGCCACCTTGAGTTATATCTGAAAATATTGAGCTGGGGAAAAAAATGATAAAATGTCAGGGCCACAGCGGAAATAGACAGATGTGGAAATCACAGACCAAAATTTCCCCCCATCTTTATTGCAGCCTTAGGAACTGTAACAGTGGGGAAATCAGCCAACAAAATCAGAATGATTTGGTCTTTGGACATTTAGTTTACAAAAGAACAGCTTTGCTTGGAACCAGGTCCTGTCTATATAGTATGACAGGATCCTGGCAATACATAGACTTGAGCTGACCTTAAATTTACTATGGTTTCTTGATAATTCTTTAGAAAAGAATATTATATTATTATTATTATTATTATTATTATTATTATTATTATATCATCATTGCAAGTCGAGGACTACATCTATAAGAGACTAAGAGCAAGTCTAGGGTAGAAGAAACAGCGATAGTGATTGGCCAGTAAGTTTACTATTCTTTTAAACCAGACATGTCAAACACAAGGCCCGGGGGCCGGATGCGGCCCGCAAAGTGGTTTCGTGTGGCCCGCAAAGCCATCCTGGAAACAGTGAGGGAACGGCCCCCGTTGCCTTGGCCCTGGCCCAGGCCGGCTGGGAGCCAATGTACAATTTTGTGGTGGCCATCTATGCTGCAACGCATTCAGTCTTAGCTCCACAAGGCCATCTGGAAACAGCGAGGAACCAGCCCCTGCCGCGTCGGCCCTGTCCCCTGGGTGCATGCTGGGGAGGTGTCCCCCTTTGTGAGGAATGAAGAAATGCCCCATCGCCTGGAAGTGGCCAGCAAATGGCTCTTGCCTACTTCACATATCCGGCTTGATGGGCTCTACCTGGTCCCCCCCCTTCTGCCCGAGACCCACTCCTGCCCAGGCCCCCACAGGCACCCTTGACGCGAATGATGTAGAACTGGCCACGCCCACCCAGTAGGACACACCCACTCCATCCACGCCCACCCAGTAGGACACACCCACCCTGGCCACGCACAGCCCAAGGGCAACCGCAATGCTGATGCGGCCCTCAGTGAAATTGAGTTTGACACCCCTGCCCTAGCTTGATTTTTAGATGTGTGCCTTGCCACAAAACTAGGGCTTATATTTGGGATAGGGCTTATATTCGGCCCACCCACCCCCCAAAATCAAGCTAGGGCTTATTGTTAATGTAGGCCTTACTTTCGGGGAAAATTTCCCAACCTTAGCCGTTTTAAGATGGCTGGACTTCAACTCCCAGAACACCCCAGCCAGCCTTGGCATCTCTTTCATGTCTGGACAACTTCGAAAGGGTGACATGATAGCAATCTCCCAATCCAGCTAGTCCTTGAATTACAACCACAATGGAGCCCAAAATTAGGTTGTTAAGTGAGACCTTTCTGAAGTGAGCTTTGCCCCGTTTTACGTTTCTTGCCACAGTGGTTAAGGGAATCATTGCGTTTGTTAACTTAGCAACGCGGTTGTTAAGTGAATCTGGCTCCCCCATTGACTTTGCGCGTCAGAATGTCGCAAAATATGATCACGTGATCCCGGGACACTGCGACCATCATAAATATGAGTCAGTTGCCAAGCATCTGAATTCTGATCACGTGGCCGTGGGGATGGTGCAACGGTCATGTGAAAAACGATCATAAATCACTTTTTTCAATGCTGGTGTAACTTTGAGCGGTCGCTGAAATGGTATAGGGTTTCCTGCCTGAGCAGGGGGTTGGACTAGAAGACCTCCAAGGTCCCTTCCAGCTCTATTATTCTACTCTACTCTACTCTACTCTACTCTACTCTACTCTACTCTATTCTATTCTATTATTAAATGGTTCTCCTGCTTGAGCAGGGGGCTGGACTAGAAGACCTCCAAGGTCCCTTCCAGCTTCTCTTCTCTTCTCTTCTCTTCCCTTCCCTTCTCTTCTACTCTACTCTACTCTACTCTACTCTACTCTACTCTACTCTACTCTACTCTACTCTATTCTATTCTACTCCTATTCTATTCTATTCTATTCTATTCTTAAATGGTTCTCCTGCTTGAGCAGGGGGCTGGACTAGAAGACCTCCAAGGTCCCTTCCAGCTTCTATTCTATTCTATTCTATTCTATTCTATTCTATTCTATTCTATTCTATTCTATTCTATTCTACTCTACTCTATTCTATTCTATTCCATTATTAAATGCTTCTCCTGCTTGAGCAGGAGGCTGGACTAGAAGACTCCAAGGTCCCTTCCAGCTTCTATTCTATTCTATTCTGTTCTATTCTATTCTATTCTATTCTATTCTATTCTATTCTATTCTATTCTAAATGAACTGTTGTAAATCGAGGACTAGTTGTATTTGTGGGACTGCCACAAAGAAGAGGGGGGGTCAACCTCTTCTTTAAAGCCCTGAAGGCAGGACAAGAAGCAATGGATGGAAACTAACCAAGGGGAGAAGCAATCTAGAAATAAGGAGAAATTTCCTGTCCATGAGAACAAAAATGAGAGTGTGGAGAATTTGATATTTTCCTGCTTTTCTCCCCAAAACGTTCAACCAGGATTGGGCATCTGAAAGGCAAGAAAGCAAAGCTGTAACCCGGGGCCCATTTGCAATTAAATCCATCAATGTTGACTCAATTAAACCTCAATACTGAACCAGTGTTAAAAATGAGTCATTGACAGCTTCCAGGAAATGTAACATATGAGACTTTGGAAGGGGGTGCCCATTTTTTTTTCTTTTTTCCCCAATCGCACATGGAACTTTGTTTTGCAGGGGGGGGGATTCATTTGGAAGAAGGGAAGAAATAGCCTTTTGTTGAAAGAAGATCAAACCTTGCTGGGAATTGTTCCTAATTCTTCCTAGAAGCCATTAACACCTCAGCTGAAAATTTCAAATTTTTTTGACCAGCCAGGGCCTGAATTTGATTTTTTTGTGTGTGGTAATTTCCATAGAGACTGTGATTTATAGCTGCAGAATTGGTTTTACTCAGTGTTCCTCAACTTTGGCCATTTTAAGAGGTATGGACTTCAACTCCCAGAATTCCCAGCCAGCTATGCTGGCTGGGGAATTCTGGGAGTTGAAGTTCACACTTCTTAAGATGGCCGGGGTTGAGAAACACCAGTTTAGCTCTTTCTGAGTTAGCATTATTTCCCCCTCACATCATGTCAGGGATCTTCAAACTTGGCCCTTTCATGACTTGCGGACTTCGACTCCCAGAATTCCTCAGCCAGGCACGCTAGCTGAGGAATTCTGGGAGTTGAAGTCCACACCTCTTAAAATGGCCGATGTTGAGAAACACCAGTTTAGCTCTTTCTGAGTTAGCATTATTTCCCCCTCACATCATGTCAGGGGTCTTCAAACTTGGCTCTCTTATGACTTGTGGACTTCAACTCCCAGAATTCCTCAGCCAGCGTGCCTGGCTGAGGAATTCTGGGAGTTAAAGTTCACAAGTCATAAAAGGGCCAGGTTTGAAGACCCCTGCATTATGTGATGCCACAAGGTAGAAGAGCAGGTTGGGGACAAAGCATAGCTGGCTGGGGAATTCTGGGAGTTGAAGTCCACACCTCTTAAAATGGCCAAGTTTGAGAAACACCAGTTTAGCTCTTTCTGAGTTAACATCATTTTCCCCTCACATTATCTGATGCCACAAGATAGAAGAGCAGGTAGGGGACAAATCATCATGGGAAAAAAAAAAATCTACAGACAGTCCTCGATTTACAAGCATTCACTTAGTGACACTTCAAAGTTACAGCGGCCCTGAAAAAAAAAACGACTTATCATTGGTTCTTGAACTCACAACCGTTACAGCATCCCCCTGTTGATATGATCAAAATTTGGGCGTTTGGCAACTGGCATGTATTTATGACAATTGCAATTGCAACATCTCGGGATCCTGTGATTGCTGGCTTCTAACAAAGAAAGGCAATGGCGGAATTCAGATTCGCTTAACGACCGTGTGATTCACTTAACAACCTGCGGTTCGCTTAACAAAAAACCCGATTCCCTTAGTCACGAGGGGGCCATAGTTCCCCCATGCTGGTTCAGGAATTCTGGGAGTTGAAATCCGCAAGTCATGAAGGACCCATAGTTCCCCCATGCTGCCTCAGGAATTCTGGGAGTTGAAGTCCACAAGTCATGAAGGGGCCATAGTTTCCCCAGCTAGCTGAGGAATTCTGGGAGTTGAAGTCCATGAGTCATGAAGAGCCATAGTTCCCCCATGCTGGGTCAGGAATTCTGGGAGTTGAAGTCCACAAGTCATGAAGGGGCCAGAGTTCCCCCATGCTGGCTGAGGAATTCTGGGAGTTGAAGTCCATAAGTCATGAAGGGGCCATAGTGCCCCCATGCTGGCTGAGGAATTCTGGGAGTTGAAGTCCACGAGTCATGAAGGGACCATAGTGCCCCCATGCTGGCTCAGGAATTCTGGGAGGTGAAGTCCACGAGTCATAAAAGAGCCAAGGTTGCCTACCCCTGATATAGATTCTCCTGCTTGAGCAGGGGGCTGGACTAGAAGACCTCGAAGGTCCCTTAACAAGTGCGGTGATTCGTTTAACAGCTGTGGCAAGAAACATCGTAAAAGGGGGCGAATGCTAACTCATTTCTGCCTTTGCCTTGCTTAGGAACAGAAATTCTGGTCAGCTGTGGTCATAAGCAGCCATTTGTCTGGAATGGTGTAGGTTCCCTGCCTGAGTAGGGGGTTGGACTAGAAGACCTCTGAGGTCCCTTCCAGCTCTGTTGTGGACCTGTTGTTGAGGACCACCTGCACGTCTTTTTCTTTTAAAACAAAATGAAGAGGAAAGCAGGAGAAGAAAAAAAAGAGAATAAATTGAGGGGCACATTTGAAAAGGCTGTTTTTATTTCAGGAGAAATCAATTGTTCTTTAGCATGGGAGGAAAACGTTCGGCTAGATCACGTTTAGCTGCTCAAGCTGGCGTCCAGATGCTGCAGCCAAACTCAGAATCTCAGTTTCTGCCTTCTTGGGATGTTTTATCAGAAATGAGGCAGAGAGACAAGTGGGATGAAGGCCACCCACACAGAAAGCAGGACTGAGAAATATTCTTCAACTTCAGATAGTCCTCCACTTACGCCCAAAACAGCCCAAAATTTCTGTCGCTAAGTGAGACAGCTGTCAAATGAGTTTTGCCCCATTTTACGACTTTTCTTGCCACCGTGGTTAAGCAAATCACTGCAATTGTTAAGTTAGTAACACGGTTGTTAAGTGAATCTGGCTCCCCCGTGGACTTTGCTTGTCAGAAGGTCCTGAGCCAGCCATGCTGAGGGGAAAGGGAGAGGTTTCCATGCTGAGCCATGCTGGCTCAGGAATTCTGGGAGTTGAAGTCCACGAGTCACGAAGGGGCCATGGTTCCCCCATGTTGCCTCAGGAATTCTGGGAGTTGAAGTCCACAAGTCACGAGGGGGGCATAGTTCCCCCATGCTGGCTCAGGAATTCTGGAGTTGAACTCCATGAGTCATGAAGGGGCCATAGTTCCCCCATGCTTCCTCAGGAATTCTGGAAGTTGAAATCCACAAGTCACAAGGGGGCCATAGTTCCCTCATGCTGGCTCAGGAATTCTGGGAGTTGAAGTCCACAAATCATGAAGGGGCCATGGTTCCCCCATGTTGCCTCAGGAATTCTGGGAGTTGAAGTCCACAAGTCACAAGGGGGCCATAGTTCCCTCATGCTGGCTCAGGAATTTTGGGAGTTGAAGTCCACGAGTCATAAAAGAGCCAAGGTTGCCTACCCCGGTATAGGTTCTCCTGCTTGAGCAGGGGGCTGGACTAGACGACCTCCAAGATCCCTTCCAGCTTCATTCTATTCTAGATTCTAGTCCTCAACTTACAACAGTGACCGTTCAAAGTTACAACAGCAGTGAAAGAAAGTGATTTTTGACCGTTTTTCACATGATGGTCGAACTGCCTGCTGGTTACGTTATCAAAATTCAGACGCTTTGCAACTGACTCATATTTATAAAGGCTGAAGTGTCCTGGAGTTGTGTGATCCCCTTTTGCAACCCTCCGACAAGCGAAGCCCAGAAAAAGAGCAGGAAGTAGTAGACCAAAAAAAAAAAAAAAAAAGAATTAAGGCAAGATATTAAAAGGAAAATTCAATAAAATATCCTTTGCACCAAAACCATTCATTACATAATTTAATTTCTAACTTAACAGCTGCGGTGATTCGCTTAACAGCTGTAGCAGAAAAGGTTGTAAAATGGGGCAAAAGTCACTTATCCACTGTCTCGCTTAGCAACCCAAATTTTGGGCTCTGTATACTTCAGGGCAGATTGAATATCTAAATTTGTAACAATAATAATAATAATAATGATAATAATAATAATAATAATTGCCTGGAGATAGCAGAATAGACGAGAAAGAACTGGAGAAGATAACAAAATACAAAGACCTACAAATAGAAATAGAAAGACTGTGGCAAAAGCAAGCAAGAGTAGTACCAATAGGCGCCTTGGGTGCAATCCCAAAACAACTGGAGCACCACTTGAACACCATTGGCATTGACAAATTCGCTATTAGTCAATTGCAAAAGGCGGCCTTACTAGGAACTGCTTCCATCCTGCGACGATATCTGTGATACCATCAGACATCCACATCTGCCTATCGCAGGTCCTGGGTAAGGACTCGATAGGTAGACAAAATGCCAAATCCAGTCTGAACATCTGGCTGACTGTGCGATGATCGATAATAATAATAATAATAATAGTAAAGTTGGAAGGGACCTTGGAGATCACCTCTTTTGCAATGTGTTTTTAACTGGCTGGTTCCCTTGCATCTGCTGTTTTCATAATGTGTCCCCTTCCGGTAACTTATAATAGGATCCAGCTTTGCCAAGATTTTGGGTAAATCTGAGCCAATCGAAAAACGGGAAGGGCTGTCTGGGCTGTAAATGCACTTGGCGTTCAAATGCCCCAAAGGCTGCTATTGTAGTTAAAGCCACTAATAAAATAAGCACCTTTGATTGATGAGCATTTGTGTCAGATTTCAGCAGAGATGGGATCTTTCGGCTGCCGAACGCAGCTTGCCTCCACCGGCCCTCCGAGCTCCTTCGCCCTTTTCCTGCGAGGAAGGAAAAAAGAAGGCATGCAAAGGAAACTTTGAAAATGGATGGAAACTAACAAGAAGAGAAGCAAGCTAGAATTAAGGAGAATTCAGAGGCTTGGCAACAGACTCACACTTATGATGGTCGCAGTGTCCCCGGGGGTCACGTGATCCCCTTTTGCGACTTCCTGACAAGCAACGTCAGTGGGGAAGCCTGATTCGCTTAATGACCGTGTTACCAACTGAATAACTGCAGTGATTCACTTAACAATGGTGGCAAGAAAGATCATAAAATGGGGCAAATCTCACTTAAGAGCTGTCTCGCTTTGCAACATCCATTTTGGGCTCGGTTGTGGATGTAAATCAAGTGCTACCTGTACTAGTTTTACAAACAACTCAAGGTGGTGAACACACCTAACTTTCCTTCCTCCTCCTATTTTCCTCACAAAACCAACCCTGTGAGGTGGGTTGGGTTGAGAGAGAGGGCCCAAAGTCACCCAGGCGACTTTCATGTCTAAGGCGGGACTAGAACTCACTGTCTCTAGGTGATTGGCCCAAAGTCACTCAGGCAGCTTTAAGGCAGGACTAGAACTCACCATCTCCTGGTGATTGGCCCAAAGTCATCCAGTTGGCTTTCATACCTAAGGTGGGACTAGAATTCACAGTCTCCTGGTGACTGGCCCAAAGTCACTCAGGTGGCTTACATGTCTAAGGCGGGACTAGAACTCACTGTCTCTTGGTGATTGGCTCAAAGTCACCCAGATGGCTTTCATGTCTAAGGCGGGACTAGAATTCACCGTCTCCTGGTGATTGGCCCAAAGTCATTCAGTTGGCTTTCATACCTAAGGGAGGACTAGAACTTACCGTCTCCTGGTGATTGGCCCCAAGTCACCCAGGCAGCTTTCATACCTAAGGTGGGACTAGAATTCACCATCTCCTGGTGATTGGCCGAAATTCAACCTGGCGGCTTTCATGTTTAAGGCGGGACTAGAACTCACCATCTCCTGGTGACTGGCCCAAAGTCACCCTGCCAGCTTTTGTGCCTAAGATTGAATTAGATCTCTTCTGATTGGATGGTGGGGAATGGAACAATTTATGCTCCTTGCAGACAGCTGGTCATTTGCATCCCTTTAGAGGGTCGTTGATGCCACTTGGAGGTTTATCTGTGTCCTCAAGGTTACCTGAGTGGTGCAAATGGGTGTGGAGCCTTCTTGGAACTGTTGTAGACTGGAGATAGAGGATGTCGTATCCCTCCCCCCCTCTGTTCAGTTTGGACCTAGATGGCCTCTTTGACCCCTCTTTCAAACCAGCGGTCCTCTCTGTCCAAAATGTGGACTTGGCTGTCTTCGAAAGAGCAGCCTTTGTCTTTTAAATGCAGGTGGACGGCTGAATCTAGTCCTGGTGGGTTTGTTCACCTTTGTTGTGCCATGCGCTTGTAATAATAATAATAATGATGATGATGATGATGATGATAAAGTTGGAAGGGACCTTGGAGGTCATCTAGTCCAACCCCTGCTCAGGCAGGAAACCCTATATCATTTTGGACAAATGGCTGTCCAGTTTCTTCTTAAAAACTTCCAGGGTTGGAGCATTCACCGCTTCTGGAGGCAGGTGGTTCCACTGGTTAATTGTTCTAACTGTCAGGAAGTTTCTCCTTAGTTTTAGGTTTGCTCCTCTCTTTGGTTAGTTTCCACCCGTTGCTTCTTGTCCTGCCTTCAGGTGCTCTGGAGAACAGCTTGACTCCCTCTTCTTTGAGGCAGCCCCTCAAATACTGGAACACTGCTATCATGTCCCCCCTCATCCTTCTCGTCATTAAACTAGACATACTCAATTCCGGCAACTGTTCCTTGTATGTTTTAGCCTCCAGTCCCCTGATCATCTTTGTTGCTCTTCCCTGCAGTCTTTCTAGAGTCTCAACATCTTTTTTACATCTGCACCGGGCTCACTGCATTGTACTGCAGTTACCACAATCCTCAGTTTGTGTCTGGGTGTTTTATCCTTGGGGTGGACGAGCTTCTGCCTTTGTGTATTTGTGGGTCTGAACCCCTTTCTGCTTATCCCCTGCCTTGAGCTGCGCGGATGTGCCTGTATGTAACAAGACCTGGCCTGAGCATCCAAGGGCGAGCAAATATAATATCAACTGTCCAGTCGCATTAAATGCAGATCCAGACGCTCGCAACCTGGGCTCTGAGTCAGAAACCACAGCGGTCCATAGAATGTCACCACAGGCGTCCTCCCCCTGACAGACATCTGCCCGTCGTGTTTCGGCTGGATGGCAGTCTTGTAATTTTAGGAAGGCCCCTTTGAAGTCGGAGCCCAGGGCTGAGGGTGAGGCAGGAAATCAGATCCGGATATAGCACTTAGACCAGTGGTTCTCAACCTTTTTAATGCCGCGACCTCCAACCGGTCGTAAGTCAAGGACTACTCAGCTGGTCGTAAGTCGAGGACTACTCAACTGGTGCAGCACCGTTTGCAGAATCGGACTTTTGGCGGGCTCAGCAGGGCAGAGACAGCCTGGACAATTCCTATTGGCTTTTGAAAGCCAATAGGATTAGACTCTATTCCAGAGAGTCTATTCTATTGGCTTTCAAAAGCCAATAGAATAAAAGGGAGTAGCACAGCTAAGGAAAAGGGGGAAAAAATGGCGGACTGCGTTGTTTGGTGACCCCCGTGAAATGGTCGTTCGACCCCAAATGGGGTCCCGACCCACAGGTTGAGAACCACTGTATTATACCTACTTGGCACTGACTAGTCTGTTTCATGCTGACTTATGTATGTATAGGTGAGTCACTCTCCATTTGAGCCTCATTTGACACCATCCTGAAACCATAGTTTAACTCTCTTTTATCATCAGCATCAATGTCTAGATTTGGGCCTCGTGGAGCACTATGGCTTATTTTAATCCTGGTTTGTTGGAATAAACCACAAACTAAGGACATTCTTTGTACTGTACCGTAGTAGAACATCTGGGGTTAATCCCATCGACCTTACAGACTCAATATAAGTGTGTGTGTGTGTGTGTGTGTGCGCTAACATCTGGAAAGGCCATTAGAAAAATGTTGAGCAAAATCTTCGATTTTTGATGGTTTCCAGTGTCGACTGCGACACAGTTTGCAAAAACAGTTTATCTCAGTTAATACGAAGCCTACGATCCCCGTGAAATGGTCGTTCGACCCCAAATGGGGTCCCGACCCACAGGTTAAGAACCACTGACTTAGACTTATATACTTAGACTTATATACTACTACACAGTGCTTTACAGCCCATTCTAAGCAGTTTACAAAGTCAGCCTTTTGCCCCCCCCCAACAATCATTTTACCCATCTTGGAAGGATGGAAGGCTGAGTCCACCTTGAACTGGATCAGAACTCCTGGCAGTAGTCAGTCAGCCTGAAATACTGCACCACCATGGCTCGCTCCTTCCTTCCTTCCTTCTTTCCTTCCTTCCTCCCTCCCTTCCTTTTCCTTCCTTCCTTCCTTCCTTCTTTCCTCCCTCCCTCCCTCCCTCCCTCCCTCCCTTCCTTCCTTCCTTCCTTCCTTCTCAATTTATAACTCAGGGTTAAATGCTAGATGCAGCTATTCTCAAACAGTTGCCTGAGTTCATCCCTCTACTTTCATAACAAGGTAGATCACCTGTTGGTTCATCGGAGGTCATCTAGTCCAGCCCCCTGCTCAGGCAGAAAACCCTATACCATTTCAGACAAACCGTTGTCCAGTCTCTTCTTAAAAGCCTCCAATGATGGAGCACCCACAACTTCTGGTGGCCAGCTGTTCCACTGGTTAATTGTTCTAACTGTCAGGAAATTTCTCCTTAATTCCAAGTTGCTTCTCTCCTTGATTAGTTTCCACCCATTGCTTCTTGTTCTGCCTTCAGGTGCCTTGGAGAATAGCTTGACTCCCTCTTCTTTGGGGCAGCCCCTGAGATACTGGAACACTGCTATCATGTCCCCCCTCGTCCTTCTCTTCATTAAACTAGACATACCCAATTCCTGCAACCGTTCCTTCTATGTTTTAGCCTCCAGTCCCCTAATCATCTTTGTTGCTCTTCTCTGCACTCTTTCCAGAGTCTCAGCATCTTTTTTACATTGTGGTGACCAAAACTGGATGCAGGATTCCAGTTTTGACAGTGAGAACGATCAATAAGTATAGCAGTTTCCCTCCAGAAGTTGTGGATGCTCCAACACTGGAGGTTTTCAAAAAGAGACTGAATAGCCACTTGTCTGAAATGGGATACGGTCTCCTGCTTGAGCAGGGGGCTGGACTAGAAGATCTCCAAGGTCTCTTCCAGCTTCTATTCTATTCTATTCTATTCTATTCTATTCTATTCTATTCTATTCTATTCTATTCTATTCCATTCCATTCCATATTCTATTCCATTCCATTCCATTCCATATTCTATTCTATTCTATTCTATTCTATTCTATTCTATTCTATTCTATTCTATTCTATTCTATTCTATTCTATTCTATTCTATTCTATTCCATTCCATTCCATATTTTCTATTCTATTCTATTCTATTCCATTCCATATTTTCTATTCTATTCTATTCTATTCTATTCTATTCTATTCTATTCTATTCTATTCTATTCTATTCTATTCTATTCTATTCTATTCCATTCCATTCAATTCCATTCCATATTTTCTATTCTATTCTATTCTATTCTATTCTATTCTATTCTATTCTATTCTATTCTATTCTATTCTATTCTATTCTATTCTATTCTATTCTATTCTACTCTACTCTACTCCATTCCATTCCATTCCATATTCTATTCTATTCTATTCTATTCTATTCTATTCTATTCTATTCTATTCTATTCTATTCTATTCTATTCTATTCCATTCCATTCCATATTCTATTCTATTCTATTCTATTCTATTCTATTCTGTTCTGTTCTGTTCTGTTCTGTTCTACTCTACTCTACTCTACTCTACTCTACTCTACTCTACTCTACTCTACTCTACTCTACTCTACTCTATTCTATTCTATTAATTTTTATATCATGGCCACCAAAACTGGATGCAAGATGCCAAATGTGGCCTTACCAAGGCATTGTAAATTGGTACTACTCGGCAATCTTGGTCAGAATTAAAATAATGCTTTTTTTTTTCCCTAGAAAGCAGCGGGGCGCAACCGGTGCCAAGCTTTACAGTGGGATGGAATGCAGCCTGGCAGCCAATTTCTGAACTTCTCTCCTCTCCAAAGGAACAACCTCAGCCTGCCCTCCATTCCTTTGGTGAGGAGAGAGGGTACAAAACCCACCCTTTTCTCATTAAATGCAGGACAATTGAATTGGGGGATATGAAGAATTTATACCCACCATGGTCCTTTTCCCCTCCGTCTCTGGAACGACCGCTTCTTGTCCAATTTTTTTTTTTTTTGAGAAAGTCTAAATTGCCTCATCAGGAGGGTTGCTTGTTTCAGTCAGGGGACGAAAAAAGATAATAAATTCTATTTTTGGAGAGTTAAGGCTTCCTGTGCAGGCTGGCACATCTATTAACGGAAGCTCCTTTTCGGCTAATGAACTGCAGCAGAGGCATCTTTTCACAGATGGTGAAACTCCTTCAGCTTATCAGCCGGGTGATCCATGACAGCCCAGATGTTATCAACCCCTCTGGCCAACTTGGCAAGAGATTTAAAGAGATTCTTGGACAAATGCTGCGTTTGGATGTTCTTTCACCGGGAAGGTACCAGTGTTTCCATCAGTTTCTTGGCTAGGCCAAGGAAGAACACCTGGAGCGCCAAGGAGCTGCCCATCCATCATCCAATTTCTCTCAGGGCTGCTGTTCTCTCCCACCTGATGCTCTTGCTGCAACTCACATGCCTGGAAATAGCACTAGCTCTTAGACTTAGGTACCGCTTCATGGTGCTCTACAGCCCTCCCGTAAGCGGTTTACAGAGTCAGCATGTTTGCCCCCAACCATCTGGGTCTTTATTTTACCGACCTCGGAAGGATGGAAGGCTGAGTCCACCTTGAGTCGTTCAGGATCGAACTCCCAACAGTGAGCAGAGTTAGCACTATCAATAGCACTTAGACTTATATACCATTTCATAGTGCTTTACAGTTCTCTCTAAGGCAGACATGACAAACACAAGGCCCGGGGGCTGGATACGGCCGGCAAAGTGGTTTCATGTGGCCCGCAAAGCCATCCTGGAAACAGTGAGGGAACGGCCCCCACTACCTTGGCCCTGGCCCAGGCCGGCCAGGAGCCAATGTACAATTTTGTGGTGGCCATCTATACTGAAACGCATTTAGTCTTAGCTCCACAAGGCTGTCTAGAAACAGTGAGGAACCAGCCCCTGCCGCGTTGGCCCTGCCCCCTGGGTGCATGCTGGGGAGGGGTCCCCCTTTGTGAGGAATGAAGAAATCCACCATGCCTTGGCGCTTGCCCCGGTCCCACCCCCTTCTGCCAAAGACCCTCAGATCTGTCCCACTCCTGCCCAGGTCCCCACAGGCACCCTTGACACGAACGATGTAGAGCTGGCCACGCCCACCCAGTAGGCCACACCTACTCCATCCACGCCCACCCTGGCCACACCCACCCACCCCGAGGGCAACCGCAATGCTGATGCGGCCCTCAATGAAATTGAGTTTGACACCCCTGCTCTAAGCGGTTTACAGAGTCAGCTTCTTGCCCCCAACAATCTGTGTCCTCATTTTACCAACCTCGGAAGAACGGAAGGCTGAGTCCACTTTGAGCCGGTCAGGATCGAACTCCCGGCAGTGAGCAATGAGTTGGCCTGCAATGCTGCATTCTAAGCACTGTGCCACAGGAAGGAAGGAAGGAAGGAAGGAAGGAAGGAAGGAAGGAAGGAAGGAAGGAAGGAAGGAAGGAAGGAAGGAAGGAAGGAAGGAAGGAAGGAAGGAAGGAAGGAAGGAAGGAAGGAGGGAAGGCAGGAGAAAAGGGAGGGAGGAGGAAAGGAGTGAGAGAAGGAAGTAGAGGGAGGGAAAGAGGGAAAGGAAGGAAGGAAGGAGAGGGAGAGAGGGAGGGAGGGAGGAAGAAAGGAGGGAGAGAAGGAAGGAGACGAAGGGAAAGAGGGAATGGAAGGAAGGAGAGGGAGGGAAGGAAAGAAGGAGGGAAGGAAGGAAGAAAGGAGGGAGAGAAGGAAGGAGACGAAGGGAAAGAGGGAATGGAAGGAAGGAGAGAGAGGGAAGGAAAGAAGGAGGGAAGGAAGGAAGAAAGGAGGGAGAGAAGGAAGGAAAGGGAGGGAAAGAGGGAAAGAAAGAAAGGAAGGAAGGAGAGGGAGGGAGGGAAGGAAGGAGGAAGGAAGGAAGAAGAAAAGGGAGGGAGGAAAAAAGGAGGGAGAGAAGGAAGGAGAGGAAGGGAAAGAGGGAATGGAAGGAAGGAGAGGGAGGGAGGGAAGGAAGGAGGCGAAGGAAGGAAGGAAGGAAGGAAAGAAAGAAAGAAAGAAAGAAAGAAAGAAAGAAAGAAAGAAAGAAAGAAAGAAAAAGAAATAGGACTTAGAGCAGTGGTTCTCAACCTGTGGGTCGGGACCCCATTTGGGGTCGAACGACCATTTCACAGGGGTCGCCAAACAACGCAGTCTGCCATTTTATTTTCCCCTTTTTCCTTAGCTGTGCTACTCCCTTTTATTCTGTTGGCTTTTGAAAGCCAATAGAAGAGACTCTCTTGAATAGAGTCTAATTCTATTGGCTTTCAAAAGCCAATAGGAATTGTCCAGGCTGTCTCTGCCCTGCTGAGCCCGCCAAAAGTCCCATTCTGCAAATGGTGCTGCACCAGTTGAGTAGTCCTCGATTTACGACCGGTTGGGGGTCGCGGCATTAAAAAGGTTGAGAACCCTGACTTAGACTCATATACCCCTTCACACTGCTCTATTCTGCTATTATGCTATTCTGTTATTCTGTTAACACTTTAGAGCAACAGGGTCCAACTCCATGTATCTGCTTTAGATTTCTTGCATCAGCCTCACTGAAAACCGTTCTTCTTTATCCAGACTTTTTTCCCTTTGAAAGAGCTGGAAACAGATGGTGCTGTTTCAGTCTTCTTCAAGCACAACTCCACGCCGCCGATTTACTTGGACGTCCACCCCCCCCCCCCGCATGTTTAAAAGGGCCTCGTGCCAATTAAAGTCAAACAGTGTGGTGGGGGGAGTGGGGGTGGGAAGAATGAAAGCAATTGGAGAAATAAAGGCATTTGCCACACTTCACACCCCCCCCCCTCGGCCACCCAGACTGGGGTACCATTTTGCTAGGGCAGAAAAAGTGATGGCAACACCACCGTCTCTTATCTCCAATTTCCCCTCCTTCCTGGAGAAGGTGAAGAGTTCAGAAACAGAACTCTGGCTGGCCATGAGGAAGATTCTGGGTGCTGGGTTCGTATCCTGACAGGTTGGCTTGGAAAACCCGAACGACTTGGCTACCAAACTTTGGGGGGGGGGGAAGGGAAACGCAGGCGTGAAGCACGTTTGAACTGGTGACTGTTCAGAAAGAGACACAATCAAGGCGAGGGTGAGAGAAATCGGAGCCCAGGAAAGAAATGTAATACAGGTAGTCCTCAACTTACGACCGTTGCTAAGCAAGACAGTGGCTAAGTGAATTTTGCTCCATTTTGTGAGCTTCCTTGCCACAGTAGTTAAGTGAAACTCTGTATGATATTATGGAACAGGAAGGAAGGAAGGAAGGAAGGAAGGAAGGAAGGAAGGAGAGAGATGGTAGAGAGGGAGGGAGGAAGGAAAGGAAAAGGAAGAGGAAGGGAGGGAAGGAAGGAAGGAAGGAAAGAGGAAGAGAGGGAAGGGAAGAGGAAGGGAAGGAAGAAAAGGAAGGAAGGCGATGGCAGAGAGGGAGGGAGGAAGGGAAGGAAAGAGGGAGGGAGGAAGGAAGGAGGGAAGGAAGGAAGAGAAGGAAGGAAGGAAGGAAGGAGAGATGGCAGAGAGGGAGGGAGGAAGGGAAGGAAAGAGGGAGGGAGAGAGGAAGGAGGGAAGAAAGGAAGGAAGAGAAGGAAGGAAGGAGAGAGATGGCAGAGAGGGAGGGAGGAAAGGAAAGAGGGAGGAAGGAAGGAGGGAAGGAAGGAAGGAAGTAGAGAGATGGCAGAGAGGGAGGGAGGGAAGGAAAGAGGGAGGGAGGAAGGAGGGAAGGAAGGAAGAGAAGGAAGGAAGGAGAGAGATGGCAGAGAGAGAGGGAGGGAGGGAAGGAAAGAGGGAGGGAGGGAGGGAGGAAGGAGGGAAGGAAGGAAGAGAAGGAAGGAAGGAGAGAGATGGCAGAGAGGGAGGGAGGGAGGGAAGGAAAGAGGGAGAGGGGGAGGGAGGAAGGAAGGAAGGAGAGATGGCAGAGAGGGAGGGAGGAAGGGAAGGAAAGAGGGAGGGAGAGAGGAAGGAGGGAAGAAAGGAAGGAAGAGAAGGAAGGAAGGAGAGAGATGGCAGAGAGGGAGGGAGGGAAGGAAAGAGGGAGGAAGGAAGGAGGGAAGGAAGGAAGGAAGTAGAGAGATGGCAGAGAGGGAGGGAGGAAGGGAAGAGTGAGGGAGGGAAGGAAGGAAGGAAGGAAAGATGAAGAGAGTTAAGGAAAGAGGAAGGGAAGGAAGAGAAGGAAGGAAAGAGATGGCAGAAAGGGAGGGCAGGAAAGAGGGAGGGAGGACAGAGCAAAACTCACTTAACAATTGTCTTGCTTAGAAACAGAAATATTGGGCTGAATTGTGGCCATAACTCAAGGGCCATCTTTAAAATTTTCATTATTAGGTTGTAGCAGGGCTTCCCAAACCTAGGTTAGTGACCCCCAAATAGAGTAAAAGTAGTTTTTGTTTTGGTAACCCACACAGAAAGCCATTACCCATCACCACAGGATCACTTAAATTGACTTACCACATGGACAATTAAGGAATTGGGTAACCTTAACAGAACCTTGTCAGTCTGGATGCCTTTACCCCTCCTTCTCTTTACCTTCACGAGAGCCAGGGAAGATCCAGTCTCTAATTATGGGACTGGAGGCTGAACCTGCTTGAGCAGGGGGTTGGACTAGAAGACCTCCGAGGTCCCTTCCAACTCTTTTTTTTATTGAAAAAGTTTTATTGACAATTAACAAAAAAAAAAATTTTAAACCCACAAACCCACCCACCCCCCACCCCCCTACCCCACCCCCCACTTCCTAGAGCCGAGTACAGGGTTATTACAAACATATTAAACATAATCTAATTAAATTTAACAAATTAGACAATAACTAAATTCATACTTAACCCTTAACTCCCTTTAAACTTTAATAGCCATAATATTATAAACAAATGCATTTTAAAACAATGATTATCAAGAACCATAAGAACAGTAAATAAACTAAATAATTTCCATTATAAATAACTCTTGTTATTCTGTTACTCCATTGGGCAAAGTCAAGCATACGACCCACGGGAGGGAATTTGTGTTGCAGAGTGTTCGAAATCGGGTTGCAAAACAAGGATTTTGCCAGGCAGAAACTGTCCAGGCGAGCGCTGGAAATCCTCTCTGTTAGAAGCTCTGTTTATAGCACCACAGAGCAAAGAAAAAGTACAGTCACCATGTGCTTTACTGCTCAGCTGCTTTTCTGTAACAAGAAACTCTGCTTGGAACAAAAGAACATAGAGTACTGTATAGATACCATAGAGCAGCGGTTCTCAACCTGTGGGTCGCAACCCCATTTGGGGTCAAATGACCATTTCACGGGGGTCGCCAAACAACGCAGTCCGCCATTTTTCCCCCTTTTCCTTAGCTGTGCTACTCCCTTTTATTCTATTGGCTTTTGAAAGCCAATAGAATAGACTCTCTTGAATAGAGTCTAATTCTATTGGCTTTCAAAAGCCAATAGGAATTGTCCAGGCTGTCTCTGCCCTGCTGAGCCCGCCAAAAGTCCCATTCTGCAAACGATGCTGCAAGTTGTCTGCAGCGAAGGCGAGCTGTCTGGACGTTTCCACCCCTCCCTGCTGAGCAACTACTAAAAATGTAAGCAAAAGAGGGCCAGGGGTGGGAGGTGGGAGGCCGATGGGCGCAGGGAGGGTTGCTGGCGCGCGTGGGGCCCAGCGGGTGCCTTTCTTCCTTTGGGCTGGGCCAGCTGGTGGCCCAGCCAGTGGTCAGCCTGCGCCGTCTCTGCCGCTGCCAGCTACGCCTCGGCTGGTGCAGGGGGCGGCACCACGCATGCGCGGCGCTCCCGGGCGGGGGAAAGTCCTCGACTTATGACCGATTGGGTAGTCCTCGTACGACCGGTTGGGTAGTCCTCGACTTACAACCGGTTGGGGGTCGCGGCATTAAAAAGGTTGAGAACCACTGCCATAGAGCCAAACTTGTAAACACTGCCACCTACTGGCTGAATACTACTGTACTTCTTGCACAAAAATACAGTCGGACAACGAATTCCAACACTCTCAAATGAGCGTTTTGCAAAAGCAGCTTGTCCTCATGATCGGCCTTCTCACCCGGTGAGAACTGCCTTAGGCCTTCAGGCTTGGCCAGGCTGACTCATTTCCCTCCAAATTTTGGAGAAAGACGATGACAGAGGGTTTTTTAAAAAATCTTCCATTCCTCCCCTCCTCTGCCCTTCGGCATCTGTGTGAGATTCTGGAAAACCGAGGGACATAAACTTCACCGTTTGTCTCTCATCTCGGCAAGCCAGAAAACACAGAGATAGTGTGTGTGTGTGTGTGTGTGTGTGTGTGTGTGTGTGCGCTGAATCCACTTTTATCACCCAGCACCTTCTGGGTGTGTGACACTACAAATCCCCTAATCCTCAGCTAAGGGACATGCAGTCTGGGGGTGATGATCAGGTGATGACCACTAAACTAGTGGCCTACTTTAGGGAAGACCACTATCATGGTGGATCAGCCATGATTTTGATAAAAAGGGAGGGACGCATGTGGCAAACCTGGGGAATTCTGGGAAGTGAAGTCCACCCGTCTTAAAGCCGAAAACCGCTCTTTTAGCACATTGCAATGGAATTCCACTCCGTCTTGAGGAGTCTGTTTCCAGACTAGCCCATACTGAAGAAACAGATGTCAACGCTGCAAATATTGTATATTCTTGCTTTTGACAATATGCAGAATTGTCTGGTAAATATGGGGTTAATAAAGAGCAGAAGGGGGGTTGGGGGTAAAGCCCGGGAAAGAAAGAGGAAGAAAACATTTGATCTTCACACTATTTGGATAGTGTGAGATATGACAGCTAATTTAGGGAGGGAACATGCTGATAATTTAACTGCTCAGAGGAAGAGAACTTAGATCCTAGCATCCCTCCGTTGTGCCTGTGCTGACATTTTGTAAAAATAAAAGACTTTTAGGAAAATAAATGCCTGGAAGTTCTTTGGAATGTTTCATTAGCCAGAACCACAACAACAGACACTTCAGAATAGAATAACAGAGTTGGAAGGGACCTTGGAGGTCATCTAGTCCAACCCCCTGCTGAAGCAGGAAACCCCATACCATTTCAGACAAATGGCTGTCCAGTCTCTTCTTAAAGACCTCCAGTGATGGAGCACCCACAACTTCTGGTGGCAAGATGTTCCACTGGTTAATTGTACTCACTGTTAGGAGGTTTCTCCTTCATTCCAGGTTGCTTCTCTCCTTGATTGGTTTCCATCCATTCTTTCCCTCCATTTCTTGTCCCGCCTTCAGGAGCTTTGGAAAATACGTTGACCCTCTCCTTTTTGCTGTCATATCCCCCCTCCCACAGTCCTTCTTTTCATTAAACTAAACATACCCAATTCCCACAACCATTCTTTGTATGTTTTAGCTTCTAGGTCCCTAGTTATTTTTGTTTCTTTCCTCTGAACTCTTTCCAAAGTCTCAACATCTTTTTTGGGGGGATTTGGGTAACCCAAATGGGATGCAATAGTAACTTAATGCTTTGGTGCAGAATATTTTTTTATATATACAGTATAAAGGCAATCGTTTGGCTCAGGGTTGTCTTTGACCAAAGCACATTTTTTCCCTCAAAGATCTTGGGGGGTGGGCGGGGTGAGGATGGGGAGGATGATCGAAGGACTTGTCAGCAAGAGCAAGCAAGACTTTCCCCATCCTGAAGTCTTTCTACTGTTGAAGGAAAAGTCTTCATCATGGTTCAGTCCAAGCCGGGAATAAACAACATGGCGACTACTTTATAAAGAAGGTTGCATTTATTGAAGAGGAGAGCCAGACTGAAAGATCGCTCTGGAAGAAAAGAGAGTGAGCACATGTAGGGAGTGGGTTTTATACCCTCTGGAGCCTTTTATTTGGAGTTGTTCCTGTGGCGTGAACTTTGACCTGAATCTGAGTGTATCTTTCTGGTATTCTGATGGTGGTGGGTTAATCCTATTATGTCCCAAGGATCATATCCTGCTTCCCTGGGGCTGGGGCTGATGACTCTTAGATTTTTGGTGTTGATTCTAGGGATCTTTCTTCCTAATCCCAGTCTTTGTGACAAGATTAACACATCTGTAATTCTGCAGACTTGGTTTCTGCTTGGGACGGAGAGACTTGGGGGCAGGGTTCTGCTTTTAAAATCCTTTCGGGAAATATATTCTGCCCTTTTAATATTTCCTTCTCTGGAGGCGGGGGGGCTGACTTCCCACACTATAGCCGGGTCCGCGAGGGGAGAAATCCCCACAGCGCGGGAGAACGTGTGTTTATAATCATTAATGGCTTTGCCCTTTGCAAAGGACAAATGGAATATACATTGACACACGCCAAGGGACCGCCTGGCCTTTACTGAGTTATTTATATGCAGCCCTACAGATGGCATTTCTTTCAACAGAGAGAGAGAGAGAGAGAGAGAGAAAGAAAGAAATTTTATTTTACCGGGCTCGGCTGCTGAAGAGAACTCCCTGAAAAGCTTTCAGTTATTTCTTCCAGGTGTCAGAGAGACGGTTTTAAAATAAAAAAATTCTTCCTGGCCCATCGAGGTTGTAAGGTGGCCTTTTAAAGGGCCTCCTGGATTCACATTCTGTTTTAGAAAAGCTTTTAATGAAGTTGGAAAGGAAAGGGCTTCTCCGGATATACATTTTGGGCTCAAAGGTGGTCGTCTGCTGGCGAGGGGGATGCTGGGAGTGGAAATCCACATGTCCTACAGAATAACAGAATAGCTGACTTGGAAGGGACCTTGGAGGTCATCTAGCCCAGCACCCTGCTCAAGCCAGAGAACCTATACCATTTCAGACAAATAGTTGTCCAATCTCTTCTTAAAAACCTCCAGTGTTGGAGCATCCACAACTTCTGGTGGCAGGCTGTTCCACTGGTGAATCGTCCTCGCTGTCAGGAAGTTTCTCCTTAGTTCCAGGGTTGCTTCTCTCCTTGATCAGTTTCCATCCGTTGCTTCTTGTCCTGCCTTCAGGCGCCTTGGAGAACATTGCCAATGTTGGGAAAGATCTGTTTTAAACTTTTAAATTCTCTCTCTTCCCCCCCTCCCCTCCTCTTTTGCTCCTGCAATTATTTACTAATCTTTGCAAGCTTTGAACCCATTCTCTCCCCCCCCCCATCCAAACCAGCTCCTCTTGCGTAGTTTGGGCTTCTCCTATTATGGGAACTTGGCAAATTGAGAAGAAGACCCTTTGGAGAGCGTTCAACGGATGCACACAAATCCCTGAATCGCCTTAGATCTTCAGACTGTCCAATAAAGGCCAGCAGGAGAACGGAGGACACCAGAGCCTTGACCCAACATAGCTTTCATGTCGGTCCCAAACCGCTTTGCATGCTGTCTTTTGTTCCAGCTGAGCAGAGTCTCTTTGCAGCTGAACAAACCATGGTTTGTTCATCCTTGGGCTTGGGGCAGATGGAAAGAAACGGGCGGCATCCCCGGCATCAAAGTAGCTTTTCTCTTTCCTTCGTCTTTCCCCCCCTTTTTTTTTCTTCTTTCCAGCGGGCCCGGTATCAAAGGGACGGGGGGGAGGGGAGAAGTGTACTCTCAGCGTGTGTTTTGCGTGAGCGCACTGGTGTGTACGTGTGCGTGCGAGCAGAACGCCCACGGGATTCATTTGAAGGCCGTGCCAACCTCCCCGGGCTGCTTTGCCAATCGGCTGCCCACTCTGGGATGAAACGGGGAGGGGGGGCGCTGTGGGGAGAAGGAGGCCCTGGGTGGGCCTGAATGGGTTGCATCGAGAACAGAAGGCTTTCATCTGCCCACTGGAAAAATAAATAAATAAATAACATTAAAAAAGGGTTGGAGCCAAGTAGGAGCTGCGAGAAGAGAAGTGAAAAGTTCAAAGAGTTCCCGGGAAACTTGGACTGAAATTAGCAGAGGCCTTTTACCCTCGGCCTTCTTTGCTTGGGCTTTCCAGGAGGGTTGCTGGAGAATAGGATGGGATGGGATGGGATGGGATGGGATGGGATGGGAGGGAAGAGAAGAGAAGAGAAGAGAAGAGAAGAGAAGAGAAGAGAAGAGAAGAGAAGAGAAGAGAAGAGAAGAGAAGAGAAGAGAAGAGAAGAGAAAATAGAAAATATGGAATGGAACGGAATGGAAGAGGACAGAACAAGAATAGAATGGAATAGAATAGAATACATACAGAACAGAGAATAGAACAGAACAGAACAGAATAGAATAGAATAGAAAATATGGAATGGAATGGAATGGAATGGAATGGAATAGAATAGAATAGAATAGAATAGAATAGAATAGAATAGAATAGAATAGAATAGAATAGAATAGAATAGAATAGAATAGAATAGAATAGATACAGAACAGAGAATAGAACAGAACAGAATAGAATAGAATAGAATAGAATAGAAAATATGGAATAGAATAGAACAGAATAGAATAGAATAGATACAGAGAATAGAATAGAATAGAATAGAATAGAATAGAATAGAATAGAATAGAATAGAATAGATACAGAACAGAATAGAACAGAAAATAGAATAGAATAGAATAGAACAGAATAGAACAGAACAGAAAATAGAATAGAATAGAATAGATTCAGAACAGAATAGAACAGAACAGAAAATAGAATAGAGTAGAGTAGAATAGAATAGAATAGAATAGAATAGAATAGAATAGAATAGAATAGAATAGAATAGAATAGAATAGACCAGCTACACATAACCAGCCACTGGATCTGGAATATGGGAAGTAGTGAGTTCCAGATCTAACCCTACTTTTCCCACCCATACGACACTGAGCCTCAGTTTGGCTTCCCTGTTTTTTTCCCCAAGATGTTCCATAAACATGTGTCCTGCTCAGAGTCCCCTTGAACTGCAAGATGCATTCACTTAATTAATCTGATAATATTATGCTAATAATTAATTTGATTAATTCTCTTCATTTTCAGTAGAGAAGATCGTAGAAAATGAAGACTCTGGGATTTTAGAATTCAAACAGACAGGCTCCTGCCACATGACATGCCAGGCTTGACAAAGAAAGACCAAAAAAATCTGGATAATGGATGCGGCAGTACCTAGAGACAGCAGAAGAGAAAGAACTGGAAAAGAGCACAAAATACAACACACACATTCCAAAGATCTACAAATAGAAATAGAATGACTGTGGCAAAAGAAAGCAAAGGTAGTACCAATAGTGATAAGGGCCAGTGGTGGGATTCAGCCGGTTCTCACCACTTCGGCAGAACCAGTAGCTAATTTTTTGTTGCCCTAGCCCAGAACGGACTTCCAGAAGTGGCATCCACACAGAGAACCGGTGGTTCATCTATTGTATTTGAATCCCACCACTACCTTGGATGCAATCCCAAAACATCTGGGGGACCATTTGAACACATCGGCATTGACACAATTGCCCTCGGTCAATTGCAAAAAGGCAGCTTGACTTGGAGCAGCTGACATCCTGCAATGGTATCCCTAACATTATCAAACATCCACATCTGCCTCTCTCGGGCCCTTGGGAAAGACTCAGCCGGTGGACAAAAGAGCTAAATCCAGTGTAAACATCTGGCTGAGTTTGCAACCAAGCATAATAATAACCATTTGGTTGGCAATAGCGGCAGATAACCATTTGGCATTGACAAATTCACCGTCAGTCAATTGCGAAAGGCAGCTTGACTTGAAACAGCTTATATCGTCAAACATCCATGTCTGCCTCTCCCAGGTCCTTAGGAAGGAATCAACGGGTGGATAAAAGTGCCAAATCCGGTCTGAACATCTTTGCTGACTGGGTGACGAATCATAATAACCGAGGGATTTTCTGGGGCTGCCTTTTGCAATCGCCCATTTCCAAGTTCCCTGCTAACCTTGGCGTTCCTGTCCCCTCCCATGGAGATATTTGCTTTTAATTAAGGGACGCCACGTGAGCTTTCCCAGAAACTCAATCTGTAGCCCAGGAGAAAGCCGCTTTATAAACCAGAGTTCTAAAGAGAAGATCCTGGCTTGTGATAACATTGGCTTTCCTGGGTAATGATTTATAGCCCAGTAATCAAAGACGAGGAGATAATTTCTTTCTTCTTACATCTGTAGTTACAAAGCTGAGCAAAACCACCATGTTCTCCCCAGAACTGGCTTTATTATCCATCTATTTAACCTGGTTACTCAATTAGCCCTTTTTCTGGCTTCCCACAAGGCCCTGGATAGTAAACTCACCTCCTAAGCTAGGTTCCCACAGTGGACTAAGCCACAGGTGCAAAAGGGATGAACTAAGGTTAGCATCAAACCAGCTGAGCAGGTGAGCTTCGGGCAAGCAAAGTCAGTGGGGGGAAGGCTGATTCAGAATAATAGTACAACAAGGGTGGAAGGGACCTTGGAGGTCTTCTAGTCCAACCCCATACCCAGGCAGGAATCTTTATACAATTTCAGAGAAATGGCTGTCCAGTCTCTTCTTAAAAACTTCCAGTGTTGGAGCATTCACCGCTTCTGGAGGTAGGTTGTTCCACTGGTTAATTGTTCTAACTGTGAGGAAGTTTCGCCTTAGTTCCAGGTTGCTTCTCTCCTTGATTAGTTTCCATCCGTTGCTTCTTGTCCTGCCTTCAGGCGCTTTAGAAAATAAGCTTGACTCCCTCTTCTTTGGGGCAGCCCCTGAGATATTGGAACACTGCTATCATGTCCCCCCTAGTCCTTCTCTTCATTAAACTAGACATACCCAATTCCAGCAACCGTTCCTTATATGTTTTAGCCTCCAGTCCCCTGATCCTCTTTGTTGCTCTTCTCTGTACTCTTTCTAGAGTCTCAACATCTTTTTTACATCGTAGTGACCAAAACTGGATGCAGTATTCCAAGTGTGGCCTTACCAAGGCCTTGTAATCTTTATCTTGATTCTATCCCTCTGTCAACGCAGGCTAGAGTTGCAATGGATTATTTGACAACTGCCACACACTATTGGCTCCCATTTAAGTGATTGTGCACTAGGACTCCGATACCTTCACTTAACAACTTAACATTCACTTAACAACTGCAGTGATTTGCTTAACAACTGTAGCATAAAATGGGGCAAAACTCACTTAACTGCCTCATTTAGCAACGGATATTTTGGGCTCAATTGTGGTTATAAGTCAAGGACTCTGTCTGTCTATCTATCTATCTATCTATCTATCATCTCTCTATCATCTGTCTATATGTTTATCTATCTATCATCAATCTATCATCTATCTGTCTATCTATATCACCTATCATCTATCTATCATTGGTCTGTCTGTCTATCTATATCTATCTATCTATCTATCTATCTATCTATCTATCTATCTATCTATCTATCTATCATCTATCTACCTACCTACCTACCTACCTATCTATCTCTATCTCTATCTCTATCTCTATCTCTATCTCTATCTATCTATCTCTATCTCTATCTCTCTATCTCTCTCTCTATCTATCTATCTATCTATCTATCTATCTATCTATCTATCTTTCTTTCTTTCTATCTATCTATCTATCTATCTATCTATCTATCTTTCTATCTATCATCTGAAACAAGTAGCAAATTATCTGTGAACAGTAGCAATTAAAACATCAATAGAAGGAATTTTCATTCACGGAGTCTTGAATGAAATGGAAATGGAACATAAGCACAAACCGGCCAGTAGCTCGCCTAAGAACAAAGTTTGTTAGGAAATGCATTAATTGATAGGTAAACTAAAGGACAAAGTTTATGTCACAAGGAGTTGCAAACGAGAACAGTAACAATATTCTCATTTAAAAAAAAAAATCCATAAAAAAGTACCCCCCTACTAATGTAGAGAGTAAATTTGCAATTGGCTCAGTGCCTCCAGCTACGGAGACGCCTAATGTCTTCCTGAAACCGGCCCCAGATAGCCTTCTGCCTTGTTCGCTGGCAAAGCATCAAAGGGAAGCCAAAGGTTAAGACCCACTGGGGGGGGGCTTCAAAGGAAATGACCTTGAGCAGGAGGTATAGTCATGTTCCTCCCCTGCCCTTTGAAAGTAGGCAGGTAATAAGCCCTGAGGTGGAGCAAGTGGCTTTTGATCCTTAGCATTATTTCTGGACCAAGAGGATGAAGCTAGCTGTGGAAGGAAAGGGAAAGTGGAGAAAGAGGAAGGAAAGGAAAGGAAAAGTACATAGAGGAAGGGAAAAGGGAAAATAGAAAGGGAGGAAGGAAGGAGATAGGAAAGAAGGGAGGGAGGGTGGAAGGAAGGGAAAGAAAGGAAGGAAGGAAGAAGATAGGAAAGAAGGGAGGGAGGGGGAGGGAGGAAGGAAGGGAGGGAGGGACGGTGGGTGGGTGGGTGGGTGGGTGGAAGGAAGGAAGGGAAACAAAGAAGGAAGGAAGGAAGAAGATAGGAAAGAAGGGAGGGAGGGTGGAAGGAAGGGAAACAAAGAAGGAAGGAAGGAAAGAAGAAGCTAGGAAAGAAAGAGAGGGAGGGAGGGAGGGAGGGGGAGGGGGAGGAGGAAGAAAGGAAAGAAGGGAGGGAGGGTGGAAGGAAGGGAAACAAAGAAGGAAGGAAGGAAAGAAGAAGCTAGGAAAGAAAGGGAGGGAGGGAGGGAGGGAGGGGGAGGGGGAGGAGGAAGAAAGGAAAGGAGGGAGGGTGGAACGAAGGGAAACAAAGAAGGAAGGAAGGAAGGAAGGAAGGAAGGAAGGAAGGAAGGAAGGAAGGAAGGAAGGAAGAAGATAGGAAAGGGAGGAAGGGGAGGGGGAGGAGGGAGGAAGGAAGGAAAGAAGGGAGGGAGGGTGGAAGGAAGGAAGGGAAACAAGGAAGGAAGGAAGGAAGGAAGAAGATAGGAAAGAAGAGAGAGGGAGGGAGGGGGAGGGGAGGAGGAAGGAAGGAAAGAAGGGAGGAGGGAGGGTGGAAGGAAGGAAGGGAAACAAGGAAGGAAGAAAGGAAGAAGATAGGAAAGAAGGGAGGAAGGAGAGGGGGAGGAGGAAGGAAGAAAGGAAGGAAAGGAGGGGGTGGAAGGAAGGAAGGGAAAAAGAAGGAAGGAAGGAAGAAGATAGGAAAGAAGGGAGGGAGGGAGGGGGAGGGGGAGGAGGAAGGAAGGAAAGAAGGGAGGTGGAAGGAAGGGAAACAAAGAAGGAAGGAAGAAGATAGGAAAGAAGGGAGGAAGGGGGAGGGGGAGGAGGAAGGAAGGAAGGAAGGAAAGAAGGGAGGGAGGAAGGAAGGGAAACTAGGAAGGAAGGAAGGAAGGAAGGAAGGAAGGAAGTAGATAGGAAATAAGGGAGGGGGAGGGAGGGAAGGAGATGGGAGAGAAGGGAAGGAAAGGAAAGGAAAGGAAAGGAAAGGAAAAGCAGTATGGATGTGATTGGTTTTTCCCCTCTTTCTTCATCCTCTAGAGCAGTGTTTCTCAACCTTGACAATTTTAAGGCATGTGGACTTCAACTCCCAGAATTCCATTGCTGGCTGTGGAATTCTCGGAGCTGAAGTCCACATGCCTTAAAATTGTCCAGGTTGAGAAACACTGCTCTAGAGGCAAACAGCAAAGGGCATTTTTCCGTTCTATTTGAGACTGGCATTTGAGGACCTCAAGAGAAGGATTAGCAGCAATCATACCAGCCCCAATCCTATCTAAAGATAAAACATTCTCTCCATTTCTAATTTTAAACTGCCTTTACTCAACCCTCAGAATAACTTTCAGAATGATTAGGGTTATATTTGAGGTGTGTGTGGGGGGGAGGGGGAGGCGAGGGGCAGGCGGACAGCGGAGACCATTGTTCACATGTGCAGATGCCCAGACGACCCAACCCTTCTCCAGGGCCGCTCTCTGGATCCCTCCCCACCCTCCCTCGTGGACCCAGGCCACCCTGGGACTTTTCTCTTTTCTCTCTTTCTCCTTTCCAAACCTTCCTCAAAATCTTTCACGTCCGCACAGGAAGCCTCTGAAGGGCCAGGGGCCTTGGGGGACAGCTTGCCAGTATTTTAATCCAAGCTTCTTTGGAGCATCAGTCTGAGACACGGTGATCTCCGAAAGTAGGTGCGGATAGCTGGTTGTGTAAACAGAGGCATAGGATCAAAATCACCTGAGCTATTAGTAGCTGAGGGGTCCTTGGTGCTCTCTGAGCTTGCTGGTTTTCTGGCAGACGTTTCATCAGCTAGGTAACATCATCAGTGCTAGAAGGAAGTGGGGTTGGAGGAGGAGGAGGAGGAGGACTGTAAGGTCCTTGGAGCTTGCTTGCTTCCTTGCAGACATTTCATTACCCAACTAGGTAGCATCATCAGTGCTAGAAGGAAGTGGGGTTGGAGGAGGAGGACGACGACGACGATGACGACGACGACGACGACAACAACTATGGGGTCCCTGGTGCTCTCTGAGCTTGCTTGTTTTCTTGCAGACATTTCATCACCCAGCTAGTTAGCATCATCAGTGCTAGAAGGAAGTGGGGTTGGAGGAGGAGGAGGAGGAGGAGGAAGAGGAAGAGGAGGAAGAGGATGACAACTATGGGGTCCCTGGTGCTCTCTGAGCTTGCTTGTTTCCTTGCAGACGTTTCGTGACCCAACTAGGTAACCTCATCAGTGCTAGAAGGAAGTGGGGTTGGAGGAGGAGGAGGAGGAGGAGGAGGAGGAGGAGGAGGAGGAGGAGGACGACGACGAATGTAGGGTCCTTGGTACTCTCTGAACTGGGTTGATTTCTTGAAGACGTTTCGTGACCCAACTAGGTAACATCATCAGTGCTAGAAGGAAGTGGGGTTGGAGGAGGAGGAGGATGACGACGACGACGACTGTGGGGTCCCTGGTGCTCTCTGAGCTTGCTTGTTTCCTTGCAGACGTTTCATTACCCAGCTAGGTAACATCATCAGTGCTAGAAGGGAATTAATTATGCTCTTGTGGTTTTTTTTTTAAATGAGATGTGTTGCAAGTCTTAGTTCTCAATGGCACCATGGCCCACTCGTACTGGCCCCCCAAGGATTTTATTTATTTAATCCATCGGCCCAGCTGCCCAGCCCACACACTTACAACTCTGAGCTTTTGATGTGGGATTAAAACCAACAAACATAAATTGGTCAGATTTAAAAACACCAAGAAAAACAGAGCGTCCCTGAGGCCAGACTCACCGTCCATCACTTCCCAACTGTTCCCAGAATTCATGATCCACCTCCAGTTTTTTTTTTGTTTTGTTTTGTTTTGTTTTATATATAAAAAAAGAAAAAATAGCTGGTCATAACCTGCGGCTTCTCCTGGTTTTAAAGATGAGCTGGATCATTTCTTGGAGTGAATGCTTCATTGAGTAAAGCACAGTTGCCTCACACACACAAACACACAGCCCTTTTTGTTTTGGAAGAAGTATGGCTAAGTTGGAGCGAATTTTACAATTCCATCGGCGTCGCAAAGGCCCCAAAACGTTGGCGCAAAGAAGAGATTGGAGCCTCATCAAAATGGACACTGAGAGTTTTGGGGCCTAATTCCCAGTTCAAAGGATCACAACATGAGATCCTCAAATTGGAAAGAAACTTGTGAATTTATCTCAGACAATAGGAAACGACCACTCCAATCAATGAATCTGCTGCTGGATGTAAGCTCCACTAATTCAGCATTTCTCGTGGCCATTTTAAACTGTGTGGACTTCAATTCCCAGAATTCCCCAGCCAGCAATGCTGAGGCATTCTTGGAGTCAAAGTCGACACATATGAAAGTTGCACGTTTGAGGAACCTGAGGATTCTGGGAGTTGAAGTCCACACATTTTAAAGTTGCCAGGTTTGAGAAAGCCTGGAATTCTGGGAGTTGAAGTCCACCCATTTTAAAGTTGCCAGGTTTGAGAAAGCCTGGAATTCTGGGAGTTGAAGTCCACACATCTCTTCCAAAAAACCTCCAGTGTTGGAGCATTCACAGCTTCTGGAGGCAGGTGGTTCCACTGGTTAATTGTTCTAACTGTCAGGAAGTTTCTCCTTAATTCTAGGTTGCTTCTCTCTTTAGTTAGTTTCCATCCTTTGCTTCTTGTCCTGCCTTCAGGTGCTTTGGAGAATAGCTTGACTACCTCTTGTTTGGGGCAACCCCTGAGATATTGAAAGACTGCTATCATGCCCCCCCCCCTTGTCCTCTTCATTAAACTAGACCTACCCAATTCCAGCAACCGTTCCTTGTATGTTTTAGCCTCCAGTCCCCTGATCATCTTTGTTGCTCTTCTCTGCAACAGGGTTAGAGGTATCTTATCAGCTGGGTTTTTAAAATTCAAATTCCAGTAAGAATCTGGAAGAAATGTACGGGGAGATATATATAAGTTCAGCAGGACCACATAGTAGCATCTTGCCAGCTCACGAAAGGTCAGGATTAGGGAAAACTAACAGGCCCTTTTCACCTTCAAAATTACTGTCCTATTTTGAGAACACTCTGGGAGTTTTCATACCCACTTAGGAACCTCTTCGCCTGACAGATTTTCTGCCATCTTGGAGATAAACCCACATTTGCAATGACGTTTGGACAGTAGGTGACAGAAAAAGGAGGTCAAAGTTACTCTCCGCTCTTCCAACAGATAACAACAAGGCTGTGGCTGAGAAGGAAATCAAAATGTTGTGAAGTCCTTCGGATGTGTTGCTTCAAAGAGCCAGCAGATGGCAGCAAAATGTTAGCATTTGGCATGTCTACGGTGTCCCCTAATGGTCTTGTGGAATTCTGCAGTGCAGCTATTTTAGTTGGGTTTTTTTTTTTCGGGATTCTTGTCCTCTGCCTGGTTTGGAAAAATGTCGCATTGGTTGTCAAGTCGATGGCGGGTCATGTCTATAGAGAAACAAGCAAGATCAATTTTAATTTAAAATTAATTTAAGATTGATTGAGTGCAATCTCCTAAGTGAGGAGGTCTGCTTCCCGTACGATAGGAAAGCTGTCGGCTTTTCCACACTTCTCTGGAAGCGAATTTAAAACAAATGTTTTGTAGCAGAAGTTCCTCTCCCAGGACTCAAATTACCAGCAAGTCCAATTCAGCAAATGTTTTCTGCAACATTAATTGTATTTTTTTTCCCCTGCAATGGTTCTGCTCCGTTTCTTTCTTTCAGATGAGTGCAGATGAGATTCCTTGTCCGATTAAAGACGCGTTGAATCGTCTCTTCGGTTACTCTAAATGTCCGATTTTGTTCCGTCCGCTGGTGGATGCAGCTTTTGACTATTAATATGCTCTCATTCCCTCACTCCTTTTTTCTTTTATTAGCTGGAATAATGTAACGGAGAGCCAGTTTGGTGCGGTGGTTATGGCACTAGGCTAGAAAGTGGGTGACTGTGAGTTCAAATCTTACCTTAAGCCATGAAAGCCAGCTGGATGTCTTTGAGCCAATCACCAGGAGAAGGTGAGTTCCAGTTCTATCTCAGCCAGGAAAGCCAGCTGGGTGACTTTGGGCCAATCACCAGGAGACTGTGAGTTCTAGTCCCGCCTTAGGCATGAAAGCCAGCTGGGTGACTTTGGGCCAATCACCAGGAGACGGTGAGTTCTAGTCCTGCCTTAGGCATGAAAGCCAGCTGGGTGAACTTCTGTCAATCACCAGGAGATGGTGAATTCTAGTCCCACCTTAGACGTGAAAGCTGGCTGACTATGAGTCAGTCCCTCCCTCTCAACTCAATCCACCTCACAGGGTTGTTGTGGGGAAAATAGAGGAAGAAGCATGATTAGGTATTACTCACCTCCTTGTGTAATTTGTAAAACTAAGGCAGGAGATGATAGATAGATAGATAGATAGATAGATAGATAGATAGATAGATAGATAGATAGATAGATAGATAGATAGATAGATAGATAGATAGATAGATAGATGTAGGTAGGTAGGTAGGTAGATGTACGTAGATAGATAGATAGATAGATAGATAGATAGATAGATAGATAGATAGATAGATAGATAGATAGATAGGTAGGTAGATGTACGTAGATAGATAGATAGATAGATAGATAGATAGATAGATAGATAGATAGATAGATAGATAGGTAGATAGGTAGGTAGATGTACGTAGATAGATAGATAGATAGATAGATAGATAGATAGATAGATAGATAGATAGATAGAGAGAGAGATAGATAGATAGATAGATAGATAGATAGATAGATAGATAGATAGATAGATAGATAGATGTAGGTAGGTAGGTAGGTAGGTAGATGTACGTAGATAGATAGATAGATAGATAGATAGATAGATAGATAGATAGATAGATAGAGCTTCTTGAAGATGGACATTTACAGGTAGTCCTTGATTTACGACCACAGTTCAGTCCAACATTTCCATTGTTAAGAGAGACATTTGTTCCGTGAGTTTCACCCCATTTTACGATCTTTCTTGCCACAGTTGTTAAGCGAATCACTGCAGTTGTTAAGTTAGTAACCTGGTTGTTAAGTGAATCGGGTTTCCCCCTTTGACTTGGCTTGTCAGAAGGTCGCAAAAGAGGATCACATGATCCCAGGATACTGCGACCGTCATAAATATGAGTCAGCGGTCCAGCGTCTGAATTTGGATCGTGCGACTGTGGGGATGCTGCAACGGTCATCAGCATGAACAATGGTCATAGGTCACCTTTTCCAGCGCTGTTGTCACTTCAAACGGTCACTAAATGAACGGTCGTAAGTTCGAGGACGACTGGCATGCAGAACCAGCCAGAAGACCTCCCTGAGTTGATCCTTTCCGTTTTTGCCAAATAATCCGACAGATGTTGACAGGCTCCAGTGTGGGAAGTCAACCCACCCAACAAAGAAATATTTTTGAGAATATTAAAAGGCAGAATATTATATGTCCCCAAAGGAAAATATACCAACACACACACACACACACACACACACACACACATGTCTCTCCGCCCCAAACAGAAACCAGGTCCTCAGAAATGCAGATGTGATAATCTTGTCAGAAAGATTGGAGCCAGGAAGCTGATGGGATTAGAAAGACAAAGATCCCTAGAATCAACAATGCCCTCACATCAAAAAAATCCAACAGTCATCAGCCCCAGCCCCAGGGAAGCAGGATATGACCTTTGGGACATAATAGGATTAACCCACCACCATCAGAATACCCGAAAGGCACACTCAGACTCAGGTCAAAGTTCACGCCACAGGAACAACTCCAAACAAAAGCCCAAGAAGGTATAAAAACCCACTCCCTACTCCCAGAGCCATCTTTCTGTCTGGCTCTCCTCTTCAATAAACTACATTCTAAAGCAGGGCTTTTCAACCAGTGGTACGGGTACCACCGGTGGTACATTGGCACCTGGCAGGTGGTACGTGACCATCCTAGAAAAGGGGTAGCGGGGGAGGGGAATGAGCTGAACCGGTGGCAGCACCGCACAAGCCTGAGCGAGAGACGGCTGGAGCTGCAGGGCTGGCAGGGCTCAGCGGGAGCGCCAGGATCAGTGCCGCTTTCCAGCTGATCAGCGCTTCTTCGGGGCTGTCAGGGCTCAGTGGAAGCACCAGGATCAGCGCCAGACTCCAGCTGGAGCTCGGCGCTGATCCTGGCGCTTCTGCTGAGCCCAGAAGAAGCGTCGATCAGCTGGAATGTTGCAGCATCTCCAGGGTCTTGTGATTTATATTCAGATGCTTGGCAAGTGATTCATATTTATGATGGTCACAGTGTCCCAGGGTCATGTGAAGTGACCAAAACCTGCTGCAACCACCCAGCAGACGGGGGGTGGGTGGGAGGGAATAAAGACCAAACGCCCCCCACCCCACCCCCACTGCCAATCCTCAACAAAAATGCTCACAACAATGAAAACCTCGGACAGGAGGAAGAGCGCCGCCGGGTGGGCAGGCAGGTGTCTTGCTCGGCTGTGGCTTGGGGGGCACTTTTTTCAGTGCCATTGTAACTTCGAACAGTCACTAAGCGAACGTAAGTCGAGGACTACCTGTACTTCATCACTTTTTTCCTTTTTGGGGGGGGGTCATCAAGTTTTTGACACCTTGCTAGGCGACTGGTGATACTCGGATATTGCCCTAGCCTAAAAATGGCACAATGGGTGAAAAGGTTGAAAAGCCCTGTTCTAAAGCAGTCTCCATTTTGTTTATTTCCGGCTTGGACTGGACCCCGATGAAGATTTGTCTTTCAACACCAGGAGATCTGGGAATCCCAGAAGGGGTTCCTTTCAATTACCCCCACCTCTCCACCAGTCATGGGTCACATCAGAACCGGCCAAAACCCCAGGGGGACCCCCCAACTCCCTCTCTGCAGGCACCAACTACAAACCCTTTCCTGTTTTGTTTGGACACCGGTTTTCCGGCCTGGGTAAAGCGCAAGAATGAAGCAGAAAGTCTGTGATCCTCATCAAGGTGGGCTTGTGATTATGGGCCCACTTTTTTTTTCTCCTCTGGCCAAACAGTACGTGCGAAGGGAAAGGGGGAAAGGACCCCTCTCCCGAGAAATGTGTGTGGGGGGGGGGAAGGAAGTGAAAGGAACGTAGGACTGAGTTTTAATTTACCAAGGCTGGAAATATGCCAACTTCCTTGCAGGCAGACCTTGCCAAAAGTTGGCAAGGGTCCTCAAATGTGACAAGACATGGACCTGAGAATGGGTTTGGGGGAGGGGGAGTTGCCAGGCTGGAGAAACTCAGAAAATCTGGGAGTTGAAGTCCACACATCTTAAAGTTGCCACGTTTGAGAAACCCAGGAATTCTGAGAGTTGAAGTCTACATGTCTTAAAATTGCTAAATTTCAAAAACCCTGGCATTCTGGGAGCTGAAATCCACACATCTTTAAATCGGCAACTTTGAGAAACCCCACACTAGAACATCCCTGCCCATGACCCCCAGCCTCCATTTAAAGACATCGTTCGCTGGACTCACCCCTTTGGGGCAGCTGATTCCACTGGCTCGTAGTTCATAGAGTCAAGATATTCGTTCTGTCATCTAGATCAGTGGTTCTCAACCTTCCTAATGCCGCAACCCCACAACCGGTTGTTAGTCGAGGACTACCTGTACTTCCCTGCCTGGGAGCACCGCGCATGCGTGGTGCCACCCCCTGCGCCGGCCGAGGCGTAGCTGGCAAGTGGCAGAGACGGCGCAGGCCGACCACCGGCTGGGCCATCAGCTGGCCCAGCCCAAGGGAGGTAAGGCACCCGCCGGGCCCCACGCATGCCAGCAACCCTCCCTGCGCCCGCCGGCCTCCCACCTCCCACCCCTGGCCCTCTTTTCCTTACATTTTTAGTAGTTGCTCAGCAGGGAGGGGTGGAAACTTCCAGACAGCTCGCCTTCGCTGCAGACAACTTGCAGCACCGTTTGCAGAATGGGACTTTTGGCGGGCTCAGCAGGGCAGAGATAGCCTGGACAATTCCTATTTTTATTTATGAGACTTATATACCTCTTTCTATTTGGCTTTTGAAAGCCAATAGAATTAGACTTTATTCAAGAATTAGACTTTATCCAGCTTCCCTCCCTCTTTGCTTGTGGGAGTGGCCTGAGAAAGCTGTAAATGGAGATCACGTGAACCCTGAACCCTACAATGGTGGTTCCTACATGTGGTTGCAAGCTTATCCAGGAGAGAAGCAACCTAGAACGAAGGGGAAATTTCCTGACAGTGAGAACAATTGATCAGTGGAACTACCTGCCTCCAGAAGTGGTGGGTGCTCCATCCCTGGAAGTTCTTAAGAAGAGATTTGTCCGGAATGGAACAGGTGAATTACAATGATTTGTTTAACGACCATGCAAAGTTACAACGGCCCTGAAAAATATAACATCTGGCTATTTTTCACACTTACAACTGTTGCAGCATCCCCAGGGTCACATGATCAAAATTCAGATGCTTGACAACTGGTTTCATATTTATGACGTTGCCGGGTCCCAGGGTCAGGTGATCCCCTTTTGTGACCTTCTGACAAGCAAGGTCAAAGGGGAAAGCCAAATTCACTTCACAGTTGTGGTACTAACAACTGCAGTGATTCCCTTAACAATTGTGGCAGGAAAGGTCGTAAAATGGGGCAAAACTCACTGAACAGGTGCCTTGCTTAGCCACAGAAACTTTGAGCTCTTGTAGTTGTAAGTTGAAGACTACCTGTATAGGGACTCCAGCTTGAGTAGGGGGTTGGACTAGAAGACCTCTAAGGTACCTTCTAACTCTCAGAATTGAGCTGGAAGAGATCATGGAGGTCTTCTAGTCCATCCTCCCTGCTCATGCAGGAGACCCTATGGAAGATCTCCAAGATCCCTTCCAACTCTGTTGTTTTGCCCAGGTAGTCCTAGACTTACAAGAGTTTATTTAGTGACCGTTCAAAGTTACAACGGCACTGAAAAAAGTGACTTACAACCATTTTTTCACACTTAGGACCATTGCAGCATGCTGGCTGGGGAATTCTGGGAGTTGAAGTCCACACTTCTTAAACTTCTGGGAGTCAGTCCTCACATCTTCTGGGAGTTGAAGTCCACACAACTGGGTGGTCAAAGCCACACACATCCTAAGTCCACACATTTTTTTTCAACCTGACAAGGTGACTTTAAACACCGGTGTCTAACATAAAGATGAATTTGATGGGGAAACCGTTCGCCAAGGGAGGGAATGAGCCTTCCCTTATTGGAGGTGCTCAAGCGGAGGCTAAACAGCCGTCTATCTGGGCTGGATTGGACTGGGATTTCTGCTCTGAGATGGGTTGGACTGGATGACCTCAAGGGTCGCTTCCTGTGTTTCTCGGCTCCCAGGGTTCTTTCTGAAAATCAAGCTTGGCGACCACAAAGGTACCTCTTTGGGCAGCCAAGAAGAGCTTTGACTGGATGGCTGGATGGCTGAGGACCTTTTGACCTGCTGCTCGTTTGGAGAAAAAAGGAAGAAGGGGAGGTGGGTTGTCTCCTTCCACACAATCATACATACACAACCATTTAGAGCCTAGCATTTGGAGATAACTCCCTCCATACGCAGATGAGTTTCACTGAGCACGCAACCCAGAAGTTTAACGTTATCGACAACATTTATTAAACCGACTGCCTGCAACATCCCAGCCCAGGGATGATTCGATCCATAAATTTTATCTCTGCCAATCTCGATTTCAAATCTGCTTTCAGGCACTCTCTCTCTCTCTCTCTCTCTCCATCTTAAAAATAAAAATACAGTCCAAACCCCTTCAAACTCCTCCACATCTGGGAGAAATCTAGGGCTGGGTTCACAGCTGCTTCAGGATGTGATCCAAAATGCCGATGAGAAAACTGTTGCGTTGGGGTGTATGTGTGTGTATGTGGTGGTTGTGGAAGCCATACAACCCCGAGGACAAGAATTGGAGGGTCCTTAGAGGTCATCCAACCCAGACTCAGGACAGGATCCACTAAAGTATCTCTAACAGAGGAGCCTCCAGCTTCTCTGGAAACACTGCAGAGGTCAAAGAAATTGAGAGTGGCAATACAATTGAAGTTCTGCCTGTTTTTTCTTTTTAATGTGTGTTGCACATTATGTCACCTTAGTCATTAAAGCTGACTAGATGAACTTGGTCCAGTCACTAGGAGACTGTGAGTTATAGTCCCACCCTAGGCATGATAGCCGGCTGGATGACTTTGGGCCAATCACCAGGAGCCTGGGAGTTCTAGTCCCGCCTTAGGCATGATAGCCGGCTGGGTGACTTTGGGCCAATCACCAGGAGCCTGGGAGTTCTAGTTCCGCCTTAGGCATGAAAGCCGGCTGGGTGACTTTAGGCCAGTCACTCTCTCTCAGCCGAACCCACCACACAGGTTTGTTGTTGTGGGGAAAGCAGGAGGAGGAAGGAGTATTAGGTTTATTCGCCACCTTGAGTTAATAAAGGCAGGATAAAATAGATAAAAATAAAAAATAAAATAAAATATCTTTTTGGTATTCTCTGCTGTGGGAAACATATATTCATTTTCTCTTCCAAAGATTTATTCCTTCTTTGGATCACTGGAAGGGGTGCATCCTCAGAGCTGAATAACAGAATAACAGAGTTGGAAGGGACCTTGGAGGTCATCTAGTCCAACCCCCTGCTCAGGCAGGAGAATCTATCCCATTCCAGACAAATTGCTGTCCAGTCTCTTCTTAAAAGCTTCCAGTGTTGGAGCATTCACCGTTTCTGGAGGGAAGTTGTTCCACTGGTTAATTGTTCTTATTGTCAGGAAGTTTCTCCTTAGTTCTAGGTTGCTTCTCTCCTTGATGAGTTTCTATCCGTTGCTTCTTGTCCTGCCTTCAGGCGCTTTGGAGAACAGCTTGACTCCCTCTTCTTTGGGGCAACCCCTGAGATACTGGAAGACTGCTATCATGTCCCCCCTCGTCCTTCTCTTTGTTAAACTAGACATACCCAATCCCAGCAACTGTTCCTTGTATGTTTTAGCCTCCAGTCCCCTAATCATCTTTGTTGCTCTTCTCTGTCCTCTTTCCAAAGTCTCAACACCTTTTTTACATCGTGGGGACCAAAACTGGATGCAGTTTTGGTCCCCATGCTCATCACTAACCATTCCTAGCATCATTGACTTTTCCGATGAATTTGCACGCGTGACATGGCCAAAGTCAATCAGATGTAGCCTTAGGATGTACCGAGTAGATTAATCTCCTTTTACAGCACACATTTTCAATATCCTTTTTTTTTTCCATCTAAGGCCTCCAGACCTTAAATATTCCAATTTTCCCATAGTCGCCCTCGGTCACCCTTGATATGTGTGTGATATTTGCACCCCTGGATTGAAAGTCTCGCTTCCTCGCTCTCTGCTATTTGCAGATGTGGGCGGGCGGGGGCTGAATTTTTCCGGATTTTGAGGCTGGGGTTTCTATTGTGCAAAAGGCGGCTAAAACCGAATCCCCAGACTCCGTCCAAAATTGGCAAAGGAATTCTTTTATTATTATTACAGCAGGGCTACAATACAATGATTTGGCCAGCAGGACAGGCTCTGAAATGCCCTTTCAGTCCCCCTCCATCATCCGTGAACTTCCATGGATGTACTCCATAGAACATCATCCATCCATGGTTTCGTAACGCTTCACTCTTCTGGTTACGTCAATATTGGTCGGCAATATCATCCGCTCCCATCTGGATGGCCTCTGATAGTTCAGCATCCAAGGGCCCCAGCAGTTACAGACAAAAGTTGCTATCCACTAAGGAGAAATTTCCTGACAGAGAGGACAATTGACCGGTGGAACTCCTTGCCTCCAGATGTTGTGGGTATTCCAACACCGGAGGTTTTGAAGAAGAGACGGGACAGCCACTTGTCAGATATGGTCTAAGCCAGGGGTAGGCAACCTTGGCTCTTTTGTGACTCGTGGACTTCAACTCCCAGAATTCCTGAGCCAGCATGGGGGGAACTATGGCCCCTTCATGACTTGAGGACTTCAACTCCCAGAATTCCTGAGCCAGCATGGCTCAGCTTGGAAACTCTTCCCCCTCAGCATGGCTGGCTCAGGAATTCTGGGAGTTGACGTCCACGAGTCATGAAGGGGCCATAGTTCCCCCATGCTGGCTGAGGAATTCTGGGCATTGAAGTCCACAACTCATGAAGGGGCTATAGTTCCCTCATGCTGGCTCAGGAATTCTGGGAGTTGAAGTCCACAAGTCATGAAGGGGCTATAGTTCCCCCATGCTGGCTCAAGAATTCTGGGAGTTGAAGCCCACAAGTCATGAAGAGGCTATAGTTCCCCCATGCTGGCTCAGGAATTCTGGGAGTTGAAGTCCACAAGCCATGAAGAGACCATAGTTCCCTCATGCTGGCTGAGGAATTCTGGGAGTTGAAGTCCACAAGTCATAAAGAGGCTATAGTTCCCCCATGCTGGCTGAGGAATTCTGGGAGTTGAAGTCCGCAAGTCATGAAGGGGCCACAGTTCCCCCATGCTGGCTGAGGAATTCTGGGAATTGAAGTCCACAACTCATGAAGGGGCCACAGTTCCCCCATGCTGGCTGAGGAATTCTGGGAGTTGAAGTCCACGAGTCATAAAAGAGCCACGGTTGCCTACCCCTGGACTAGATGACCTTTGTGCTTCCCTTCCAACTCCACCAATCTATGATTCAATCCTAACACAAGAGCAAAGGGGAAGAAGCTGCAACAACTAATATAAGAGAGAAGGATTCTGGGCACGATTCATTCCTGGGGATAACAGAAGGCTGAGCATAAACTCCCTTGAAAGTTTTACACCACCGTGGAATTCTCAGAGAAAGTAGATCCATTTTAATTTCATTTGTTTGGGATTCCCTCCCCTTATTATGCAATGTCCCCAAATACGGGGGAACGTAGTGAGCAGAAACCTAGAGGAGGGGGAGGAGGTAGTATTTTAATTAAAAAAGGGACAAAAAAGGAACCAGATAAGGATGCACAAATTCCTGTTTGTGAATTGAGAAATAGGACTTTGGCACCATCTAGTGGTTTGTTTGATAAAAATCAGAATAACGACGTTGGGAGGGATCCTGGAGGTTATCTAGTCCAACCCCCTGCTCCAGCAGAAGACCCTATAGTACCGTTTCAGACAAATGGCTGTCCAGTCTGTTCTTAAAAGCCTCCAGTGATGAAGCATCCACAACTTCTGGAGGCCAGCTGTTCCACTGGTTAATTGTCCTCACTGTCAGGAAGTTTCTCCTTAGTTCTAAGTTACCTCTGTTTTTTCACCTGTTACTTCTTGTCTTGCCCTCAAGTGCTTTGGGGAATAGGTTGATCCCCTCTCTGTGACAGCCCCTCGAATATTGGAACCATGGCTGGCTGGGGAATTCTGGGAATTTACGTCCCCACCTCTTGAAATAGGTTAAGATTGAGAATGCAGGATACCCAGATTGAAGAAAAAGGTTTAATGATTATTACAAACAAATTCCTCTTGGGAGTTGAACGCAACTTCTAAGTGATTTTAGGACCACATCTTTGTTATTTTCTGGGCAACGATACAGAGAGTCCTCAACTTACGACAGCTTGCTTAGCAATCGTTCAAAGTTAAGACATACCCAAAAAGAGATATTTACCATTTGAAGTCCCAATGTTGAGCATCCCCCAGTCGCGTGACTACATTTTGGTCACCCGCCCATCGACCCGCATGACTTAGGATTGTCGTAATTCGAGGATTATCTGTAGTGAAAGTGATTTCACCGGTAGTGAAAGTGATTTCACCGGTTAGGAAAGTTTACTTCGAGATAAACCATGGTCTCCCATCCAGGTGTGAAACAAGCCCACACCCTGGTTTAGCTTCCCAGCCCAATTAGAAAGACATCGATTCCTTTACTGCTACAAGCAACTGCTCAGACCAAATAGCAAATTCACATTTTATTTTTGCATGGAAATAAACTATATCAAAAAAAAATCATTTCCCCCCCTTTCTTTTAGTTTTGCCCAAAAAATACTTGCAGAAAAGTGTTGTCTACAATAAAAAATAATAATAATAATAACAACATCCCCGAACTTCACAGTCAAGTTCATTTGCCAAGTTATCGTGGAAGTCACTGGTAATTGATCAGAACATAAACAGTAAAACCTAGCTGGCCAGCGATTTTAGCTGTTAGCAAAGTCCTGTTTTGATAAGATAATTAATTCATTTGTGGAAAAGGGGGGGGAACCCTACACTGTCTTCTGTACGGGCTCGAATCGGATGGATAAGGGACCGAGAAGAATAACCAAACGTCAGTTAATAAAGTGGGCTGCACTTCTGAAAAGACAGTCCTGGATTCACGAAACCACTTTTTCTGAAATAACTTTAGAAGCCTTGTACAAATGATAACTTAGTTCAGCTAACTGGGTCAGTTTAATAGGTTTGAAACCCTTGGTGTACAGCGGTCACTTTTAAGACTTGTGGACTTCAATTCCCAGAATTCCTCAGCCACGGCTGGCTGGGGAATTCTGGGAGTTGAAGTCCGCAAAAAAGGGGCCAAGATTGGACACTTCTGGTCTAGATCCTTAGAAGAACATCAGACCTTTTTTTTTTTCCCCCTTAGCAAAGGGTTCAAAAGATGGAAAATACAGCACCACAGCATGACTAAGACCAGGGGTCTTCAAACTTGGCCCTTTTAGGACTTGTGGACTTCAACTCCCAGAATTCCTCAGCCAGGCATGCTGGCTGAGGAATTCTGGGAGTTGAAGTCCACACCTCTTAAAATGGCCGAGGTTGAGAAACACCAGTTTAGCTCTTTCTGAGTTAGCATTATTTCCCCCTCACATTGTCAGGGGTCTTCAAACTTGGCCCTTTTAGGACTTGTGGACTTCAACTCCCAGAATTCCTCAGCCAGGCATGCTGGCTGAGGAATTCTGGGAGTTGGTCCACCTCTTAAAATGGCCGAGGTTGAGAAACACCAGTTTAGCTCTTTCTGAGTTAGCATTATTTCCCCCTCACATTATGTCAGGGGTCTTCAAACTTGGCCCTTTTAGGACTTGTGGACTTCAACTCCCAGAATTCCTCAGCCAGGCATGCTGGCTGAGGAATTCTGGGAGTTGAAGCCCACAAGTCCTAAAAGGGCCAAGTGTGAAGACCCCTGGCTTAGACCAAATGTATATCCTTCTTTCTCAGACTTGGGATTTAGGGACAGAGGGAAAAAATTAACTATCAGTACACGCTCTCTTCTTTGTGAACTGGCTTTTCTCGGCAATAAACCAAGATAGAACATGAGTGCTTTATGCTCAGAGAAAAACTGAGTAAATGATCTGCAGCTCCTTTCAAGACAGGCCTCCAACCCAAGGGGGGCTACTCTGATGTTCTAGTAGGGTGCTGAACGGGACCCTGGTTTTTTTTTTTTTTTTTAAGAAGGCCAAATGATGAATCTCAGCCACTCTGGTTGTCCACTCTTTCCTCGTTTGGTTAAGCCTCTTGAACTTGTTCGGAATTGTGGGGTGGAAGAAACTCCTCTTGAAATTCAGCTTTCTCCGGATAGAGCTTCATGTAGGTGTCAACCATTAAGTCCAAGTCGTGTTTAATGTCAAAGTTTATGTTCAACAGGGCCAAGTTGTTGGAGCGCTGCTTGATGACCGTGTTCTTGAGGTAGGCCTTCAAGCGCCGTCTGCCGATTTCAAACTTCTCGTTCTCCACTTTCATGATGGGCAGGATGCAGAGGACCTTCAGCAGCGAGTAGACGTTGGGGAAAAACTTGATGTCCGGCAGGTGGAGGGTTTCGTAGATGGTGGTGGGAAGTTCAATGTCTTTTCCTCGGTGCTTCCACTTGATTCTCCAGCAGTGAAGCTCCGCGGAGAGCGTATCCGGGTTGGTGAGGTCGTTCTTGTACATATCGGCGTGATGTTCCTCGGAGGTATTGAATTTGAGCTGCCCCATGACCGAAGGCACTAGAGACAAGCACTTGAGGGCCTTCAAGTGCTGTTCGGAGAAGATATCCTTCAACTCCTGGATGATGTGTTCCACCGTTGGGATGCTGAGGGCTTCTTTGTAGTAATTCTCCGGAGTGATCTCAGAATCCATATTTCCCTGTTGGGTTCGGCAGAACTTCCCGGGCAACTTAATGGGAAGGTCTAGTTTGGCGGCCAAGTTGGTGGCTTCCTCAAACCAGAACTCGTGATACACCTCGATGTTCTCCATCACCTCGTTGAGGGAATGCAGGACGGCCGTCAAGCTGCTGGCCGCAAAGAAAACGTCGGACGTTTGGCCCTGGAGATTCTTCCCAAAAGCTCTGGTGAAGGAAAGAATGTTCTTGATGATCACCACCGTGACCACAAAGTCAAAATTCGCCAGGGCCATGGAGAGGATGTTGGCTTGTCCCACCAGGGAGCTGTTCCACGGCAAGGAGGCTTCATTGACACTGTCCAAGCAGAGCACCAGAGCCTGGACGAGATCAACCACAATCTCAAAACTGTCGTGGCGTCCCGTCCAGGGAGAACGGGCAATCTCCTTCAGCAAATTCCCTTTCTCCTCGCTGTTGTGAAACAGGATGGAGATGATATTGTCCAAGCCAGCCAACATCTGAGGGGACTGCAGGAAGAAGCAGCACACCTCCTCCATGGTTCCCAGCGCCACCGAAACGCCAAGAACGGGAACCGACTTGGCCAGCCAGAGGTTTAAGGCACACGAGGAAGACAACGTGTAAATGGCCTGAGGGTACTTTTCCAAGATCCTCGTGGCCACCGTCTTCATTTTAGAAGCAAACCCGCTGGAGACCACGTAGGCCTGACCTCGACAATACTCCATGTTTAAGCCCCACTTTTCGGTAATGGTGGTGTGGAACTTCACCGCTAAAATTTCCGGGTCGGCTTCGTAAGGGAGGAAGCCGATGAATTCTTCCCGCAAGTTGTGAGCGTCGTCCACAAATCTCACCAGGATCGGCAAGTGCTCCTCGCCCGCCAAGTCCACTACTTCGTCGGTGACGAGGGAGAAGAACTGAGAATCCCTTACCTCCCTCAACATTTCCTCTCGCACGCAATTCTCGCAAATCTCCAGCATTTGCTTCTGCTGGGTTTGCGAGCAATAGGCCAGGTTCACGGCGGTGGTCTCGAACTGTTTCCTCAGAACTTCGTCTCCGGAATTGATCCGGAATTCCAAGAGGGCTTGGAAATTGTCTGGGGTAAAAATGTCCTCAGGGAGCTCGTCGCCGTTGTGGCCGTCCAGAGGGATGTTTTGTTTGCCCATGAGGATTAAAATCTCAAATAAAGATTTGAGGTAATCCTTGTTTTCCCGCTCTTCCTGGGTTAGCGGCGCGTCGTCGTTGACCGGCTCTTCTCGGCCTTCTTCCGAGGCCGGATTCTGGACGTCGTTCTTGGATTCCGCGTTGGTCTTTTCTTGTTCAAACGTTTCGTCAACTAGGGAAACGGGGAAAAGTTTATTTAATTCCGGCCCGCTGGTAATAGCAAAGCATTCTCTTCGAAATGACTGATGACGTTAAACACTTTAGTGGTGTTGTTTATTTGATTTTATTACTTTAGAACAGAGGCCTTCAAACTTGGCCCTTTCATGACTTGTGGACTTCAAGTCCCAGAATTCCTCAGCCAGCGTGCCTGGCCAAAGAATTCTGGGACGTGAAGTCCACAAGTCATGAAGGGGCCATAGTTCCCCCGTGCTGGCTGAGGAATTCTGGGAGTTGAAGTCCACCAGTCATAAAGGGCCCATAGTTCCCCCGTGCTGGCTGAGGAATTCTGGGAGTTGAAGTCCACAAGTCATGAAGGGGCCATAGTTCCTCCATGCTGGCTCAGGAATTCTGGGAGTTGGAGTCCACAAGTCATGAAGGGGCCATAGTTCCCCCATGCTGGCTGAGGAATTCTGGGAGTTGAATTTCATACCTAAGTCGGGACTAGAACTCATATCTCCTGGTGACTGCCCCAAAGTCAACTAGGGAGGGAGGTGGGGGGAGAAGGGAGGGAGGTGGGAAGGAAGTGAAAGAGAAAAGAAGGGAAGGAAGGGAGAGAAGGAGGGAGGGAGGGAGAGGGAGGAAGGAAAAAAGGAAAGAAGGAAGGAAGGAAGGAAGGAAGGAAGGAAAGAAGGGAGGGAGGAAGGAAAGAAAGAAGGGAAAGAGAGAGGGAGAGAGGAAGGGAAAGAGGGAGGGAAGGAAAGTGGGAGATAAAGAGAAATTAAGGAATGGACAACTATATTTTTTCTCACTTTCTAAGAATTCTGAGGAGCAAAGACACCAGTGGGAAAGATAAGGGGAAACCGGAAGCCCTCACCTAATCCTACTTTATATCTGCTCCTGTGGAGAATAAGGAAGATGGGACATATTGAGGGACATATTCAAGCACTGTTACCCATGAAAAGAGAAGGGAGGAGGGGTGAAACGTTCTTCTTTGAGTCCTGGCAAGCAAGATGAACATTCGAAAGACACCTCGCTGATTCCCTGGAGTATAAGAAGGAGGGGTAAGGAGATATCCAGCACAATCCAACTTGCAAGATTCCGTTATTAGGGCCCGTTTAAAAATAAAATAGTAGTTTTCGCCTTCTCGAGAAGCTGAATTGCTGATCTGGCCTACCTCGTGGGACTGAGGTAAAATCAACTCCACAGGAAGGCCGAAACTAGTTTTAAAGATCACCTGGAGGTGGGCAATACTTTGAACGTAATCTACTGGATCCCCTGCATGGATTGCCCCTATGACTTAGGTAGGACAGACAGGGTGGGAAGCGAACCACCAGGCTGGAAGAACACAAGTGAGCGGTCAGGCGAGGAGACGAGGTAGCCTCCCACCGCAATGAACCAGGACATACATTCCATTTCGCAGCTACAGTACTCAGATTGTTGGCTGAGCAGGGACAAAAACAGCCATGGAAATAATTGAAGCCTGGGAAACAGGAGCGCTGATCAGCTTATCAGATGTTCAGGAGCCGAGGACTCGACAGCACAAGGAAACAACAGCCAGTGACTTAACAGACGGCCATCAACACCCCAACCAACAACGAAAAAGCCACACACACAACCAGGCACCACATACGTAAATATGACGCACAGAATAGCCCAAAGCACACTGGGGAGAGGGAGACGTTCCCTCAGGATGGGCTCCGGGTTGAGTCTGAAAGCACATTGTTACGGATGTACTATCCAGTTCTACAAATCAGTGGTTCAACTTACTCTTTTGCTGTTTTAACGTCCGTATTTCTTCTTCGCTCTGGGAAACGAAAAGGGAGAGGTTTTTAAAGGGAGGCATTTGAGAAACCTTTCACGAGAAATGGCACGGTTCAGAGGAATTCTGCCTGCATTTTGTGAATAGCCGACTGTTTGAATCCTGACAGGGTTAAATTTCAAAACAATAAACCCGGTTCTCTAGGAAAAAAAAAAGCCGGTATTATTTTAGAGCACCAGACACACTTTCTGCACAGGCCAGTTTTAATTTAATGAACCCTACAAAATGGTGGCATAACTCTATAATTGTTTGATGTTCATTTAAGTTGTATGTTTTTTGTTGTTTTTAACCCTGTATTCAGCTCTGGGAAGTAGGGGGGAGGGGGTTGGGGGGTTGGGAGGGGGGGAGTATTTTATTGTAAAATTTTATAAACTTTCAATTAAAAAAAAAATGGTGGCATAACTCAGCCTCCCATCCTTCCGAGGTCGGCAAAATGAGCACCAGACAAGCTTTCTGTACAGGCCAGTTTTAATTTAATGAACCCCACAACATGGTGGCATAACTCAACCTCCCATCCTTCTGAGGTCGGCAAAATGAGGACCCAGATTGTTGGGGTAGTAGGCTGACTCTGAAAACCGCTTAGAGAAGCGGTATATAAGTGCTATTGCTTTCTTTCTTTCTTTCTTTCTTTCTTTCTTTCTTTCTTTCTTTCTTTCTTTCTTTCTTTCTTTCTTTCTCTCTCTCTCTCTCTCTCCTTCCTTCCTTCCTTCCTTCCAAGGTGGTTAAAATGAGGCTCCAGATTATTGGGGGGGGGGGCAAGATGCTGACTCTATAAACCACTTATAGAGGGCTATAAAAGCACTATAAAGTGGTACATAAGTGCTATTGCTATTTCTTTCTTTATTTTTCTTTCTCTCTCTCTCTCTCTCTCTCTCTCCCTCCCTCCCTTCCTTCCTTCCTTCCAAGGTGGTTAAAATGAGGACCCAGATTGTTGGGGGCTGAATGTTGACTCTGTAAACCGCTTAGAGAGGGCTGTAAAAGCACTGCGAAGTGGTATATAAGTCTAAACGCTGTTGCTATTATTCAAATTAGCATATTCCAAATGATATTTCTATGGAAAATTGGATAATAGGTTCCAGCTTAATGGAAATAGGCAATGAAACATTTTAAACATAGATTTTTTTTATATGTATATTAATGATATATTACCAGAAAAGGAGAAAAACAATATTCTTCTAATTTAAATTTTAGGTTGACAAAGTCATAGAGTAGTTATGGAAAGCAGCCTTTTAAAAAGGTTACACTGACAAAAAAAATGTATATATATATATGTGTGTGTGTGTGTGTGTGTGTGTATACACATACACACACACACATACATATACTTTTTTCCTCTGACAGAATCTTCCTTCTGCTTGAGGAAAATTATAGCAAGAACCGAAACAAAAACACATTTTTATTTCACAAATCTTGTCCTTCCCACAGTTCAGCATAACCCAAAGCCATCTGCTAAACCAAGTAAGGACTGGGTTAACCGATCAAGCGATATTAGAACAAGGCTAGGGAGAATATACAATAAAATGGGTCAAAACAAACAAGAGTATTAAGCTTGTGAAATAGCCAACAGGGGCAACTTATGGCTCCATGGGACAGAAGGAAGGAAGGAAGGAAGGAAGGAAGGAAGGAAGGAAGGAAGGAAGGAAGGAAGGAAGGAAGGAAGGAAGGAAGGAAGGAAGGAAGGAAGGAAAGGAAGGAAGGGAAGGAAGGAAGGAAGGAAGAAAAGAAGGAAGGAAGGAAGGAAGAAAGGAAGGAAGGAAGGAAGGAAGGAAGGAAGGAAGGAAGGAAGGAAGGAAGGAAAGAAAGGAAGAAATATGGCAGGGAGGGAAAAGGAAGAAAGGAAGGAGAAGGTAAGAAGGAGAGAAGGAAGGAAGGAGAGAAGGAAAGAAGGAAGGAAGATGATAGTGAGGGGAAAAGAAGAAGGGAAGGAGAAGGTAGAAGGATAGAAGGAAGATGACAGGGAGGGGGAAAGAAGAAAGGAAAAAGGTAGGAAGGAGAGAAGGAAGGGAAGGAAAGAAAAGGAAGGAAGGAAGGAAGAAAGAAAGAAAGGAAGGAAGGAAGGAAGAAATATGGTAGGGAGGGAAAAGGAAGAAAGGAAGGAGAAGGTAGGAAGGAGAGAAGGAGGAAGGAAGGAAGGAAGGAAGGAAGGAAGGAAGGAAGGAAGGAAGGAAGGAAGGAAGGAAGGACTTATTCGTTGAGACCTTTTCATTTTAACTCTGGGAATTGAAATCCACTCATCTTAAATTTGCCACGTTGGTTAAAAAAAAAAACGGATTTAGAAGATAGATGTCAGTCTGCATTTACCATCAGAGATTTATAGCCTGAGCCAAACCTACCAGCTCTTTAATCCTTTTGCGATGCCTGCTGTGTGGGTTGTTCAAATGGCTGGTCAAGTCAAAGATGGTGGGCACCGCGTTGTCACGTAAAACTGTCCTGTAGGGGCTCTGGAAAAGAGAAAAAGGAAGAAAAGGGGAGGGGAGAAGTAAGGAGAAGAAAAGGATAATGAAGGGAAGGAAATGGGAGGAAGGGAAGGAGGAAAGAAGGGAAAAAAGAAAGGGAAGAGGGAAGGGAAGCGAGAAGGGAAGCAAGAAGAGAAGGAGGAAGGGGAAAAGGAGGAAAAAGGAAAAGGGGAAGGGGAAAGGGAGGAAGGAAGGAAGGGAGGGGAGGGGGGGAGGGAAGGAAGGAAGGAGAGGGCAATGGAAAGGAGGGAGGGAGGGAGGGAGGGAGGAAGGAAGGAAGGAAGGAAGGAGAGGGCAATGGAAAGGAGGGAGGAAGGAAGGGAGGGAGGGAGGGAGGAAGGAAGGAAGGGAGGAAGGAAGGAGAGGGCAATGGAAAGGAGGAAGGAAGGAAGAAAGAAAGGAAGGAAGGAAGGAAAGAAGGAAGGAAGGAGAGGGCAATGGAAAGGAGGAAGGAAGGAAGAAAGGAAGGAAGGAAGGAAGGAAGGAAGGAAGGAAGGAAGGAAGGAAGGAAGGAAAGAGAGGGCAATGGAAAAGAGGGAGGGAGGGAGCAAGGGAGGGAGGGAGGGAGGAAGGAGAGGGCAATGGAAAGGAGGAAGGAAGGAAGAAAGAAAGGAAGGAAGGAAGGAAGGAAAGAAGGAAAGGGCAATGGAAAGGAGGAAGGAAGGAAGAAAGAAAGGAAGGAAGGAAGGAAGGAAGGAAGGAAGGAAGGGAGGGAGGAAAGGGCAATGGAAAGGAGGAAGGAAGGAAGAAAGGAAGGAAGGAAGGAAGGAAGGAAAGAAGGAAGTAAGGAAGGAGAGGGCAATGGAAAGGAGGGAGGGAGGGAGGGAGGGAGGGAGGAAGGAAGGAAGGAAGGAAGGAAGGAAGGAAGGAAGGAAGGAAGGAAGGAAGGAAGGAAGGAAGGAAGGGAGAGGGCAATGGAAAGGAGGGAGGGAGGGAGGGAGGGAGAAAAGGAGGAAGGGGAAAGGGAAGAAGAGGTGAGACTTTGATTATTTGCTATTTTTATCTTTTTTTAAAAAAACAAAAATTTTATTTTTATTCTTTTTTTAAAAAAAAAAAATCAGGCTTTTTTAGAAAAGAAAATCACCAGGAAAAAAAAATGATTCTGCATTCCAAGATACATTCTTGGACATTGGTGCACAAGGCACCCTCAGGAACACATCCTGCTTATTTGCTCTCCCAATTTCCCTTCTCATTCATGCCTCGTGTTTGGTGATGGTTAGAATCTATAAACATTTTAAGCCAGGTTCTTCTGGGCTGAAGGACCAGGAATTCGTGAGAAGCAATTAAACCCTGGGTGAGAAGCCAGGGAACCATTTGACTAGCATTCAAAGTAAACCCAAAATACAAGCATATGAATCACACACACAAAAATCCAGTTCAAAATACAGGCAGTCCTTTGACGTTAAAACAATTCAGTTAGTGACTGTGCGAAATTTACATCGCCACTGAAAAAAAGGGACTTATGACCGTTTTTCACACTTACGACCACTGCAGCATCCCCATGGTCATGTGATCAAAATTCAGAGGCTTGACAACTGGCATGTATTTATGACTGTTGCCGTGTCCCGGGATCACAGATCAACACCAACATTGCCAACTTTGGGAAACACTGGAATTCTGGGAGTTGAAGTCCACACATCAACACTGCCAGGCCTAAGAAACACTGGGATTCTGGGAGTTGAAGTCCACACATCAACACTGCCAAGACTGAAAAACAATGGAATTCTGGGAGTTGAAGTCCACACATCAACACTGCCAGGCCTAAGAAACACTGGGATTCTGGGAGTTGAAGTCCACACATCAACACTGCCAAGACTGAAAAACAATGGAATTCTGGGAGTTGAAGTCCACACATCAACACTGCCAAGACTGAAAAACAATGGAATTCTGGGAGTTGAAGTCCACACATCAACACTGCCAGGCCTAAGAAACACTGGGATTCTGGGAGTTAAAGTCCACACATCAACACTGCCAGGCTTAAGAAACAGTGGAATTCTGGTAGTTGAAATCCACACATCAACACTGCCAGGCCTAAGAAAAACTGGGATTCTGGGAGTTGTAGTCTACACATCAACATTGCCAAGCCTAAAAAACAGTGGAATTCTGGGAGTTGGGCCATATATCAACATTGCCAAGCCTAGGAAACATTGGAATTCTGGGAGTTGAAGTCCACACATCAACATTGCCAAGTCTGAGAAACACTGGAATTCTGGGAGTCGAACTCCACCTCTCTTAAAGGGCCCATTTTGAGAAACACCAGGTTAATATCGCCAACAGCTTTCTTCCACTTACGCTTCGACATATCATGGAGGTTTCAAAATGCTCTGCGCACAGCCTGTAGTGCTTGTTCAGCTGATCAGGCGTCTTATCTTCCAGGTCCACCCTTCGGCAATTCTCAACCCATCGCTGGCATCTGCAAAAAAGACGAAGATACACACATGAATACGAGGGCAATTCGGAAATAAACCTCTGTTTGAGCATGTGCGACAAACAGGCAAGGATAGCGATGCCCGTCTTATGGCGCCATGCGCAGTAACTTAGTAGGCAGCGAGGCGTGGAAGGAGAAGGTTCTGTTGCAGAGTTGACTCGTCCACTAGATCAATTGAGAGTGGACCCTGTCATAAAATGTACCCCCAAATGTGAAGACGCCAAAGGAGTACGGCGAGAGAAGTCTAATGAAGAGAAGGACGAGGGGTGACAGGATAGCAGTGTTCCAATATCTCAGGGGCTGCCCCAAAGAAGAGGGAGTCAAGCTCTTCTTCATAGCAACTGAAGGCAGGACAAGAAGCAACAGATGGAAACTAACCAGAGAGAGAAGCAACCTGGAAATAAGGAGAAATTTCCTGCAGTGAGAACAATTAACCAGTGGAACTACCTGCCTCCAGAAGCGGTGAATGCTCCAACACTGGAAGTTCTTAAGAAGAGACTGGACAGCCATTTGTCTGAAATGGTATAGGGTTTCCTGCCTGAGCAGGGGGTTGGACTAGATGACCTCCAAGGTCCCTTCCAACTTTATTATTATTGTTGTTGTTGTTGTTGTTAAGTTCACAGAGCATGGTTCGACCATCAATTCAGATGTCTACAGTGAAATATTACTATAGTCAGACCAGCCATCCATAACAAGCATCGGGCTGTGCCGACTTCCAGCGTGGTGTTGGTGCACAACAATGCTTGCCCGCACACCGCTAGACACACCCAAGAACTTTTCAAGCAGTTCCATTGGGTTGTTTTTGATCTCTCTCTCACACACACACACAAACACACAGAGCCCAGATTTGGCGCTGAAAGACGCCAACTAAGGAATTTCAAACACAGTAAGACGTCATGACAAGCACCTCAATTTGAATGGCGATTCTGTTGAAAAGTCACGTAATGTTGTCGTTTTCTAATATGTGTGATAAAAGTTCTGGAGCTGCAGAGTGTCGGTCATTGATAACGAAGAGGAGGTTTATTTCCAAATTGCCCTCATAAATCTTATTTTAACTTCTTGGAAGTTTTGCAGACCAGCAGTTTCTAAGCTGGATGCCAAAACCGAAGGGGTTTAATTCAGGGGTCTTCAAACTTGGCCCCTTCATGACTTGTGGACTTCAACTCCCAGAATTCCTCAGCCAGCATGGGGGAACTATGGCCCCTTCATGACTTGTGGACTTCAACTCCCAGAATTCCTCAGCCAACATGGGGGAACTGGCCCCTTCATGACTTGTGGACTTCAACTCCCAGAATTCCTGAGCCAGCATGGGGGAACTATGGCCCCTTCATGACTTGTGGACTTCAACTCCCAGAATTCCTCAGCCAACATGGGGAAATTATGGCCCCCTTCATGACTTGTGGACGTCAACTCCCAGAGTTCCTCAGCCAGCGTGTCTGGCTGAGGAATTCTGGGAGTTGACATCCACAAGTCATAAAAGGGCCAAGTTTGAAGACCCCTGGTTTTATTATATACAGATAGACCTCAACTTACAATGATTCGTTTAGTGATCATCCCAAGTACAACGGCACTGGGAAAAAAATTACTTATGACTATTTTTCACACTTATGACCGTTGCAGCATTCCCCATGGGTCATGTGATCAAAATTTGGAGACTTAGCAACTGACATGTATCGCCGATCTACTCTCCTTGGCTTATAAAATCACTTGATGACTGTGTCACAAAAGGACGTAAAATGGGGCAAAACTCACTTAATAATTAGCCTGCATAACCAGACCTTGCGCAACTTCCAGAACATTAAGAGGGATGGACTTAACCTGAGCACCAATGAGAGGTAGTTCTCAATTTACAACCATCCTTTTAGTGTCCATTCGAGGTTACAGCTGGACGGGAGCTCACCCCATCGCGCAGCACGCGGGACTCAAACTTGGCCTGTCAGCTTTCCAGCTGCAACGTCTTTAACCACTTAGCCATCATGCCCCCCCCCCTTTGGTTTCCAGGTATGTATGCAATAAAAACAATAATTAAAAAATAATAAATGCCTAAATTTAAAAAGGAAACAAAAAGTCGAAGGACACTTATGTACCGCTTGATTTTCCTCCACCTCCAATGTCAGGTTTGTATATTGGACTACAATACCTTTTCCAAGTTCTCTAGCCTGGCAATTTATACCCGTCCAGGATGTTTATTGCACACTAATCCTCCCTATTAAAAAAAGGTGGTAGGGGGGCTTTCAACCCATAGCTGTGCCTCTCCCCATTTCCAGGGATTGCCCCCTTGCAGCTGCCCCAGATTTGACTCCAATGCCCATTCTCCTGTTCCCTATCCTGGTGATTGCTGGATCGTAGACTACAATGCCCATTCTGGGACCGAGACCCATGCCATCTGGGTAAGAAACAGATCTGGGGATCTGTCAGGAAATGGGCACTGTAGTCTGACAGTTCTGGAAAACAGCAGGCGAAGGAACAGGGGGAAATGGGTTATGTAGTCCAACCGTTCTGGGGAATGCAAACTGAGCATCCTAATCCAGCGTATCTGGAAATCTTCAAGGTGGGAAATGGGCATTGTAGTCTGATAGGTGTCGTAATCAGGGTAGGCAACAGGCTGTGGACTCTGAAAGTTCTGGAAATCAGCAGGGTGGGGGACAGGAGGAATGGACTATGTAGTCTAGCAGCTCTGGGAAATGGAAATGGGCACTGTAGTCCAACAGATCTGCAATCCGTCATGGCATGGGAAATGGCATTGTTGCTTAATATATCTGGGAATCACCAGGATGAGACATGGGCATTGTAGTCGGCAGGTTCTGGAAATCCTCAGGTTGAAGAACAGGAGGAACGGACTTCGTGGTGCAAGAGCTTTGGGAACGGACATGGGCACTGTAGTCCCACAGCCCTGGAAGCCATCCGGGTGGCGAACAAGAAGCATGAGCCTGGGAGTCAAAGCCGGGGCACGTGAAAAACCCTTGCACAATTACTCTCGGCGCTCTGACAGCCCGACGGGCTTTGTAGTCCAGCCCCTTTTACCCCACCCCCACCCCACCCTGCGGGGAACGAGCCCCTGCTGGAAAAGAGCCTTCCCGTCTCACGCTCGGGCTCCCCCGAGGCAGCCTCCCCGCGAGGCACGCGCGCCGCAGAGCGCGACCCGGGTCTGCAAGCGCGTCACGTGGGAACGCGACCCTGCTGGCTTCCTCCTCTCCACACCCCCTCCCCCGCCCCACGCGTGGCACTCACCGGGCGGGGTCCCGCGGGAAGCGGAAGAAAGCCAGGTCGCTCTGGGTGCTCTTGCGGGTGCAGTTCGGGGCGGCGCAGAAGTTCGGCATCCTCGGACGCGGCGGCGGCGGCGGCCCCTTTAAGAGCCCGCGCGCAGCCGAGGAAGCGGCGGAGGCGGCAGCAGCAGGAAGGAGGACTCGCCGCCACCGCCTCCTTCCCACCAGGCACCGCTCCCCGGCCGCTCCGCCAACCACCATCGAGGCGGCGGCGCGCATGCGCTGACTCCGCGCCCCGGCAACAGGGCGCCCGCGGGCGCCGATCTCCTCTCCTTGGCTTATAGAATACAGAATACGGTATATGGAGTATGGAATATACAATATGGAATATACAATATAGAATAGAATATACAATATAGAATACAGAATATAGAACAGAATACAGAATATAAAATATAGAATATACACTATGGAATATAGAATAGAATATACAATATAGCACATAGAATACAGAATATAGAATATACAATATGGAATATAGAATAGATTGTAGAATACAGAATATAGAATATAGAATATACAGTATAGAATATTCAATATGGAATAGAATATGTAATACAAAATATACAATATAGAATAGTAGAATATAGAATAGTATACAGAATATAGATTATAGTATATACATTATTCCATATAGAATAGAATATGGAATATAGAATAGACTATACAATATACGGTATTTGAGGGGCTGTCACAAAGAAGAGGGCATTAATCTATTCTCCAAGGCACCAGAAAGCAGGACGAGAAGCAACCGATGGAAACTGACCAAAGAGAGAAGCAACTTGGAATTAAGGAGAGACTTCCTGACGGTGAGGAGAATTAACCAGTGGAACAGAAGTTGCCTCCAGAAATCATGGGCGCTCCATCACTGGAGATTTTTGAGAAGAGGATGGACAGTCACTTGGCTGTCCCCCCCACTCAAGCAGGTTCTCCTGCTTGAGTGTGGGGCTGGACTAGAAGACCTCCAAGGTCCCTTCCAGCTCTATTCTATTCTATTCTATTCTATTCTATTCTATTCTATTCTATTCTATTCTATTCTATTGAATAGAATACAGAATAGTATATAGAATATAGATTATAGAATAGTTTATAGAATATAGAAAACAGTTGGAACAGTTGTAGGTCATCTAGTCTAAACACACACACACACACACACCCCCGCCAAGCAGGGGACCCTACACCATTTCTGACAATTTCGGAATAAGGAGCGGGCTTCGCGTGGAGGTGCATGGGAAGCAGGGCAGCGTAACCTGGTTGCACGGAAACCCCAAAAGGTAATCTCTGCATTTGCGTACCGGCTGGGATTGCACGGTGCATTAATGCATCTGCTGGCCAAAGGACTTGGGGTTAACGCGTATGAAAACAGACAACCAAGTTTAGCGCGTTTGGTGCATGGGCTACATCACTGGGTCATCGTGTCGTCTGAATTCAGCCTTCCAATCCTGCGTTTAGCAAAACTAGCCCCATTTTAACTAAGTTCTGCATCCCTGTAATTCCCCTAAAAACATAAAAGAGGGGAAACGTCCCACATGCATTCCTCGTCTTTCTCCCCTTACTTAACGAACCGAGGAGCAGAAGTTTGCAAATGCAATTCTTCGGCCCTCCTTGAGCGAGAAAAAAAAAAAAAACTCTGGTGGAATTACACGCGGGGGAAAGCTGTCAAAGCTGCGCAGGCGCACTCCCCCTTGAAGGGCGATGCGAAAGAATGAAGGCGGGGCTTCTCTTTTCCTTCTCGCTGGGCGGGGCGGGGGGGGGAGAGAGATTCTGGTGCGCCTGCGCCTTCGAGCTCGCCGAGGCGGGAATGTGAGCTGCGCTTCCGCAGTTAGACGAGCCGCGTGATTTTGCGCGGGAAAAGTGTCACGCGGATGTGGACGATATCAAAGTTAACCTTCGGTTACTTTGAGGGCGACGGCGTTCCACTAGTGAAATCAAAGCAGTTATAAGATATGTCAGGTCTTCATACTTGGCCCTTTGGTGACTTGTGGACTTCAACTCCCAGAATTCCTCAGTCAGGCACGCTGGCTGAGGAATTCTGGGAGTTGAAGTCCATAAGTCATCAAAAGGCCAAGCTTGAAGACCCCTGAGATGTGTGGACTTCAGCTCCCATTCAAAGCAGTTATAAGATATGCGGACTTCAACTCCCAGAATTCCCACAGCCAGCAAGGCTGGCTGTGGGAATTCTGGGAGTTGAAGTCCACCCATCTTATAAGCAGTCCAAAGTTGTTCTTTTACACGGAAAGCAAATAAATGTAATAGTAAATAAATAAAAATTAGAAATTGCTGAGATTGAGAAGCACTGTTTTATAGTGAACATAAATTGGCAGCAAAAATCTAGGCTATTGAGCATGCAAACAGCTGCGGTCAGGAGTGATTCCACAAAGAATAAAAATAACATCCCCATAAGTCAAACTTGATCCGGAATAACTTGATGGACAAGCCCAGAATGATTTTTTTTCCACCTCTCGGTCTCCCTGGGATTACTTGGTGGTCTCCTATCCAAGTCTCCCTGTTCAGCTTTGTGAAATCAGTTCTGTCATTCAGGCGGGCTAAGAAAAGATGTCATTAAAAATATGAAATTAATGTAGTAAACTATGGCCTAGTGCTTAAACCCCTCTAGTCTGTCCCACGTGTGAAAAAACACAAGTTTGTAATTTATACTACAGTAGTAACATCTTCCTTAGTCTTCTGGGTGAATTGTTTATACTGCATCATTCTCAACAAATTGGATCAAAATGAGAAGAGGTGGTCCTGTTTAGTGACCATTCAAAGTTACAATGACACTGAAAAAAGTGATTTCTAAAAATCTCATATTACTGTACTTTCATGGTTTATTTCCTTGTTAATTTCATTGTTTCACTATTTTGCTAGGTTTACATTTTTCTTCATTTCGTTTTTACTATTGTAAGCTGTCTAGAGAAGAGCCCCCAAATAAATCTCATAGCAGATAACTAAATAAATTTAATAAATAATTTAGTATTAAATACAATTCAGTAATAAATAATATTTAATACAAATCAATTTAACAAATAAATAAATACATCTCGTATCTTTTCTAACAATGCGTGTTATTAAAATGTACAAGCTTTCGGAGCAATTCCTCAGCTAACGCAGCTTCCTTCCTTCTTTGATCTATAACTTGGCAAAAGATGTGACATTTAAACAATTTAAAAGCTAGTTTTAAACGTCACTTCTTATTTTTTGCAATAAGCACCTTACATCCAGCTTTGTTTGAATAAGTTTTCAAAGGCAGGGAGCAGATTGTGTTGAACCCTTGCACGCCTGGCTCAGTTCGTTAGTAAATGTGACAAGCTGAATTTTGAAGTTCAGTTCTTTAAAATTGTCTGGATTTTCTTGTTGAAAGTAAGACAAATTCCACCTTCAGGCTTGTTACTCTTCACTGTACTTTTTTTCCATCAGTCTTGTTATATACGGCGTTTAGCAAGCAAATGTATTTCATCTCTTCGTCTGTCTGTTATTTTAGCAGCTTCTGTGCCAAAATACATCCTGGAAAGGATTTGTTTATAATGGAATATCCAGAGGCAAACCGTTCAGATTTTTATACCAGGTAATGAATTTTTAAGTACGTAACCCTATAGGCTTCGTATTAACTGAGATAAACTGTTTTTGCAAACTGTGTCGCAGTTGACACTGGAAACCATCAAAAATCGAAGATTTTGCTCAACATTTTTCTAATGGACTTTCCAGATGTTAGCGCACACACACACACACACTTATATTGAGTCTGTAAGGTCGATGGGATTAACCCCAGATGTTCTACTACGGTACAGTACAAAGAATGTCCTTAGTTTGTGGTTTATTCCAACAAACCAGGATTAAAATAAGCCATAGTGCTCCACGAGGCCCAAATCTAGACATTGATGCTGATGATAAAAGAGAGTTAAACTATAGTTTCAGGTCAAATGAAGCTCAAATGGAGAGTGACTCACCTATACATACATAAGTCAGCATGAAACAGACTAGTCAGTGCCAAGTAGGTATATACCTGCCTGGTTGGCTGGATCTAGCAGAGTTGATGCGCTCCACGGTCCATCAATTAAACCAATGTTTCTCAACTTCGTAAGATGTGCGCACTTCAATTCCTAGCTGGGGAATTCTGGGAGTTGAAGTCCACATGTCTTAAGGCTGCCAAGGTTGAGAAACACTGAATTAAATTGAATGCCATTTGTCGGGACCCCAGAAGCGCGCCCTCTTAAATGAGGCTCTCCCGAAAATTCAAACAGCCTATCAACTTAATTTATATTTATCTAATTTATATAACTGCCCATCTCATAAGAAGTGAACCGTCTCGTTTCAGCGACAGAAATTTGGGGTTCAATTGTGGTCGTAGGTGGAGGACAATCTGTATTATATTTCATTGCAGATGTTCAGACTGGATTTGGCATTTTTACCCACTGCAACGGTCATTAAATAGGAGTCAGTTCCCAAGCGTCTGAATTTTGATCACAGGAACGTGGGCACGTTGCAATGGTCATAAGTGTGAAAAACGGTCATAAGTCATCTTCAGTGCCGTTGTAACTTTCAACGGTCACTAAATCAACTGTTGTAAGTCGAGGACTACCTACAGTTATGGATGGTGAGTTTGTCAATGCCAATAATGGTGATATTATATTACGCATAGTCAGCCAGATGTTTAGACTGGATCTGGCATTTTTACCTGCCTCTTGTGTCCTTCCCAAGGACCTGGGATAGGTAGATGATGTTTGATGGCAATATAATGTTGCTTTATACCAGCGTTTTCATTGTAGAATCCAGATAAGATAAGATAACCTTTATTGTTATTTTTTTTTTTACTGTGGGCACAACGGCACACATCAGAAATGAAATTTAGTTGCCCGCTCTCAAAGTGAAACACAGTCATGACACACACCTAAACATACTATGTACAACATATGTATAGACCCACACCCCTACATATACCTAGCAAATAAATATTAAATACTGTCCATCTTGAATATATAACGGAAGGAGGAAGCTTGAGAGTTCGCAAGGTTAATGCCGTATGGAATGAAACTCTGGCTGAATCTGGATGTTCTGCTTCGGATACCACGAAGCCCCCCCCCTCCCAGAAGGTAACAAGGAAAACAGGTTGTGAAGAGGGTGTGTTGTGTCCCAGATAATCTTACGGACCCTGCTCAAGCAGCGCTTCTGTGCTATGTCCTGGATGGAAGGCAGGGATCTGCCAATAGCTTTTTCTGCGTCCTCACCATTCTCTGCACCGCCTTCCTATCTGAAGCAGGGATGCCTCCAAACCAGGCTGTGATGCTGTATGACAAGATGCTCTTGATCGTCCCCCTGTAGAACGTGGTCAGGACAGGGGAACGAAGATGTGCTTTTCTCATGCAACGCAGAAAATGCAGGCGCTGCTGTGCCTGCTCCACCAGTGTCTCACTGTTGAGTGACCAAGCCATCCTACTTGTTAGCTGCACACCCAGGAATTTGATGCTGGTAACCATCTTCACAGGTGAATCATTAATGCACAGACAAGTGTGGCTGAGCCTTCCTTTTCTAAAATCGACAATGATCTCTTTGTTTTTTTCGGTATTTAAAACTAGGCTGTTTTCCTTACACCAGTTCACCAACCCCTCAACCTCCTTGCGGTAAGCTTACACCTTGTCAGTTTTGTTTCTGGAGATGCTAGTGCAAATAAACTCTGTTTCCCGGTGGAATTTACTTCTTCGTAAATAACACAGAATTGCCCTATTGGGGACACTGGAAGCTTGATTAAACACACAATGGTATGCAAGCATCTAGACTTGCTGTTTTCTCTTTTTCATTAATTGCCAGGGGGGATAAAATCACGATCCGCAATCGAGTGGGTGGGGTGTTTCTCTCCACCTCGCTAGGATTTGCCTGCAAGGTAAGTTTTAATTAATTTCCAGGATGAATAACTGCTTAAGAAGCTTGGGCATTTTAATTAGACCATGACACTTAAAAAAAGTAAAAATTAACTCTTCTTAATCCTCCTCTAATCCTAATTGGGATGCCTCAAGAAGATGATTTGATAAGGAAGTATAAAACAAAACTTGGCCTTAAGTACTAAACTTGGCACTGTAAGTAAAAATTCCACTCGATTGGATTCGCATTATCCTATAAACCCAGCTTCCAAATACATAATTATAACGGTCACAGTGTCCAAACAAACCATAATACAGCTTGTCCTCCACTTACAACAGTTCATTTAGTGACCATTTGAAGTTTCAATGGCTCCGAAAAAATGACTTATGACCGTTTTTCACACTTACGACCATTGCAGCATCCCCAAGGTCATGTGATGAAAATTCAGGCATTTGGCAACTGACTCATATTTATATGACTCATAACAAACATCTCACTTCTCCAAGAAGCTTCTTCAGGTGTATATTATTTCCTTTTTTTTTCTTCTCTTTTTTTTTGTTTTTGTTTTGAGATATGAGAAATGTAAAATTGTTGGGATGACTGGTATGAGAAAAAAGACTTAAATACTTAGCTGTAACTAACTCTAAGAAAATATTGACAGGCGATTGAGCATTTGGGGGAAAACAAATTTAAATGAGAACTTTTAAAAACAGGATCTGTGACAAAGTGATTAAGATGATTAATTAGAAAAGCAGCTTCATATTGATGTCGTTGTTACTTGTAGAAATGCCAGAAAAATGTCTATTCAGTTGTTATCTACTAAAATACTAAGAAATGTACTAATTTAAGGTTGATAAAGAGAATATTATTGGAAGAAGAGAAAATCAAGGAAAGCTACTATGTGAAGCATGTAATTATAGAAATTAATTGTTCTTGATTGTAAATATAAATCCAGACAACACGCTGTTTACCAAATATTAATGGTGATTAAAAGAGAATATTTGTAAGGACCTGCCCCACTTTGCATCTTAAGAAGACAGAACTCTTGGAATAATTCTTCCAACAGGAATCCTTTATTAAGAGAAAATGGTTGCAGGCGTTCTAGACAGGATTTGGGGTCCAAGCTCTCCCATTCGAGGTTTTAAGGGGTTCCCCAGTAGTCCCACCCAATCACCCCCCTCTTCCAGTGACAGTTTCAGGCATCACAATCCCACCCCCTTTTCCTTTCTGCCGGCTGGATGGAGACTTCAGAGAAAACTACATGAAAGGTAAATAGCCTCCTTTGTTATGATAAGGCCTTTTGGTGCTATCCACATTCAATCCCTTTGAAGTTGTATGAAGGAAGTGAGGGCCATAAAGCCCCTTTGTTCACCCCCTTCCCCTTCTTGTATGACAGAATCCAGAGAGGGCTTCTGATTGTGATAATAAAGAGACTATATTGATGTTAAACTTAATCACAGCCGCCAGGTTGTTAGTAGAGCAATGTTGGAAGAAGGAATCTTTGCCTACTTTGCAAGAGTGGTTTCTTGAAGTTTCTTATTTGGCGGAAATGGCAAAGATTTCGGCTTTCTTGAAAGATCAATCGCAGGAGAAGTACCTCCTGGTACGGAAAAAATGGATAGATTTTATACAATATAAGTTGGATATAAAAAAATATTATTTAGTTTTTGAATAATTTATATTTAAAATTTAAGATATTTCATAGATATTGTTTTTTTTAATCTTTTTATTTTTCTTTTTTTATTGGATTTTTTTTCTGTTTCTTTCTTTCTTCTTGTATTTCTTTTTATATATATTGTTGTTAACTATTTTACAATTTGTTTAATGAATGTATTTAGATTTGTTTATGGTTTATATGTATCTTAAGATTTTTTTAATTTTTTTTAAATTAAGCCTGTATTCAGCTCTGGGAAGGTTGTGGGAGGGTAGGGGAGGGTTGGGAGGGTTTGGGGAAGGGAATTTTCTTCTTTTTGTAAAATTTAAAAATTTTCAATTAAAAAAAAAAAGAATCCAGAGAGGGCAGAAATGGGGTTTTCTATAATTGATAACTGGAGATGAAGTATAATTGGATTCTGACAATATTATTGGAATAAGAGAAAAGAGGAAAGGTACTATGTGGAGCATGTCATTATAAAAACTAATTGTTATTGTTTGTAAATATAAACCCAGCCAGCACTCTGTTTACCAAATATTAATGGTGATGATGTTAAAAAAATTAATAAAATATCTTTAAAAAAAGCAGCTTTTTCAGTTCTGGCTGAATGGTAGAGAAGAAGCTTCTTGGATGAGAAGTGAAACGTCTTCAAGGAATAACCGACTAAGTGCAGTTGCCTCTTGAAAAAACAAGTTTGAGACACTCATGTTAAATTTCCAAGTTTGAAAAAAAAACCTGTTTTTAAGCATGTGATTTATTTAGGGCTGTTGGATCTGTGCTGCAATACGCCACACGGCCACTAGATGGCAGGGAAGACTTGCATTTTTGCCTTGCAAGACCTTGTAGTTCAGAATGTAATTTGGCTTCTTCACTCTTCAGATTGAAACAAAAAAAAAAAAAGGAAAAAAAAAGAAATCCTTGTAGTTTTCATATTAATCAAATATTCTGTTTTCTGCCAGGATCTTCCAGCCTGATTTCTTCCTTCTTTCCTTTCCTCCTCCTCCTTTTTTCATTAAAACAGCGGCTGGAGAAGTAAGAAAAAATATTAATCATCCCATTCTTCGCAACGATCCCTCCTGGCAATTGCCATTCATTTGCACGAAAGCTTTCAGGAAGAAAGAGAGAGAGAAAAAGCGATTTTTTTCCCTTTAAAAGCAAGTCACCTGCTTTGCAGAGAACAAAGAGCTGAGTTCACACCACACGCGTTTCACCCGTTTTGGTTTTGATGAGAACCTTTATTTGTCTTTTTTTTTTTTTTTTTTACTGCGGGCACAACGGCACCCATTAAAAATGAAATTGAGTTGCTTTGCTCTCAAAATGTCCCCATGCATAACACACATACTATATACAACATATGTATATTTTGGGTATTTTTTTTTAAAAAAATGGGTTTTTGAAAAAAAAAAAAAGCAAAAAAAATGTTCCTAGGAAACTAGTTTAACTCAAGGAGGTTTATTGCAGAAAAGCAAATGGATCTCCCCCGGGATCGAAACTCCATCCAATTGCCTCGTTGCTTCTTTGTCTTCTAAGGCGCCTTTTTAATACGCGGACCCAGGATTCCAAACGCGAAGTGAAGCCCCATGTCCCGCGTCGCTAGCCGTATCTCGCGTTTTCTCCTGATCTGACCCCAAGAGATAAAGTCTCGCAGGTTCTCGCCCTTGATTTCCGGTTAAGGAGTTTTCTACCTTGCAAGCAGGTGCTGGGAGGGAAAATAAGGAGGCCGAGCCGGTTGGCTTACCGTGGATTGAGGGTCCAACTGTGGTGGTGCATAGAGGATCATCACATCCTAGGGCCAGAGGAAGCTCAAAGCTGAATAACCGTACGGGGTGGGTGGTTTTGCAGAACCCCCTTGCCTTTATTTTCAAAACTCTTTTTTTGCTGCTCAGCGGCTAAAACCACTCGCCCTGGATGAGGATTTTAGCCACCTTGAAATGCAAGTTTTCTGGCTGTAAATTCCATGGAGTGCCCCCATCCTTCGCCTGCCCCGCAAGCAAGAGCTGCGATAGGGAGCCGGAAGTGGAGGCGCTTTCATTCGATCAGGTTCTCTACGGACCCCGCCTCCCCCGCCCCGCTATGGGGGACGAGGAGGCGGGGCCTCTCCGCAAGGCCCACGGGCAGGAGGACTACATCCCCCAGCATGCCCCGGGCGGCGCCGCGCAGGCGTACTGGGAGCGCTCCCCTGCCATCTTGGCTGCTTCCGCGGGAGCCGCCAAACAAACGCGAAGGTGCCCGGAGCGCGTCGGTCGCCGCGGGGCGGAGGGGTCGATGGTGGCACCGGGGCGGGCTGGCAGGTGGGTCCACGGGGGGCCGGCGGGGGCCTGGCGGGCGGGCGGGAGGGGGAGGCTGCAAGGAGGACTGCAAAGCCCATCGTCCCCAAACCGGAGGGGATGCCTCTCCCTCAGTCTGCCGCCACTCTCGTTCCCATCATCCCCGGGAGCCCCCTTCGCCCCCCCCCCCGCCATCTCCTCAAGGGACATGGACACACACACACACACGAACCACAACACAAACGCACTCCAGAGCCCATCATCCTCAGCCGGGGATGCCTCTCCCTCACCCTGCCGCCACTCTCGTTCCCATCATCCCCAGCAATCTCCTCTCCTCCCATCTCCTCAGGGGACATGGACACACACACACACACAAACCACAATACGCACGCACTCCAGAGCCCATCATTCCCAAACCGGAGGGGATGCCTCTCAGCCTGCCGCCACTCTCGTTCCCATCATCCCCAGCAGCCCCCTCCCCACATCTCAGAGGACCTAGACACACACATACACACAAACTACAACACACAGGCACTCCACAGCCCATCAGCCCCAGCCGCAGGGGATGCCTCTCCCTCAGCCTGCCGCCACTCTCGTTCCCATCATCCCCAGCAGCCTCCTCTCCCCCCCCCATCATCTCCTCAGCTTGAGATGGACACAGACAAAACACACAACACAAACACACCCACGCACACACTCTATTCACATCCCCGACGGGTCGGGTCACCAACCCCATCATCCCCGGCCACCGCGTCTCCCTCGCCAACCAGCTCCCCATCATCCCCTGCCTGGCTGGACCCGCCCCAGGGGAGGAAGAAAGGGGGGGAAACTCCATGGAAAGTGTGTGTGTGTGTGTGTGTGTAGGGGACGACTATAACTCTCATCCTCCACAGCCTTGCGTAGAAGGGGAAGCTGTCTGGATGGGGGGGGGGGGTCAAAGATGAAGGACTGAGGTTGGGGGGGGTTCCTCCTTTGTATGGGATTTGGGGTGTTTTGATGGGAAAATAGAGGTGGATGCCTTTCTCCCCCCAGACCCCGCCCAATTCTTCCCCCCACCCCTTTGGGGAGGGGGGGCTTCTTCACTCTCCCCCTTGATTTCTGCAGGACCCTGGCTGGCTTCCCCCCCCCTTTTGGGGGGGGTTCTTGGGGATGACAATATCTGGTGCTTCCATCCTCCCCCCCCCCCCGTCCTTAGATGCCCCCCCACTCTTATCCAGGAGTGGGAAGAAAATAGTGCCCCCCAGGTCAGGAAGAATTGTTTATGGGGGGGGTTGCATCTCTTCCTCCACTTTTCCCTTCCCTCTTTTTTCCTTCTAGTCTCCCCTTCCCTCCTTTTTTTGCATCTCTTCCTCTAATTTCCCCTTCCCTCTTTTATCCCACTAGTTTCCTCTTGCCCCCTTTTTGCATCCTTTCATTTCCTCTTCCCCCTTTTTCCTTCTAGTTTTCTCTTCCCCTACCCCCTTTTTTGGCATCTCTTCCTCTAGTTTTCCTTCCCCTTTTTTTCTTCCAGTTCCCCCTCCCCTTTTTGCATGGCTTTCTCCTGTTTTCCTTTCCCCCTTTTTTCCTTCCAGTTTCCCCTTCCTTTTTTCTTTCCAGTTTCCCCTTCTCCCTTTTTCCTTCCAATTTCCCCTTCTCCCTTTTTTCCTTCCAGTTTTCCTTTCCCTCTTTTTCCTTCCAGTTTCCCCTTCTCTCTTTTTCCTTCCAGTTTCCCCTTCTCCCTTTTTTCTTTCCAGTTTCCTCTTCTCCTTTTTTCCTTCCAGTTTTCCTTTCCTCCTTTTTTCCTTCCAGTTTCCCCTTCCCCCTTTTTTCCTTCCAGTTTCCCCTTCTCCCTTTTTTCTTTCCAGTTTCCCCTTCCCCCTTTTTTCCTTCCAGTTTCCCCTTCCCCCTTTTTTCCTTCCAGTTTCCCCTTCCCCCTTTTTTCCTTCCAGTTTCCCCTTCCCCCTTTTTTCCTTCCAGTTTTCCTTTCCCTCTTTTTCCTTCCAGTTTCCCCTTCTCTCTTTTTCCTTCCAGTTTCCCCTTCTCCCTTTTTTCTTTCCAGTTTCCTCTTCTCCTTTTTTCCTTCCAGTTTCCCCTTCTCCCTTTTTTCTTTCCCGTTCCCCTTCCTCCCTTTTTCCTTCCAGTTTCCCCTTCATTTTTCCTTTCCTGTTTCTCCTTCCCCCTTTTTTCCTTCCAGTTTCCCCTTCCCCCTTTTTTCCTTCCAGTTTCCCCTTCTCCCTTTTTTCTTTCCAGTTTCCCCTTCCCCCTTTTTTCCTTCCAGTTTTCCTTTCCCTCTTTTTCCTTCCAGTTTCCCCTTCTCCCTTTTTCCTTCCAGTTTCCTCTTTTCCTTTTTTCCTTCCAGTTTTCCTTTCCTCCTTTTTTCCTTCCAGTTTCCCCTTCTCCCTTTTTTCTTTCCCGTTCCCCTTCCTCCCTTTTTCCTTCCAGTTTCCCCTTCATTTTTCCTTTCCTGTTTTTCCTTCCCCCTTTTTTACTTCCAGTTTCCCCTTCCCCCTTTTTTCCTTCCAGTTTCCCCTTCCTTTTTTCTTTCCAGTTTCCCCTTCCCCCTTTTTTCCTTCCAGTTTCCCTTCCCCCTTTTTTCCTTCCAGTTTTCCTTTCCCTCTTTTTCCTTCCAGTTTCCCCTTCTCCCTTTTTTCTTTCCAGTTTCCTCTTCTCCTTTTTTCCTTCCAGTTTTCCTTTCCTCCTTTTTTCCTTCCAGTTTCCCCTTCTCCCTTTTTTCTTTCCCGTTCCCCTTCCTCCCTTTTTCCTTCCAGTTTCCCCTTCATTTTTCCTTTCCTGTTTCTCCTTCCTCCCTTTTTTCCTTCTAGTTTCCCTGTCCCCCTTTTCCCTTCCAGTTTCTCCCTTTTACCCCTCTAGCTTCCCTTTCCTCCCTTTTTTCCTTCCCGTTTCCCCTTCCTCCCTTTTATCCCTCTAGCTTCCCCTTCCCCTTTTTTGCTTTCTTCTCTTCTACTTCCCCCTTCCCCTTATTTTTGGCCTCTCTTTCTCTCGCCATCCCCTTTTGTGTGTGTTTGAGTGTGTGTATGTGTGTTTTGGGGGGGGAGGAAGGCAGTTGTGACCGATGAGAAAAGCACCATGGATCCATCCTGGGTGTGTGTGTGTGTGTGTCATTTTTTGACTCTTGCTTTTTCCCCAGATGAGTTTTCCTTCCCCTGCCCTGAGCTGCTTCTCCCCCCCCTCCCCATTTTAATTCCCTTTGACGGGCAGGAAAGAGACATGGCTTCTTGTTTTCCAATTTCCTCCTGGCTATTTTTTTCCCCTGGGGGGGCGGCTCTCTTGGCAGCCCACATCCCCCTGTAAAGGCAAGTGGAAGCCATTTCTCTCCTTTCCTTCCTCCTGGAGATTCATTCCTCCCCCCCCTTCTCCCCCACCGCCTTTTCCGGCCTTTTGGGGGGGGGGTCTTTGCTTGTGTTTTGTGATGTAGGCCCCTCCCTTCTGGAGCATCCTTTGGCCTTGCTTTACTTCCGCCCAATGGTGAGCTTCCAGAGCGCTTTTGTGATTGTGGGAATCAAAATGCGGGCAGGATGGAAAGTCTTCCCTAATGTTTTTTTTAACCGGCCGATTCGGGGCCTTTTTTAAAACCTCGTCCGATGCGCCTAGTCCTCAACGTACAGCCCAGATTTTCTGTTGCTAAGCGAGACAGGCGTTCAGTGAATTTTGCCCCCCTTTTGCTCGCCACCGTTGTTCAGTGAATCACTGCGGCTGTTAAGATAGGACACACGGTTGTTAAGTGGATCTGGCTCTCCCCCCCCCGGACTTTGCTGGTCAGAAGGTCGCAGAAGGAGATTGCGTGAGCCCCAGGGACGCTGCGACCGTCATAAGTATAAACCACTTGCCAAACCTTTGAATTTTGATTACGTGACCGTGGGGAAGCTGCGACGGTCGTAACTGTGAAAAATGGTCCTCAGTCGCTTTATTCAGGGCCGCTGCAACTTTGAACGGTCACTAAATGAACTGTTATAAAGCGAGGACTACCTGTACAGTCTCCTTCCCGAGCCTTGAGTTTGCTTCCCTGGAAGGAAGTCTTGTAGCAGATTAGATTTTAAATTAGATTAGAGAACCTTTATTGTCGTTTTTCCCTGTGGGCACAATGGCACAACGAAATTGAGTTGCTTGCTCTCAAAAGTGTACACATACACCACGCACATTTAAAACATATTATATACAGCATATGTTTAGACCTTCACCCTTACATCTAAGTCACATGATGTGACGCATGAGTAGGATAGAAACAGGAGCTTCTACAGCAGTGGTTCTCAACCTGTGGGTCGGGACCCCATTTGGGGTCGAACGACCATTTCAAGGAGGTCGCCAAACAAGGCTGTCCGCCATTTTTTTCCCCCTTTTCTTTGGCCACGCCCCTGGCACCCAGTGATGTATAAGTGCTTGGGGGTCACCACAACATGGGGAACTGTATTATGGGGTCGCGGCATTAGAAAGGTTGAGAACCACTGTCCTACAGAGAAATCCATGCTTGGTTATCTCACCCATGCTCCGTTCATTGCACAGGGAATTCTCAATCTCCCTGCGGCTTGCAGAGACTGATCTGGCCACGGGATCCAGTGTGAGCAGGTTCTGCACAGCAGCAATTAAAATTTGTCAGATGATGGTCTGGGCCTCAAACAGAAAGAGGTTGAGACTCTAGAAAAGAGGGCAGAGAAGAGCAACAAAGATGATCAGGGGACTGCAGGCTAAAACATACGAGGAACGGTTGCTGGAATTATGTATGTCTAGTTCAGTGGTTCTCAACCTTTCTAATGCCGTGACCCCATAATACATTTCTCCATGTTGTGGTGACCCCCAACCACTTATACATCACCGGGTGCCAGGGGCGTGGCCAAAGAAAAGGGGAAAAAAAATGGTGGACAGCCTTGTTTGGCGACCCCCATGAAATGGTCGTTTGACCCCAAATGGGGTCCCGACCCACAGGTTGAGAACCACTGGTCTAGTTTAATGAAGAGAAGGACGAGGGGGGACAGGATAGCAGTCTTCCAGTATCTCAGGGGCTGCCCCAAAGAAGAGGGAGTCAAGCTATTCTCCAAAGCACCAAAGGGCAGGACAAGAAGCAACGGATGGAAACTCATCAAGGAGAGAAGCAACCTAGAACTAAGGAGAAACTTCCTGACAGTTAGAACAATTGACCAGTGGAACCACCTGCCTCCAGAAGCTGTGGATGCTCCAACACTGGAAGTTTTTAAGAAGAGACTGGACAGCCATTTGTCCGAAATGGTATAGGGTCTCTTGCTTGAGCAGGGGGTTGGGCTAGATGACCTCCAAGGTCCCTTCCAACTCTGTGCTTCTGTTCTGTTTATCTTTCAGCGTTTCGCTTGCTAAGAATGTTTTGAATTGTAATGGATTTAGTTCGCCCTGTATTCTTTGTTTCCCTGGATTTACGTAACGTTTTACCTCTTCGGTAGGTTTTTTTTTATTTTTTTAGCTTTTTGTCTATATACATAAAATACCTTTAACTGTGTGTATTGTTTAGTTTTTAAATTATTGTTGCACCCTTCGGCTTTTCTTATTGCTGGCCTGGGACTGCAAGTAAAGATTTCAGTGGATTTGAGTAGGTTGAAGGTTTGAAGGGTCTAGCGCTTCTTAAATCAAGGTGGTCCTTGGGAGGTGTGGGTTTTAATTCCACCTGGATCCTGTTCGTTGCAATTGCCCATTGTCTTGTAATGCCCTGTGTTAGGGTGTATTTGCCCCTAAATCTTGCCACGTCTCGCCTGGGGCACTGTGGTTGATCTGTCCTTGGATGACCCAACTCTATGGATGCGGGCACAATTACTGTGTGTGTGTAATTGCCAGTTGGTTAGGCCTTTGCACTGTAGATCTCTCCATTCTGATTGGCCCTCCCGTCTGTCTGTCTGTCTGTCTGTCTATCTGGCATTTGAGGAGAACCTCAACTGCTCCATTTGAAGGTCTCCTGTTTTTTGACTGATCACAATTTTGGCCAGGTCTGTCTAGCTACCAATTGGAGCAGGCGGGGGTGTGTGTGTCTGACGGATGTTGAATGTAACCACAGGTGACCTAGCAGATCTGAATGAGGATTTAGGGGATTCCCAAAGGATTCCTGGAATGAAATAGCCAGGTAAACCAGAATTCATCCGTGTCTGTTGACTGAACATGATTTTGGCCAGGTCTGTCTAGCTACCAATTGGAGCAGGCGGGGGTGTGTGTGTCTGACGGATGTTGAATGTAACCACAGGTGACCTAGCAGACCTGAATGAGGATTTAGGGGATTCCCAAAGAATTCTGGGAATGAAATAGCCAGGTAAACCAGAATTCATCCGTGTCTGTTGACCGATCATGATTTTGGCCAGGTCTGTCTAGCTACCAATTGGAGCAGGCGGGGGGTGGGTGTCTGACGGATGTTGAATGTAACCATAGGTGACCTAGCAGATCTGAATGAGGATTTAGGGGATTCCCAAAGGATTCCGGGAATGAAATGGTCAGGTAAACAAGACTTCATCCGTGTTTGTTGACCGATCGTAATGTTAGCCACGTCTGTGTCATTTCCCCGTGGAAGCAAAACTAGGTGTGACGGATATTGAAGGCGGCCACAGCTGACCTAGCAGATCTTGATGAAAATTTTGGGGGTTTCCAAAGGATTTCTGGGAATGCAGCTGCCAGATTAATCAGAATTTGTCGATTGACGGCTCAGAATTTGGGCCAAGTCTGTCGGATTGCCCATTGGAGCAGGACTGTCGTGTGTGTTGGATAATGAATGTAACCTCAGGCGACAAATAGTCCTCGACCTACGACCACAACTGAGCCCCTTTCTGTTGCTAAGCGAGACATTCGTTAAGTGCATTTTGCCCCCTTTGATTTTGCTTGTCAGAAGGACGCAGATGGGGATCGCGTGACCTCAAAACACGGCCAACTGTCGTCAATACGAGTCAGCTGCCAAAGCATCCACAGGGATGCTACAAAGGTGGTAAGTGTGAAAAAATGGTCACAAGTTGCTTTTTTGCAGTGCTGCTGTAACTTTGAACAGTCCCTAAAGGAACCGTTGTAAGTTGGTGGACTGTCTGGAGTTGATCATTTTAGGGCATTCCCAAAAGAATTTTGGAATGAAATGCAAAGGGGCGCAGGGAGGATACAGAATAAAGAGATTCTCAGGTTTTGTGAAACAGCATCTGACGGCCTTTTGTGACACTCACACACACAGAGACAGACACACACAAGGTGCTCGCCTTGCACGCCTTCAACTGGGTGTGTGCACAAAGTAGCCCTTGGGCATAGTTTCTGAGAAATGTAGGAACATCCTTGTTCCAGGGTGGTCCAGCAATTTAAGTGGATTTTCCAGAACAGGAAGCGAATTGTGGTTGTCAGGGTAATGATTTAAAAGCGAACCAGCTGCTGTAACGTATGATGTAACGATGGGAATGACGCAGCAGGGTCTGTGTCTCTTTAAGAGCCTTTGTATAAAAAGGTAAGGCTACGCAGATGTGTGCTCTCTCTTCCGTTTTCCTGCTGTAACTGTGGTTTGTTGGAGCCTGCAGTACTAGCACATGTACGTATATTGCTCCTGGTGCATGATATTGTAGATAGGGTTAAGATAAACCACCATTTAATATAGGCCACCATTTACTGTGTTGACTCCTGGGTTACCTGCGTGCTCTGACAGTGGTTTATTGCTGAATTGACAGTCACACCATCCCCCAGAAGTGGTGGATTGACATTCCTTCTCTGGAGCATGCTTGCACTTGCTGAAACTCGACACTCGACCTCTAAAGTAAGGCATTTATTTATTTATTTATTTATTTCTATCCCGCCTTTAATATTTTTACAGATAACTCAAGGCAGCAAACATATCCTTTCTCCTCCTCGTTTCCCCCACAACGACAACAACCCTGTGAAGTGGGTTGGACTGAGAGAGACAGACTGGTCCAAAGTCACCCAGCCAGTTTTCTAGGGCTAAGGCGGGACTAGAACTCACCGTCTCCTGGGGATTGGCCCAAAGTCACGCTGCTGGCTTTCATGACTAAGGCAGGAGTAGAATTCACCGTCTTCTGGGGATTGGCCCCAAGTCACCTAATTGGCTTTCATGGCTAAGGTAGGGCTAGAACTCACCGTCTCCTGGGGATTGGCCCAAAGTCACGCTGCTGGCTTTCATGACTAAGGCAGGAGTAGAATTCACCGTCTTCTGGGGATTGGCCCAAAGTCACCCAACTGGCTTTCATGGCTAAGGTTAAACTAGAGCTCACCGTCTCCTGGGGATTGACCCAAAGTCACCTAACTGGCTTTCATGGCTAAGGTTAAATTAGAACTCACTGTCTCCTGGTGATGGCCCAAAATCACCTAACTGGCTTTCATGGCTAAGGTGAAACTAGAACTCACCATCTCCTGGGGATTGGCCCACAGTCACCCAACTGGCTTTCATGGCTAAGGCAGGACTAGAGCTCACCGTCTCCTAGTGATTAGCCCAAAGTCACCCAGATGGCTTTCATGGCTAAGGTTAAACTAGAACTCACCGTCTCCTGGGGATTGGCCCAAAGTCACCTAACTGGCTTTCTTGGCTAAGGTGAAACTAGAACTCATTGTCTCCTGGTGATTGGCCCAAAATCACCTAACTGGCTTTCATGGCTAAGGTGAAACTAGAACTCACTGTCTCCTGGTGATTGGCCCAAAATCACCTAACTGGCTTTCATGGCTAAGGCGGAACTAGAACTCACCGTCTCCTGGCGATTGGCCCAAAGTCACCTAACTGGCTTTCATGGCTAAGGTGAAGCTAGAACTCACCGTCTCCTGGGGATTGGCCCATAGACACCCAACTGGCTTTCATGGCTAAGGCGGGACTAGAGCTCACCGTCTCCTGGCGATTGGCCCAAAGCCATCCAGCTGGCTTTCACGGCTAAGATGGATCTAGAACTCGCCATCTTTTTTGCTTTCTAGCCTAATGCCTTAACCACAAGACCAGGCTGACTGATCAAAGGATAGGATCTACTCTCCTGTCCCAGGGCTGCAGGTACCTCCAAGCCTTTGAGAGACCCATGCAAACTTCTCTGGTAAGGAGAGGTCCTCGGGTTCAATGGAGACTGGAGTCCCTTTGGAAGGTTAGCGCTGAAGGTTTTCTGGACCACCACAGTTCCCATGTTCTTAATTTGTCGATTAGCTGGTGGCATCCTTAAGGCATGAGGGGACAACCTGACTATAGACCAGTGTTTTTCAACCTTGACCTTTTTAAGGCATGTGGACTTCAACTCCCAGAATTCCACAGCCAGTAGGGCTGACTGAGGAATTCTGGGAGTTGCAAGTCGGTAAGTCGAGAACGACGTGCACTCCCCATGTTGCTAATAGCATAAATTGGAGGGGAGAACAGCTGGAAAGCTGACCTTTCCTTCTGTGCTTGGAAGAATTTTTTGGGCCTCTTCACCCCCTTCCACATGTTGAAAAGAAGGAAGCCTCCAGAAACGGTGTGAGGAATATGTTGACTTGCAATTGCTGATCCGTTGAGAGGAGCACTTGGAACTGCGCGCGGCTATGCAGTTCGTTGATTTCCTGCAATTACCGCTTGGCGGGTGCCAGTTCCACTCCTTATATCCATACCCTGCAGGGCTGTGTGTGCCGCTCTGGAGATTGCATTGCACTGTAGGACGTAACCTGGGTTGACTCACTCCTTTGGGCACTCTGGAAGGGTGGCTGGGGTGCCATAATGAGTAGAATAGAATAGAACCAGAGGGGAGGAGGGAAGAGAAAAGAGAAGAGAAGAGAAAATATGGAATGGAATGGAAAATAGAAAAGAATAGGACAGAACAGAATATATGGAATGGAATTGAATGGAATGGAATAGAATAGAAAAGAAAATATGGAATGGAATATAGAATAGGAATAGAATATAGAATAAAGAAAAAAATTAAGGAATAGAATAAAATTAAGGAATAGAATAAGAATTAGAATAGAATAGGAACAGAACAGAATAAAAGAGGATAGAATAGAATTAAGGAATAGAATAAGAATTAGAATAGGAATAGGATAGGAATAGAATAGAATTAAGGAATAGAATAAGAATTCGAATAGAGTAGGAATAGAATAGAATTAAGGAATAGAATAGAATAGAATTAAGGAATAGAATAGAATAGAATTAAGGAATAGAATAGAACAGAATATATGGAATGGAATTGAATGGAATGGAATGGAATAGAATGGAAAAGAAAATATGGAATGGAATGGAATATAGAATAGGAATAGAATATAGAATAGAATAGAATAATATAGAATAGAATTAAGGAATAGAATAAGAATTAGAATAGAATAAGGAACAGAATAGAATAAGAATTAAAATAGAATAAGGAACAGAATAGAATAAAAGAATAGAATAGAATAGAATAGAATAGAATAGAATAGAATAGAATAGAAAAGAATAGAATAGAACAGAGAACAAAAATAAGGAATAGAATAGAACACAATAGAATACAATAGAATAGAATACAAAATATGGAATGGAATGGAATAGAAGTTGGAAGCTTGCCTGATTATAGTGAGAAGGGCTGAACAATTTCTTTTTCTCTCTCTCTCTTTCTCTCTCTCTCTCTCTCTCTCTCTCTCACACACACACACACACACACACACACACACACACACACACGTCTTTTGCACGAACTCTCAAATCAAGCTCATAAGTGATTGCCCAGCCCAGAATGCTTGCTGTGGTATTCTGGGAGTTGAAGTCCACATATGTTCAAATCTCGAAGCTTGAGGAACACTAGACTGCCTTAACCTACGACGCCAAACTGCCTCTTCTAAGTACAGATTGTCCTCAACCTATGGCCACGATTGAGCCCAAACGTCATGCTGTGAAGTGGTCAGTTCGCTTGGTGAGTTTCGCCCCAATTTAAGGCCTTTCTTGCCCCAGCGCTTAAGATAGTTGCACGGTTGTTAAGTGAATCTGGTGTTCCCCGTGGACTTTGCTTGTCGGAAGGTCACCAAAGGGGATCACATGACCCTGGGAGACGGCAAACTGTCCTAAGCACCAGTCAGTTGCCCAGCGTCTGAATTTTGATCACATGACCCATGGGGATGCTGCAGCGGTCGTCAGGGTGAAAACTGGTCAGGAGTCACTTTTTTTCAGCTGACTTTGAACGGTCATCAAACAAACTGTTGTAAGTCGAGGACTACCCATAGAGCTTGTCCTGTTCTCTCTTGAACATCTCGTTCTGTCTCCACAGGGGTCGCAGGGATCATTTGTGCACACGGCATGGTGTTCCAAAGATGGTGAGGGGTCTTGGGTGCTGTTTGAGCTGGCTGGTTTCCTTCCAGACGTTTCATTATCCTAACTAGGGAACATCATCAGTGCTACAAGAGAGTGGGGTTTGTGGTGTAGAGGAGGAGGAGGAGGAGGAGGAGGAGGAGGAGGAGGAGGAGGAGGAGAAGAACTGTGGGGACCTTGGTGCTCTCGGAGCTTGCTGGTTTCCTTCCAGACGTTTCATGACCCTAACTAGGTAACATCATCAGTGCTACAAGAGAGGGGTTTCTGGTGTAGAGGAGGAGGAGGAGGAGGAGGAGGAGGAGAACTGTGGGGACCTTGCTGCTCTCTGAGCTTGCTTGTTTTCTTGCAGACGTTTCATTACCCAGCTAGGTAACATCATCAGTGCTACAAGAGAGTGGGGTTTGTGGTGTAGAGGAGGAGGAGAGAGTGCGGTTTGTGGTGTAGAGGAGGAGGAGGAGGAGGAGGAGAACTGTGGGGACCTTGGTGCTCTCTGAGCTTGCTTGTTTTCTTGCAGACGTTTCATTACCCAACTAGGTAACATCATCAGTGCTACAAGAGAGTGGGGTTTGTGGTGTGGAGGAGGAAGAGGAGGAGGAGAGCTGTGGGGTCCTTGGTGCTCTCTGAGCTTGCTGGTTTCCTTCCAGACGTTTCATGACCCTAACCAGGTAACATCATCAGTGCTACCGTAGTAAGGAGTGCTGTTTGCTGTCAGTTTATATTCTGCCGTCTTGCCTACCTGGGTGGGTGGGATCATGGACTCTTTGGTTGGGCTTACTAATGGCTCTTTGGCCGTTTCTTGATCGGCAGGGTCTTGCTTACTTGATGGTTGGGCCTGAAGTTGACCTTGGAGCTAATCTATGCGGATCTGAGTGCAGATTCCTGGTGCTGGAGTCTTTTTCCCTTTGGGGGCTGGCGGATCGTCTCTTTTGCACAGTCTGTAGATGCCGTTAATGTTTATGTGCCGATCGGTGGCTGATTGGTCGGAGTGCCAGGCTTCTGGAAATTCCCCAGCATTTTTGGCCTGGTCTAGGATGGTCACATGTTCCCAATTGAAGCGCTGGTTGAATCTGTACGTTGTGGAAGTCAAGAATTGTCATCAAAAGATTGTGACGGAGGACTTTTCTCCCCTAACGCTCTTTGTGTCTCTTCCCAGGGAGGCTCAACTCCACAGGAGCCGATTGACCGGGCAACAGATATAAAGATATTTTAGATACGGATGGGAAATTAAAATCTAAACAAGAATTGGAAAATCAGGGAATTAATCTGTCTTGGTGGGCACATTTACAGATACAAAGCAGATATGAAAAAGATGTAAAAATGTATGGATTTTATAAGGACCAGTCTGTGTTTGATAAGATTTTGTTATCCTCAGATGAGAAATTAATTAAGAAATTGTATAACTTTTTGTTAATTTTAGATATGGAAAGTGAGCAAGTGAAAGAAACGATGACAAGATGGGAAAATTTTTTTGGTTATAATATCGAATTAGAAAAAATGGCAAATGTTATGGGAGAGAAACTATAAATTAACAATGTCAACTTCATACAAAGAAAATTTGTATAAAATGTTTTATAGATGGCACCTTCCACCAGCAAGATTAGCAAAAATGTTTAAAAATATGTCAGATAGATGTTGGAAATGTAAACATAACATAGGCACGTATTATCATATTTGGTGGACGTGGGAAGGCAAAGGCTTATTAGAAAAATATACATTTGTGGTTAGAAAAAATATTGGGCGAACAAGTGGATTTTAAACTTGAACTTTTTCTACTAGGCCAATGGTTCTCAACCTTTTTAATGCCGCGACCCCCCCCAACCGGTCGTAAGTTGAGGACTACTCAACCGGTCGTTAGTCAAGGACTACTCAACTGGTGCAGCACCGTTTGCAGAATGGGACTTTTGGCGGGCTCAGCAGGGCAGAGACAGCCTGGACAATTCCTATTGGCTTTTGAAAGCCAATAGAATTAGACTTTATTCAAGAGAGTCTCTTCTATTGGCTTTCAAAAGCCAATAGAATAAAAGGGAGTAGCACAGCTAAGGAAAAGGGGGGAAAAATGGCGGACTGCGTTGTTTGGCGACCCCCATGAAATGGTCGTTCGACCCCAAAAGGGGTCCTGACCCACAGGTTGAGAACCACTGTACTAGGCATTATGCCTGAAAAGACTAATAAGCAGAAATTATATTTAATTTTACACATCACCACAGCAGCGAGAATAATTTTTGCACAATACTGGAAGAATGAAGGACTGCCATCAGAAGAAGAAATAATCAGGAAAATACTGGCATGTGCAGAGATGGACAGATTAACTATGAGGTTGAAAGACAAAGAAGATACAGACTACTATCCAATTTGGAATTTATTTTATTCTTGGTTAGAGAAGAGAATGAAGGATTAGGAATTGAACATGTATTAGCTTAGCAAACTCCAGACAACTTTGTTGACTGGAAAATTAACATACGTTGATGAAAAAAATAATAATAAAAATATATATATAAAAAAAGAATTGTCGTCAAAAGATTGCGACGGAGGACTTTTCTCCCCTAACGCTCTTTGTGTCTCTTCCCAGGGAGGCTCAGCTCTGCAGGAGCCGACTGACCGGGCAACGATGCCTGTGGTGTGGCCAACACTTCTGGACCTCAGCCGGGATGAATGCAAGAGAGTCCTCCGGAAACTGGGTAAGTCCAGCCTGGATGGGGGACCTTTCCAGAGAAGGACAAGCTCCTAGCCCTCAAGATGGAGTGTAGGTAGACGATTCAATACGGTGGGCAATAGATAACTCTCAGGAAATAGAACCAGATTATAATCAAATAGATAAAAGGTGTATTTTGGATATTATAGTTGGTTATGAGGTGAGAGAATGGAAATTCAGATTACCCCAAAATCTGAAAACGATACATATTAAAGGTTAAATTGGAATATTGATCAGAAATTTAAAAAATGAGTAAAAAATCAATAACAGGACATGGATTGTTTATGAAAATTAGAATGTAATTAGGATTAAAACTTTATTGATAAATGTAATAAAGATATTCTTATTGAGCTGATCTATTAGAAATGTGCTCATCTGAATACAAGACAGTCAATGTTAAGGGAAAAAGAATGATTTGAAGTTGTAACCTGAGATTTGCACTAAGACTTCGTAATAATAGTAATAATAACAATAATGATGATGATGATGTTGGAAGGGATCTTGGAGGTCATCTATCCAACCCCCTGCTCCAGCAGGAAACCCTACACCATTTCGGACAAATGGCTGTCCAGTCTCTTCTTAAAATCTTCAGTGTTGGAGCACCCACTGCTTCTGGAGGCAGGTGGTTCCACTGTTCTCACTGTCAGGAAGTTTCTCCTTAGTTTCTCCAAGTCATGAAGGGGCCATAGTTCCCCCATGCTAGCTCAGGAATTCTGGGAGTTTGAAGTCCCCAAGTCATGAAGGGGCCATAGTTCCCCCATGCTGGCTCAGGAATTCTGGGAGTTGAAGTCCACGAGTCATGAAGGGGCCATAGTTCCCCCATGCTGGCTCAGGAATTCTGGGAGTTGAAGTCCACGAGTCATGAAGGGGCCATAGTTCCCCCATGCTGGCTCAGGAATTCTGGGAGTTGAAGTCCCCAAGTCATGAAGGGGCCATAGTTCCCCCATGCTGGCTCAGGAATTCTGGGAGTTGAAGTCCCCAAGTCATGAAGGGGCCATAGTTCCCCCATGCTGGCTGAGGAATTCTGGGAGTTGAAGTCCACAAGTCATGAGGGGGCCATAATTTCCCTATGTTGGCTGAGGAATTCTGGGAGTTGAAGTCCACAAGTCATGAAGGGACCATAGTTCCCCTATGCTGGCTCAGGAATTCTGGGAGTTGAAGTCCCCAAGTCATGAAGGGACCATAGTTCCCCCATGCTGGCTGAGGAATTCTGGGAGTTGAAGTCCACAAGTCATGAAGGGACCATAGTTCCCCCATGCTGGCTGAGGAATTCTGGGAGTTGAAGTCCACAAGTCATGAAGGGACCATAGTTCCCCCATGCTGGCTGAGGAATTCTGGGAGTTGAAGTCCACAAGTCATGAAGGGGCCATAATTCCCCTATGTTGGCTGAGGAATTCTGGGAGTTGAACTCCCCAAGTCATGAAGGGACCATAGTTCCCCCATGTTGGCTGAGGAATTCTGGGAGTTGAAGTCCACCAGTCAGAAAAGGGCCAAGTTTGAAGACCCCCTGCCTTCTTGTCTCCTGCGACTTCCTTTGAATCTCAACCTCTCTTTCCTCCTCTTTGCGCTGCGTAGAACTGGAAGCCTACGCTGGAGTGATCAGTGCCTTGCGGGCCCAGGGAGATCTGACGAAGGAGAAGCGGGATCTTCTGGGAGAACTTTCCAGAGTGCTGAGGTAAAAACCCAGGTTAGCCTGGATGGGGTGGCTTTCTCTCTGCTAAGGAAGGCTGGGCCCAGTTGGCAATTCAGGGATAGATGCAATAATAATAATAATAATAACAACAACAACGCAGGAAGTGGATGGTTTTCTTCCCTCATCAGTAGAAAATTCTACCTTTAGAGCAGGGATCTGTCTTCAAACTTGGCCCTTTTATGACTTGTGGACTTCAACTCCCAGAATTCCTCAGGCTAAGGAATTCTGGGAGTTGAAGTCCACAAGTCATAAAAGGGCCAAGTTTGAAGACAGACCCTCTGCTTTAGAGGATTACAGGTCATCCTCGACTTACATCCATTCATTTAATGACCGAAGTTACAACAGTACTGGAACAAGTCGCTTACTACACTTAACAAACGTCACAGCATTTCTAGAATTAACGTGATCGAAATTCGAGCGCTTGGCAACCAGCATGTGTTTACAAGGGTTGTGACATCTGAGGGCTGTGTGATCCCCATTTGCAACCCAGCAAAGTCGGGGGGGGGGGGAAGCTAAATTCACTTAATAACTGCAGGATTCATTTGAAAGTCTGCTTGTTCACTGACCATTTGAAGTTACAATGGGAGACATTCTTTTTTTTTTTTAATTTGAAATTTGGTATTCCAAAAGATGAAATACAAATAAGGATCAACAAAAATAACAAGCACTACAAACAAGGCAGGAAAAAAAAATGAACAACACTGGATTTTTTTAAAAAAAGGGAAGAGGAGGGTGTATATATAACAGATATGCAGTTAACACTCAACAAACATCCACCCTGGCTGAATGTGGATAACTCCTATCTAACAGATTCCTCTTCTTGCTCAAGGGGGTCTACAAATGGTTGTAAATTTTCCCACCTATACTTAACTCAATCAGTACGTTAAACCCTCACGTCTTAACAAATATTCCAGATAGAAAATTCCATTCTCTATCAATCAAATCGACCCCATCTCTCTTCACTGTTAATTGGTAACCCCCCAAAATTAAACTAATCTTCGAAACTTGTGGTTTCAGCCATCACAGCATCCCTGCAATCACATGGTTGCAATTTGGGCACTTGACAACTGGCTGGCAATTACAACAGGGTCACATGACCTCCATTTGCAAACTTTGCTGCCGATTTCTAACCCCCCCCCCCCCAAAAAAAACCCAACAAGAGATTGCCAATATTATTCATGTGACCATGGGACAAAGCAACCACCTGGGACTCACTTAACAACAGCCACGGGAACCACTGCTCCTGCCGTCGTTAAGTTGTCACGGTGCCGTGACATCATGTTTTATGGGCCCCGTTGTTTAGCGACAGTTGCCGGTCCCGATTCCCATGGTGAAGTGAGGATCACCTATGTCAGTGATCCATCTGTTGCTTCTTTTAGAGACCGAGTGCCCAAACTGCAACCCAAAACCCACTTATGCATCGTCGAGTGCCGGGTGGGTGTGGCCATTGGCTGGGTGTGGCCAGCAACTTTGCAAGATCTTTTTTTTTCCCGCGAGAAGTTGAAATTGACTGATTGATTGAACCTTTTTTTTTTTTTGCACGTGGTGGCGGCCTAAAGCGAAAAGGTTTTATAAAACCCAGCTGAAGGCCTAGGACTGGGGCGACAGCGCGCGTGCCCACAGAGAAGGCTCTGAGTGTCACCTCTGGCACCCGTGCCATAGGTTCGCCACCACTGACCTATGTAGTCTTGCTTCTCTTCAGTGTCTGTTCCGGTTTGCAAAGCTGAAGTTAAACCTGATCCATGTCTTTCGACAGCATTTCGACGGAAAGACACCGGGCGGAAGTTCGGAGGGCGGTCAACGATGAACGCTTGACAACGATTGCACATAAGTAAGATGGGCGCCTTATGAACACTTTAGAACCAAATCTTGCATGGGCAACATTTCCAAGTGTTTCTTTTGCCTTTAAGGGCCCCGTGCCCAGTACATGGTTGACGCTAATAATTTCTTCCTTTATTAAACTTAATAATAATAATAATAATAAAGTTGGAAGGGACCTTGGAGGTCATCAAGTCCAACCCCCTGCTCATGCAGAAAACCCTATACCATTTCGGACAAATGGCTGTCCAGTCTTTTCTTAAAGACTTCCAGTGTTGGAGCATTCACCGCTTCTGGAGGCAGGCTGTTCCACTGATTAATTGTTGTCACTGTCAGGAAGTTTCTCCTTAGTTCCAGGTTGCTTCTCTCCTTGCTTAGTTTCCACCTGTTGCTTCTTGTCCTGCCTTCAGGCGCTTTGGAGAACAGCTTGACTCCCTCTTCTATGGGGCAGTCCCTGAGATACTGGAAGGCTGCTATCATGTCACCCTTGGTCCTTCTTTCCATTAGATTAGACACACCCAATTTCTGCAACCGTTCTTCGTATGTTTTAGCCTCAAACAAAAGTTCCAGTATATGGATTTGATACGCTCAATCAATCAGAATAGATCCTGGAAGTCTTCTAGTCCAACCCGCTATAGGCAAGCAGGAGACCCTATACCAGGGGTGTTCAAGTTTGGCCTTTTTATGACTTGTGGACTTCAACTCCCAGAATTCCTCAGCCAGGCACGCGTGCCTGGCTGAGGAATTCTGGGAGTTGAAGTCCACAAGTCATAAAAGGGCTAAGTTTGAAGACCCCCTGCCCTAGACCATTTCAGACAAATGGCTGTCCATTCTCTTTTTAAACACCTCCAGTGTTGGAGCACCCACAACTTCCGCAGGCAAGTTGTGATTAGGGAAAGCTTTTTAAGTAATTCAAGTAGGAAGTGAACGGGCTGTTTCTAAACTTGCGGGTTTCCCTTCAGCATGTCCGGGCCGAACAGCTCTTCCGAGTGGTCCATCGAAGGCCGTCGACTGGTTCCTCTGATGCCCCGGTTGGTTCCTCAAACAGCCTTCACGGTCACAGCCAACGCGGTGGCCAACGCAGCTCTCCAGCATAACACGTCTCTGCCTTCCCCTGCAGAAACAGGAAGCAAAGAAGGTGAGGGTAGGTGGCCTTTATGTTTCTACAGCATGGCACCTGGGAAGAAGGGAGATATGTCCACGGAGATTCCCCGTCATCCAGATCATGGTCATCCCATAAGTGCTTTTTTCAGGAGTACAACCGGATTTCCTTTGTCGAAGACATTTCGCTTCTCATCCAAGAAGCTTGTTCAATTCTGACTCTCCTCCCTCATTTAGTCAGAACTGAAGGAACTTCTTGGGTGAGCCATTATGCTTTTTCAAGAGGCAACTGGACTTTCTTGTTTTTATTTTGAAGACTTTTCACTTCTCATCCCAGAAGCTTCTTCAGCTCCGACTGGATGGTGGGGAACGGAAGGATTTATACTCCTTGCAGACAGCTGGTCATTTGCATCCTTTTAGAGCAGATCAACCCCGACTGCTCTTTAGAAGGCCAGATCCTGAAGTTGAAACTCAAATACTTTGGCCACCTAATGAGAAGGAAGGACTCACTGGAGAAGGGCCTAATGCTGGGAAAGATTGAGGGCAATAGAAGAAGGGGACGACAGAGAATGAGATGGTGTGAATTTAAATGGACTCCAGAAGATGGTAGAGGACAGGAAGACCTGGAAGAACATTGTCCATGGGGTCGCGATGGGTCGGACACGACTTCACAATTAACAACAACAACAAGAGCAGACATGTCAAACACAAGGCCCGGGGGCCGGATGCGGCCCGTAAAGTGGTTTCGCGTGGCCCACGAAGCCATCCTGAAAACAGTGAGGGAACGGCCCCCGCTGCCTTGGCCCTGGCCCAGGCTGGCCGGGAGCCAATGTACAATTTTGTGGTGGCCATCTATGCTGAAACGCATTCAGTCTTAGCTCCACAAGGCCGTCTGGAAACAGCGAGGAACCAGCCCCTGCCACGTCGGCCCCGCCCCCTGGGTGCATGCTGGGGAGGGGTTCCCCTTTGTGAGGAATGAAGAAATGCACCATCGCCTGGAAGTGGCCAGCAAATGGCCGCCTACTTCACCATATCCGGCTTGATGGGCTCCGGCGGAGGGGTTTCAGCAGGCAGTGAGGCTCCTCCAGTGGACCATGCCTTGGCACTTGCCCCGGTCCCGCCCCCTTCTGCCAGAGACCCTCCGATTTGTCCCACTCCTGCCCAGGCCCCCACAGGCACCCTTGACGCGAACGATGTAGAGCTGGACATGCCCACCCAATAGGCCACACCCACTCCGTCCACACCCACCCAGTAGGCCACACTCCTAGCCACCCCCCCCCCAAGGGCAACCACAGTGCTGATGCGGCCGTCAATGAAATTGAGTTTGACACCCCTGTTTTAGAGAGTCGTTGAGGCCACTTGGAGGCTTATCTTTGTCCTCAGGGTCACCTGAGGGATGCAAATGAGTGTGGAGCCTTCTTGGAACTGCTGAAACATTCTGCAGAAAGCACAACTCCACAGCACAGTCCTTTCAGCTGTTCCAAAGAGGCGCCACACTCATTTACACCACTCAGGTGACTCTGAAGACACAGACAAACCTCCAGGTGGCCTCAACGACTCTCTAAAAGGATGCAAATGACCAGTTTTTCTGCAAGGAGTATAAATCCTTCCGTTCCCCACTGTCCAGTCAGAGCCGAAGAAGCTTCTTGGGATGAGAAGTGAAACGTCTTCAAGGAAAAACCAAGGAAAAAAGCGCCTTTGGGATAAGAAGGGAAATAGTTTTCACAAACAAGCCTTAAACAGGGATTTTTGAGGGCAGGGGATGCTCTTGTGTGACTCTACTGGGCCCAAACACGATTCGAGAAAGCAGAGCCTATTCTGAAAACCATCTGAAACGTGTGTCTCGACTTCCTCTTCAGTAGTGGTTTGTTACTCCTACACAACTACCACCTCTACGCCGACGTCCACCCCGGTACCAAGCGGTAGCATTGCGACGGTGAAATCCCCCAGACCTGCCAGCCCAGCTTCCAACGTGGTCGTTCTCCCAAGTGGAAGTGCTGTTTACGTTAAAAGTAAGTGTAACTGATAAAGTTTTAAAACAGGTTTAGTAGTAGTAGAAATTTAATTTAGAAATGGAATATTTTAAACGTATTATATTATTTGAAGGAAATAGAGAAGAGACAGTGAATGTATTGAGTTGAATTGTTTATTCATGTTTTTACTTTGGAATATCTGATTACCCAAACACCACGGTGTGTCCTGAGTACTTTTTCTTAAAAATTAAAAAAACCAATAAAATATTTTCAAAAAAAAAAAAAAAGTAATGTGTTTTCAGTCAAAATGGAAGCTCTGGACTTGAAAGAGCTTAAGAGATTATCAAAACCTGTTCGCGATGACCTCAAAGCAGGCTGCTTCAATGCCAGTGCAGCATTTGAAGTTTGGAATGGCAAATTCAAGCAGCTCTTTTGGAAGTTAGACTACTTCTAATACTCTTGGAAAAGGTCGTTTTCAAGGTGGCAGGTTAGAACGTTTTGATTGGACAGGTAGATAGTCCTCGTTAGGGCGACCACAATTGGGATTAGCAATTTGGTCGCTAAGTGGAACATCACCTGAGCCAGAGCGAGCTTATAATTTTATTTCAGCTCCCCCCCCCCACCCTTTGGAATGTGCATTCCAGTGCTGGGATAATGAGCAAGAAGGGAATTGGTGTTTACATTCCTTGGAGAGAAAGGGATTATAAGAGATCATTTTGTCACCGAGATATGCCTTATATTGGGTTATGCGGTATGCCCTATGTCACAGATTACAACTGGGACGTTGTGTCCATTTTTTTGAAGCAAGTGTACATACAAATTTTGGGAGTTCTTGGGCTCAGGTTTCAAAGACGACATAGCGTGATTCACCTGAGTCTAGATTTTTACAGGTAGTCCTTGCTTTATGACCACAACTGAGCCCAAAAATTCTGTTGCTAAGTGAGTCAGTGGTCGAGTGAATTTTGCCCCCTTTTACGACCTTTCTTGCCACAGTTGTTAAGTGAATCACTGCAGTTGATAAGTTCGTAAGCTGATGGTTAAGTGAATCTGGCTTCCCTGTTAACTTTGCTCGTCGGAAGCTGGCTAGGATGGTTAGAGATGGTGATCACATGACCCTGGGACCCTCATAAATAAATACATGCCGGTTGCCGAGTGTCCGAATCTTGATCAGGTGACCATGGGAATGCTGCAACAGTCCTAAGATAAGATTTCCGTTGCTGTCGTAACTTTGAACGGTCACTACATGAACGGTTGTAAGTCAAGGGCTACCGGTACTTAATTCAACCTTTCTGTTTTGCCATTCGTCGTAGGAGGTGTTGGTCGGCGAAACTTCCCAGAGGTAAAAGGCACATGTCGCAAACAGTTGTAAATCTCTCTCTCTCTCTCTCTCCATCTGTAAAATGCTTTATCAAGTGATTTTCTTTGGATCCTTCCGGATCAACAGAATAAGGACCCAGAGTCTCTGCTCTTCGTTGCAGGCGTGACTTGTTCGGACGAGGACGAGAAACCCCGCAAGAGGCGCCGAACCAACTCCTCAAGCTCTTCCTCTGTGCTCCTGAAAGAGGTCCCCAAGGCCATCCCCCCGGTCACCAAGACCATCACGGTGCCCGTAGGAGGCAGCCCTAAGATGAGCAGCATCATGCAAAGCATTGCCAACTCCTTGCCACCCCACATGTCTCCCGTGAAGATCACCTTCACCAAGCCTTCCTCCACGCAGACCACCAACACCACCACCCAGAAGGTCCGAGCTGGGATCGGGGCGGTTTGGGAGAAAGCTTCTCCTACTCTTAATCAAAGGGTTGGGTCAGGACAGTGATGGCGAATCTATGGCACGCGTGCCAGAGGCGGCACTCAGAGCCCTCTCTGTGGGCACACTTGCCGCCGCCAGCTCGCTGTGGTCCATTAGACCACTACTGGTGCCCGGAGTAGCAGCCCCGTCCAGCACAAAGGCGGCGAAGCAGCTGGCTAGCAAGCCCGAGTAGAGGTGGTAGAGCACGCCCCCGTGTGCTCGCTGGCCTCTGTGTGTGTGGTGGCCGATGGTGTCAGGCAGCAGCCACCCCTGCCTTACCTTGCCCCGCAGCAGTGGCACCCACGCCCTACCCCCTGCCTCACCCCGCCGGATGAGCCTCCTGCCCTGCGCCTCACCCACCAGAGACCCCCCTGGATCTCCCCCAATCCTACCCAGCTCCCACAGGCATCCCCCCCCATGAGCAACATCGAGATGTCCACCCCAGCCATGCCCACTCAGTCTGCTGTGACCACCTCAGCCACGCCCCCCACCCTGAGGGCACCACAATGCTGATGCGGCCCTGGCACTTTGCGATAAATAAGTGGGTTTTGGGTTGCAGTTTGGGCACTAGGTCTCTAAAAGGTTCGCCATCACTGGGTTAGGGTCTTCTGCAAGGGGGGGTGGCTGAGCCACTCCAGCTACAGGTAGTCCTTGATGTCAACGCTGTTAACACGGGATGTTCTTGCTTTGACAACATGTGGAGATGCAGCCTTATTCTTCCTTATGCTTTAGAATTAGATCAGTGATTCTCAACCTGTGGGTCGGGACCCCATTTGGGGTCGAACTACCATTTCACGGGGGTCACCAAACAACGCAGTCCACCATTTTTTCCCCCCTTTTCCTTAGCTGTGATACTCCCTTTTGTTCTATTGGCTTTTGAAAGCCAATAGAATAGACTCTCTTGAATAGAGTCTAATTCTATTGGCTTTCAAAAACCAATAGGAATTGTCCAGGCTGTCTCTGCCTGCTGAGCCCGCCAAAAATCCCATTTGCAAATGGTGCTGCACCAGTTGAGTAGTCCTCGACTTATGACCAGTTGAGTAGTTCTCGACTTACGACCGGTTGGGGGCTGTGGCATTAAAAAGGTTGAGAACCACTGAATTAGATGATACTGAGGGGGGGGGGAGGATTGTGATGGGAGTTAGTTAGATATAACAATTCAGAGGCTTTTGAAATAAGAGATGATAAACAAATGGTGGGCTGGAGAATGGGAGGGAAAGCCTGCATTTCAAACTAATTGGAGAATGTGATTTATGACTGTAAATTAGGGGAGTGAATTGTGCTTTGATACTGTGTGCTCAGGGGAGGGGAATTCAGATTTTGGCTTCGACCATGTATACTACTCGAAATTAGATTCTTTAAGGTAAACAATGCCTTGAAGTACTTTCAAAAGTTTCAATTGTCGGAACCATGACACTTGAATTACGACCACAATTGAGCCCAAAATCTATGCTACTAGGAGGGACACTTATTAAGTGAGCTTTGCCCCCTTTTATGACGCTTCTTGCCACAGTTGTTAAGGGAACGACTGCAGTCGTTAAGCGAGTTAACAGGGTTGTTCAATGAATCTAGCTTCCCCAGAATGGTCCTGCGACATTGCAACTGTCATAAATATGAGTCGGTTGCCAAGCTTTATACAGCCCTGATGGCGGAGTGGTTAGAATGCAGTATTGCAGGCTAATTCAGCTCACTGCCATCAGTTCGATCCTGACCGGCTCAAAGTTAACTCAGCCTTCCATCCTTCGGAGGTCGGTAGAATGAGGACCCCGATTGTTGGGGCAAATATGTTGACTATGTAAACCACATAGGGAGGGCTGTAAAGCACTGTGAAGCAGTATGTAAGTGTAGGTAGGTAGGTAGGTAGGTAGGTAGGTAGGTAGGTAGGTAGGAAGGAAGGAAGGAAGGAAGGAAGGAAGGAAGGAAGGAAGGAAGGAAGGAAGGAAGGGCTGTGGTGGCACAGTGGTTAGAATGCAGTACTGCAGGCTAATTCAGCTCACTGCCATCAGTTCGATCCTGACCGGCTCAAGGTTGACTCAACCTTCCATCCTTCGGAGGTCAGTAAAATGAGGACCCAGATTGTTGGGGGCAAATATGCTGACTCTGTAAACCGCTTACGGGAGGGCTGTAGAGCACTGTAAAGCAGGACATAAGTCTAAGTCCGGGGTAGGCAACCTTGGTTCTTTTATGACTCATGGACCAACTCCCAGAATTCCCGAGCCAGCCATGCTGAGGGGAAAGAGAGAGGTTTCCAAGCTGAGCCATGCTGGCTGAGGAATTCTGGGAGTTGAAGTCTCCAAGTCATGAAGGGGCCATAGTTCCCCCATGCTGGCTCAGGAATTCTGGGAGTTGAAGTCCACGAGTCATGAAGGGGCCATAGTTCCTCCATGCTGGCTCAGGAATTCTGGGAGTTGAAGTTCACCAGTCATGAAGGGGCCATAGTTTCCTCATACTGGCTGAGGAATTCTGGGAGTTGAAGTCCTCGAGTCATGAAGGGACCATAGTTCCTCCATGCTGGCTCAGGAATTCTGGGAGTTGAAGTCCCTGAGTCATGAAGGAGCTAAAGTTCCCCATGCTGGCTCAAGAATTCTGGGAGTTGGTCCACAAGTCATGAAGGGGCCAAAGTTCCTCCATGCTGGCTCAGGAATTCTGGGAGTTGGTCCCCGAGTCATAAAAGCCAAGGTTGCCTGCCCCTGGTCTAAGTGCTATTGCTGCCTGAATTTTTGTCATGTGAGCATGGGAATGCCCCAACGGTCATAAAGTGTGAAAAATGGTCATAAGTCACTTTTTAGGGCCGTTGTAACTTTGAACGGTCACTAAACGAACTGTCGTTAATTGAGGACTACCTGTCCTTAGGTCTGTCATTTTTGAGCACTAGCCTGGAAGCACCACAAGAGAAATGAACACATTTGTCTCTGTTGCCAAACGTTTCTCAATGTTCTCTTCCAGGTAATCATCGTGACCACATCACCCAGCTCCACATTTGTCCCCAACATCCTGTCAAAATCTCACAACTACGCAGCTGTCACCAAACTCGTCCCGACATCGGTGATAGCATCCACCACCCAGAAGCAGCCCATGGTCATAACGGCTTCACAGTCCTCTCTGGTTAACAACAGCACCACCACCGCCACCACCACTAGCTCCTCCACCGGGAGCTGTTCCACGCCGTCTTCCATGCCCAGCACAGTTGCGGTGACCACCGTAGTGTCCTCAACACCCTCTGTGGTTATGTCATCCATTGCACAGGGTAAGATGCCGGCTGATTTGAGTAAGAATGGAAGGTCCTAGAACAGGGGTAGGCAACCTTGGCCCTTTTATGACTCGTGGACTTCAACTCCCAGAATTCCTGAGCCAGCATGGCTCAGCTTGGAAACCTCTCCCTTTCCCCTCAGCGTGGCTGGCTCAGGAATTCTGGGAGTTGAAGTCCACGAGTCATGAAGGGGCCATAGTTCCCACATGCTGACTGAGGAATTCTGGGAGTTGAAGTCCCCGAGTCATGAAGAGGCCGTAGTTCCCCGATGCTGCCTCAGGAATTCTGAGAGTTGAAGTCCGCAAGTCATGAAGGGGCCATAGTTTCACCATGCTGGCTCAGCAGTTCTGGGAGTTGAAGTCCGCAAGTCATGAAGGGGCCATAGTTCCTCCATGCTGGCTCAGGAATTCTGGGAGTTGAAGTCCATAAGTTATAAAAGGGGCCATAGTTCCCCCATGGTGGCTCAGAGGTTCTGGGAGTTGAAGTCCGCAAGTCATAGAAGGGCCCTAGTTCCCCCATGCTGGCTGAGGAATTCTGGGAGTTGAAGTCTGCAAGTCATGAAGGGGCCATAGTTCCTCCATGCTGGCTCAGGAATTCTGGGAGTTGAAGTCCACAAGTTATGAAGGGGCCATAGTTCCCTCATACTGGCTCAGGAATTCTATTCTATTCTATTCTATTCTATTCTATTCTATTCTATTCTATTCTATTCTATTCTATTCTATTCTATTCTATTCTTTGAAGACGTTTTGCTTCTCATCCAGGAAGCTTCTTCAGCTCTGAGTGGACGGTGGGGAATGGAAGTCAGAGCTGAAGAAGCTCTACTGATGAGAAGCGAAACGTCTTAAAAGAAAAAATCCAGCCACCTGGCAAAAAAGCACCTTTGGGATTCCGACTGAAATCTTGAGTTAAGTCTTGAATCTCCTTGGCGATGGCCTTTGGCCACCAAAGCTTATTTAAAGGGGGTCTGTGTTAAAGAAAAGGCTGAGAAACGCTGATCTGGGGTCTCCCACTCCAGCAGGGGGTTAGACTAGAACAGGGCTTTTCAACCGGTGGTATGCATACCCACTAGTGGTACGTTGGCACCTGGCAAGTGGAACGCACACGATGGGTTGAGCAGCACTGTAAAAAAAATGTAAAAAAAAAGTGTAAAAGTGGATGAGGTGAAGCGGCAGCAGCGCCGCATAGGCTTGTGGGAAAGTCAGCTGGAACTGCACGTTGCCTGGGTCCAGCTGAGAGCCTAGGATCGGCGCACGGAGCTCCAACTGATTGGGGGTGGAGGCAGCCTCCCGTAGTCTTCAGGCAGAGATTCAACTGGAGCTGTGAGAGGCATTGCTTGAGTCCTGCTGAAGGGGAGAGAAGAGATGATATTAAAGGGGGTGGGGGAACAGGTGATATTAAAGGGGGTGGGGGAAGAGATGATATTAAAGGGGGTGAGAGAAGAGATGATATTAAAGGGGGTGAGAGATGATATTAAAGGGGGTGAGGGAAGAGATGATATTAAAGGTGGTGAGAGAAGAGATATTAAAGAGGGTAGTGGAAAAGATGGTATTAAAGGGGGTGAGAGAAGAGATGATATTAAAGAGGGTGAGAGAAGAGATGATATTAAAGGGGGTGAGAGAAGAGATGATATTAAAGGGGGTGAGAGAAGAGATGATATTAAAGGGGGTAGTGGAAAAGATGGTATTAAAGGGGGTGAGATGATATTAAAGGGGGTGAGAGAAGAGATGATATTAAAGGGGGTGGGGGAAGAGATGATATTAAAGGGGGTGAGAGAAGAGATGATATTAAAGGGGGTGGGGGAAGAGATGATATTAAAGGGGGTGAGAAGAGATGATATTAAAGGGGATGGGGGAAGAGATGATATTAAAGGGGGTGAGAGAAGATGATATTAAAGGGGGTGAGAGAAGAGATGATATTAAAAGGGGTGGGGGAAGAGATGATATTAAAGGGGGTGAGAGAAGAGATGATATTAAAGGGGATGGGGGAAGAGATGATATTAAAGGGGGTGAGAGAAGAGATGATATTAAAGGGGGTGAGAGAAGAGATGATATTAAAAGGGGTAGTGGAAGAGATGATATTAAAGGGAGTGAGAGATGATATTAAAGGGGGTGAGAGAAGAGATGATATTAAAGGGAGTGGGAAGGCAGCAGTATTCCAAGGTTTGTGTGGAAATAGAAGGAAATTGGGAGAAAAAAAAACCACACCGGCCCTGTCACCCCCGTTCTCTCTTCCAGGTGTGTGCACCTCCGCCATCAAGGTGGCCTCAGCCAGGCTGCCTTCCCCCAAGAGCCTGGTGGGAACGTCCGCCCAGATCCTGGCCCAGCTTCCCAAGCAGCAGCTGACTTCATCGGCCGCCCAGCCTTCCGCCCAGCCACCCCCAACCCCCCAGCCGTCTCCGCTACCCCCCACCATTAAGCCCACCATCCAAATCAAGCAAGAATCAGGTATTTTCCAAACGAGGAACGTATCGTCCCGGCGATGGGGTGGATAGAGGACGCTCTTGACTGTCAGGAGAAACTTCCTGACAGTTAGAACAATTAACCGGTGGAACTCCTTGCCTCCAGAAGCGGTGAACGCTCCAACACTGGAAGTTTTTAAGGAGAGACTGGACAGCCCTTGGTCTGAAATGGTATAGGGCTTTCTGCCTGAGCAAAGGGTTGGATTAGATGACCTCCAAGGTCCTTTCCAACTTTATTATTATTATTATTATTATTACCTGCCCCGATTGACCCCAAAATTTCTGTTGCTAAGCAAGACGGTGGTTAAGTGAGTTCCGTCCTTTTTTATGACCTTCCCTGCCACGCTTGTTCAGTGAATCGCTATGGTCGTTAAGTGAGGAACAGGGTTGCGAGGGGGAATCTGGCTTCCCCTGCTGACTTGGCTTGTCGGAAGGTGGCAAAGGGGGATCACGTCTCTCTCTCTCTCTCTCTCTCTCTCTCTCTCTCTCTCACACACACACACACACACACACACACACACACACACACACACATCCCCGGGACACTGCGACCGTCATAAATACACGCTAGTGGCCAAGCGTCCGAATTTGGATCGCGTGGGGATGATGCAGCAGTTGGGTGAAAGTCACGAGTCACTTTTTTCAGTGCCGTTGTAACTTTGAATGTTCACTAAACAGACGGCTGTAAGTCAAGGATGACCTGGACTTTAACATTCTCTGAGTGTTAATGTTTTGTCAACTTGCTCTAGGATCTTAGCTGTATCCTTAACCTTTCTCTGATTTTCTGTCCTTCCTTCCTTTCTCCCTCCTTCCCCTTTTCCTTCCTCCCTCCCTCCCATCTCTCCTTCCTCCCTCCCTCCCCATTTTTCTCCCTCGCTCCCTCCCTCTTTCTTTCCTCCTTCCTTCCTTCCTATCTCTCCTCCCTCCCTTCTTTCGTTCCTTCGTTCTTGCCTCCCTCCCTCCTCATTTTCCTTCCTTCCCCCTCCCTCCTTCCCTTCCTCTCTCCTCCCTTCCTATTTCTCCTCCCTCCCTTCATTCCTGCTTTCCTCCCTCCCTCCCCCATTTCCCTTCCTTCCTTCCTTCCTTCCTTCCTTCCTTCCTTCCTTCCTTCCTCCCTTCATTCCTTCCTGCCTCCCTCCCTCCGTCCCTCCCCATTTCCCTTCTCTCCTTCCTTCCTTCCTTCCTTCCTTCCTTCCTTCCTTCCTTCCTTCCTTCCTTCCTTCCTTCCTATCTCTCCTCCCTTCCTCCCTCCCTTCGTTCCTGCTTCCCTCCCTCCCTCCCCCATTTCCTTTCCTTCCTTCCTTCCTTTCTTCCTCTCTCCCTTCCTTCGTTCCTTCATTCCTGCCTCCCTCCCTCCCTCCCCATTTCCCTTCTCTCCTTCCTTCCTTTCTTCCTTCCTTCCTATCTCTCCTCCCTTCCTCCCTCCATTCCTGCCTGCCTCCCTCCCTCCCTCCCCCATTTCCCTCCCTTCCTCCCTCCATTCCTCCCTCCTTCCCTCCCTCCCCATTTCCCTTCTCACCTTCCTTCCACCCTCCCTCCCCCTCCCTCCCTCCCTCCCCATTTCCCTTCTCTCCTTCCTTCCTTCCTTCCTTCCTTCCTCCCTCCCTCCCTCCCTCCCTCCCTCCATTTTCCCTCCCATCCAACGTCTCTTCCCCAGGTGTCAAAATCATCACTCAACAGGTGCAGCCCAGCAAAATCCTCCCCAAGCCCGTCACCGCAACTCTGCCCAGCAGCAGCAATTCTCCCATCATGGTGGTGAGCAGCAACGGGACCATCATGACCACCAAACTGGTCACAGCTCCTGCGGGTGAGTCGCTCTGTCCATCCTGGCCAGTTTCCAAGGCGGGCCGAACTGGGGGTGGTGGGGGGGGGGCAAGTGACCGTTCCTACCGACGGTGGTCAGACACGGAGGAGCTGCCTCCGGAGTCCCTTCCACTGGGAGGGCGTCCCCGGCTGCTGACTCACAAACTGATCTTCACACGGCAGAACAAGTGACCCATTTACACGTCTATATTTTTTTAAAAAAATGGGCCAGTTTACAATCCCATTACAGGTAGTGCTTGATTTACGGCCACAGTTGTGAGCAGAATTTCCGTTGCTAAGCGAGGCGGTTGTTAAGGGAGCCAGGCCCAATTTTACAACCTTTTTTTTTTGCCACAGTTGTTAAGTGAATTGTTGCATTCGCTTAATGCAGGGGTCTTCAAACTTTTATGACTTGTGGACTTCAACTCCCAGAATTCCTCAGCCAGGCATGCTTCATGAATAAGGCGGGACTAGAACTCACCGTCTCCTGGTGATTGACTCAGAGTCACCCAGTCGGCTTTCATGCCTAAGGCGGGACTAGAACTTGCCGTCTCCTGGTGATTGGCCCAGAGTCACCCAGTCAGCTTTCATGCCTAAGGCGGGACTAGAACTCACCGTCTCCTGGTGATTGGCCCAGAGTCACCCAGTTGGCTTTCATGACTAAGGCGGGACTAGAACTCACTGTCTCCTGGTGATTGGTCCAAAGTCACCCACCTGGCTTTCAGGCCTGACTAGAACTCACCGTCTCCTGGTGATTGACTCAGACTCACTCAGCTGGCTCATGCCTAAGGCGGGGACTAGAACTCACCATCTCCTGGTGATTGGCTCAGAGTCACCCAGCCGGCTTTCATGCCTAGAACTCACCCCTCTCCCAGTATCTTGCCTGGTGCCTTAACCCAGTGGTTCTCAACCTTTTTAATGCTGCAACCCCCAACTGATCATAAGTCGAGGACTACCCAACCGGTCGTAAGTCGAGGACTACCCAACCGGTTGTAAGTCGAGGACTTTCCCTACCCGGGAGCGCTGCGCATGCATCGTGCCGCCCCCTGCGCCGGCCGAGGCGTAGCTGGCAAGCGGCAGAGGCGGACCAGGCCAACCACCGGCTGGGCCACCAGCTGACCCAGCCCAAGGGAGGTAAGGCACCCGCCGGGCCCCACGTGCGCCAGCAACCCTCCCTGCGCCCGCCGGCCTCCCCCCTCCCACCCCTGGCCCTCTTTTCCTTACATTTTTAGTAGTTGCTCAGCAGGGAGGGGTGGAAACTTCCAGACAGCTCGCCTTCGCTGCAGACAACTTGCAGCACCGTTTGCAGAATGGGACTTTTGGCGGGCTCAGCAGGGCAGAGACAGCCTGGACAATTCCTATTGGCTTTTGAAAGCCAATAGAATTAGACTCTATTCAAGAAAGTCTATTCTATTGGCTTTCAAAAGCCAATAGAATAAAAGGGAGCAGCACAGCTAAGGAAAAGGGGGGAAAAAATGGCGGACTGCGTTGTTTGGCGACCCCCGTGAAATGGTCGTTCGACCCCAAATGGGGTCCCGACCCACAGGTGGAGAACCGCTGCCTTAACCACTAGACCAAACTGGAAAAACTCGAAAGTTCTCTGCTGCCATCTCTCCACAGTGGTGACTTTGGCAAGCTGAAGGATTCTGGGAGTTGAAGTCCACAGGTCTTAAAAAAAAATCATCCACGGGCTCCCTGAATCATTTAGGTCAGTGATGGCGAACCTATGGCACGCCTGCCAGAGGCGGCACTCGGAGCTCTCTCTGTGGGCACACGCACCGTCGCCCCAGCCCCGCCTCTTCCCATGGCCCCCTCCTCACCAGCAGCCCCCGGGCACTGCACACGCAGTGCTGCGCCGCCAAGGACACGGTAGCTGGGCAGCGGGGACAAGACTCCGCCCTTGCACCCCATCGCACGCAGATGACGCTGCAGGGCATGGGCGGAGGGTGTCGCCACCATGGCGCTGCTGGGCTGCCTGGGTGATCTGTGGCGGGCCGTGGAGGTGGTGGATGGTCCAGCGGGCACGGCGGGGCGGGACGGAGGGGGTGGATGGGTTTTGGGCACTCAGTCTCTAAAAGATTCGCCATCGCTGATTTAGGTGGAAAGAAAACACATCTTTTCAAGTTTTGGCCACTCTCCTCTCCTCTTTGTCTTCCCAGGTGACATTCACACCAGATATCTTACTCTGTTTTATTTGTGTGTGTGTGTGTGTGTGTGTGTGTGCTTATACCAGGGACTCAAGCAACGTACACCCGTCCAACCATGAGCCCTTCCTTAGGGGCACGGGTAACGGGCACACCTGGTGCAGCCACCTACGTGAAGACCACCAGCGGCAGCATCATCACGGTCGTCCCCAAATCCCTCGCCACCCTGGGGGGCAAGATCATTAGCAGCAACCTTGTTTCTGGTAAGTAGGCACGTGCCCCTGTTTAATTGGAGAACGAATCAAGGAAGGAAAAAAAAAACCCCTGAACTTTAGAGAAAGGTGGGTTGATGCACTCAGCTTATTTTGCTGCCATTTTTGCGGTTTCAGCCATAATAGACCCCCCCCAAAGGAAGGCAGTGGAAAATCCAGGAAGGGGTTTATAAAAGCTAGCTTCAGTGTGTGCTATAGTGACCTAGGACCTGGGAATGGAAGGGAAAACACAATAGATGCATTTGGTTACCCATTTCCAATCAGTGCCACCAAAACCTTTGCAGAATAGGATTATGTGTTGCAGAATCGGTCGCCGGCACCAGAGGTTTAGTCTTCCGAGCGTTCGGAGTCGTGCTGGAGTCCATCCTGAGGAAAATTCTGTCTAGCAGAATGTGTGCTTTGGTCTACTCTGTGTACGGTATTTGTATGGTACCTGCTGTATGTGGCTCTGCAATAAACAAGGACGAGGGGGGACAGGATAGCAGCGTTCCAGTATCTCGGGGGCTGTCCCAAAGAAGAGGGAGTCAAGCTATTCTCCAAAGCGCCTGAAGGCAGGACAAGAAGCAACGGATGGAAACTAACCAAGGAGAGAAGCAACCTGGAACTAAGGAGAAACTTCCTGACAGTGAGAACAATTAATTGCCTCCAGAAGCTTTGAATGCGCCATCATTGGAGGTTTTTAAGAAGAGACTGGACAGCCATTTGTCTGAAATGGTATAAGGTTTCCTGCCTGAGCAGGGGGTTGGACTAGATGATCTCCAAGGTCCCTTCCAACTTTATTATTATTATTAAGAAGCAATGGATGGATACTAATCAAGGAGAAAAGCAACCTAGAACTAAGGAGAAATTTCTGGCAGTGGGAACAATTAACCAGTGGAACAACCTGCCTCCAGAAGCGGTGAATGTTCCAACACTGGAACTTTTTAAGTAGAGACTGGACAGCCATTTGTCTGAAGTGGTATAGGATTTCCTGCCTGAGTAGGGGGTTGGACTAGATGACCTCCAAGGTCCCTTCCATCATCATCATCATCATCATTATTATTATACATTCAATTTCGCAGCTACTCAGATTGTTGGACGGGCAGGTACAAAAACAGCCAGGGAAGGGATTGAAGCCCGGGAAATGAAATGGGCCCTTCTCCAGTCAATTTACCCCCAGCTTATCAAGCATTTAGGAGCCGAGGGTTTGGCAGCACAAGGAAACAACAGCCAGCCGCTTAATAACTGGCCATCGACACTCCAAACAGCAACTAAAAAGCCAAACACAACAGGCACCCTATAAACACCACACACACGGGGATAGCCCAAAGCACACGTTCCGCAGGAGTCCGAAAGTTCGGAGGAATAAACCTTTGATCCCGGCGACAGACCCAGATTGGATCCTGCAACGTGATCCTTGGGACAGGCAGATTTGCCTTCATTCGTAAGGATTGTGTGGGCGTCTTCCAAAGTGCACACTTAACAATTGCCAGTTAAGAGGTATGAGGAATATTGTCGGTTGTGATCACGGGGATTTTGGAGCTGCGGCCCAGTTGGGGGAAAAAAAATAGGTTAAAAAGGGAAGGAAGTGGACCTCGCTATGAGAAGCCCGATCCCAACTTCCTTTCTAGAGGTAATCCTCGCCTTACGACCTTTTGTTCAGTGACCGAAATTACGACGGCGCTGAAATAAAAGGCAATTCACGGCCGTTTTAACGACTGTTGCAGCAGCATCCCCACGGCGACGGGATCCAAAGCCAAATGCTTGGCAACTGGCTCAAATTTATGAGGGTTGCAGTGTCCCAGTGTGTGTGTGTGTGTGTGTGTGTGTGTGTGTGTGTGTGTGACGTGATCCCCTTTTGTGACCTGACAAGTAAAGTCAGTTGGGGGGGATTCACTGAACGACTGCGTTACTTAACTTAAGAACTTCAGTGATTCACTGGATAATTGTGGCCGGGAAGGACGGGAGCCCCATTGTGGTCGTAAGCCGAGGACTGCCTGCGATGTAAATTGGGCAGCGAGCGCCCAATTTTTGCAACATCTCGGTCCTTTTCTGAGAATCTTTTTCCCCAGCAAAACGACAAAAAAAAAAAAAAAAGTTTGCGGACCAAAGCTGTTTTATTTTCGCTTTTTTTTCTTTCTTTTTTAAAGGTAACTCCTTGATGAAGACCTATTTTCAGCAAAAAGGTATCCGACGCTTGCCATTGCTCTAGAAACCGTTTGTCTGATTTCTTTCCCGGGGTCATGGGGACTCCAGGTGCTCTTAATCTTCTCAGCACAGGTAGTCCTCGACTTATAGGAGTCCACTTAGTGACCGGTCCAAGTTGACCACAGCACTGAAAAGCGACTTACGACTCGTTTTTAGTGACGGTTGCAGCCTCCCCGCCGTCGCACGGTTGAAATTCAGAACGCTTGGGCCACTGACTCATATTTATGGCGGTTGCAGTAATCTTCTCAGCATAGGTAGTCCTCGACTTATAGGAGTCCACTTAGTGACCGGTCCAAGTTGACCACAGCACTGAAAAGCGATCTACGACTCGTTTTTAGTGACTGTTGCAGCCTCCCCGCCATCGCATGGTTGAAATTCAGAACGCTTGGGCCACTGACTCATATTTATGGCGGTTGCAGTGTCATGTAATTCTCCTTTGGCGACCTTCTGACAATCAAAATCAATCAATCAGTGTGGGGAGGGAAATGCCAGATTTGCTTAACCACCCCGTTGCTAATTGAACAATGGCAGTGATTCGCTTTACAGCGGCGGCGAGAAAAGTCATACAATGGGGCAAAATTCACTTAAGAAATGTCCCACCCAGCAACCTAAATTTGGAGGCTGAATTGCAGTCCTAAGTGGAGGACTACCTGTGTTACTATTTATTAAATTTATTGACTGCCCGCCTTACCCCTGAGGTAACTCAGGTCAGTTTACTGTGTTAAAAAGAGAACATTTTGCGAAATCTATAAGCAATAGGAACTAAATAACAAAAGGATGAATGCATAATAGAATAGCATTTAGATCAGTGGTTCTCAACCTTTTTAATGCCGCCACCCCCAACCGGTCGTAAGTCGAGGACTACTCAACCGGTCGTAAGTCGAGGACTACTCAACTGGTGCAGCACCATTTGCAGAATGGGACTTTTGGTGGGCTCAGCAGGGCAGAGACAGCCTGGACAATTCCTATTGGCTTTTGAAAGCCAACAGAATTAGACTCTATTCAAGAGAGTCTATTCTATTGGCTTTCAAAAGCCAATAGAATAAAAGGGAGTAGCACAGCTAAGGAAAAGGGGGGAAAAAATGGCGGACTGCGTTGTTTGGCGACCCCCGTGAAATGGTCGTTTGACCCCAAATGGGGTCCCGACCCACAGGTTGAGAACCACTGATTTAGACTTAGATGCCACCCCACAATGCTTTACAGCCATCTCTGGGCGGTTTAAATGTCAGCATGTCTGCCCCCCAACAATCTGGGTCCTCATTTTATTGACCTCAGAAGGATGGAAGGCTGAGTCCACTTTGAGCTGGACAGGATCGAACTCCTGGCAGTGGGCAGAGTTAGCAATAGCAATAGCATTTAGAATGATATACCGCTTCATCGTGCTTTACAGCCCCTCTCTAAGCAGTTTACAAAGTCAGCCTATATGCCCCCCCCCCAAAAAAAATCTGGGTCCTCATTTTACTGACCTCAGAAGGATGGAAGGCTGAGTCAACTTTGAGCTGGTCAGGATTGAAGTCCTGGCAGTGAGTAGTGAGTTAGCCTGCATTATTGTATTCTAACCACTGTGCCCTGGGAAGGGAAGGGAAGGGAAGGGAAGGTAAGAAGGGAGGGAGGGAGGGAGGGAGGGAGGGAGGGAGGAAGGAAGGAAGGAAGGAAGGAAGGAAGGAAGGAAGGAAGGAAGGAAGGAAGGAAGGAAGGAAGGAAGGAAATAGCAATAGGACTTATATAATTATATGACATATAAGGCTGAGTCAACTTTGAGCCGGTCAGGATCGAACTCCTGGCAGTGGGCAGAGTTAGTCTGCATTATTGCATTCTAACCAGGAAGGAAGGAAGGAAAGAAAGAAAGAGAAAATAAAGAAATAAATAAAATAAATAGCTAGCAATAGGACTTATATAATTATATGACATATAAGGCTTTGAACTCCTGGCAGTGGGCAGAGTTAATCTGCATTACTGCATTATAACCACTGTGCTACAGAAAGGGAGGAAGGGAGGGAGGGAAGGAGGAAAGAAAGAAAGAAAGAAAATAAATAAATAAATAAAATAAATAGCTAGCAATAGGACTTATATAATTATATGACATATAAGGCTTTGAACTCCTGGCAGTGGGCAGAGTTAATCAGCATTACTGCATTCTAACCACTGTGCCCCAGAAAGGGAGGAAGGAAGGAAGGAAGGAAAGAAAGAAAGAAAGAAAGAAAGAAAGAAAGAAAGAAAGAAAGAAAGAAAGAAAGAAAGAAAGAAAGAAAGAAAATAAATAAAATAAAGAGCTAGCTAGCAATAGGACTTATATAATTATATGACATATAAGGCTCTGAACTCCTGGCAGTGGGCAGAGTTAATCTGCATTACTGCATTCTAACCACTGTGCCACAGAAAGGGAGGAAGGAAGGAAAGAAAAAGAAAGGAAAGAAAGAAAGAAAGAAAGAATAAATAAAATAAAGAGCTAGCTAGCAATAGGATTTATATAATTATATGACATATAAGGCTTTGAACTCCTGGCAGTGGGCAGAGTTAATCTGCATTACTGCATTCTAACCACTGCCACAGAAAGGGAGGGAGGAAGGAAGGAAGGAAGGAAGGAAGGAAGGAAGGAAGGAAGGAAGGAAGGAAAATAAATAAATAAAATAAATAGCTAGCTAGCAATAGGACTTATATAATTATATGACATATAAGGCTGAGTCAACCTTGAGCCGGTCAGGATCGAACTCCCGGCAGTGGGCAGAGTTAGCCCTGCAATCCTGCACTTGTAACCACTGTCTCGCTTAGCAACAGAAAGTTGGGGGCCCATTTGTGATGGTAAGTCCAGGACTACCAGGACGAAACCGTGAGCGTGGCTCCCCTTTCGAATCCGCGCCCTTTTTCTGTTTTCCTTCCGTCAAGGAACCACCACCAAGATCACGACCATCCCGGTGACGTCCAAGCCCAACGTCATAGTTGTGCAGAAAACGGCGGGAAAGGGCACCACCATCCAAGGCCTACCAGGCAAAAATGTCGTCACAACGTTGCTAAACGCAGGGGTAAGTACACATCCACCTGAGAACCGCAAAGCCAAGCGCCGGTGGCCCGTCCAACGACATTGTGTGTTCAGCAACCTCCTCAGATGCCACCTGGGAAGCTGCGTGATCAAAGCGAATTCCTCACCGCTAGTAACTGGCCCAAATTTGGTGGGATGACTGAATCTCAGAAGGATTTAATCGGAGGGTGAGAATTGGGGCGTAAAACCCAACTTGTTTTGGACTGAAACCTGCTGCATCTTGGGAGAAGTGACTGTCTGGGAAATGAGGGGGTCCTTGGTGCTCTCTGAGCTGGGTGGTTTCCTTGCAGACGTTTCACGACCCAACTAGGTAACATCTTCAGTGCTAGAAGGAAGTGGGGTTTGTGGAATGGAGGAAGGAAGAGGAGGAGGAGGAGGAGGAAGAGGAGGAGGATGACGACAACAACTGTGGGGTCCTTGGTGCTCTCTGAGCTTGGTGGTTTTCTTGCAGACGTTTCATGACCCAACTAGGTAACATCATCAGTGCTAGAAGGGAGGGGGTTGGAGGAATGGAGGAATGGAGGAAGGAAGAGGAGGAGGAGGAGGAGGAGGATGACGACGACAACTGTGGGGTCCTTGGTGCTCTCTGAGCTTCGTTGGTTTTCTTGCAGGCGTTTCGTGACCCAACTAGGTAACATCTTCAGTGCTAGAAGGGAGGGGGGCTTTGTGGGAGAGGAGGAGGAGGAGGAGAACTGTAGGGTCCTTGGTGCTTTCTCCACAGGGGTTGCAGGGACCCAGGATCATTTGTGTGTACAGCATGGTGTTCGAAAGATTGTGAGGGGTCCTGGGTGCTCTTTCAGCTTGCTTGTTTTCTTGCAGATGTTTCATTACCAAACTAGGTGACACCATCAGTGTTAGAAGGGAAGGGGGGGGAGGAAGAGGAGGAGGAGAACTGTGGGCTCCTTGGTGCTCTCTGAGCTTGGTGGCTTTCTTGCAGACATTTCATGACCCAACTAGGTAACATCATCAGTGTTAGAAGGAAGTGGGGTTTGTGGAATGGAGGAAGGAGGAGGACGACGACGACGACAACTATGGGGTCCTGGGTGCTCTCTGAGCTTGGTTGGTTTTCTTGCTGACGTTTCATGACCCAACTAGGTAACATCATCAGTGCTAGAAGGGAGGGGGGTTTGTGGAATGGAGGAAGGAAGAGGAGGAGGAGGAGGAGGATGACAACGACAACTGTGGGGTCCTTGGTGCTCTCTGAGCTTGGTTGGTTTTCTTGCAGACGTTTCATGACCCAACTAGGTAACATCATCAGTGCTAGAAGGGAGTGGGGTTTGTGGAATGGAGGAAGGAAGAGGAGGAGGAGGAGGAGGATGACAACGACAACTGTGGGGTCCTTGGTGCTCTCTGAGCTTGGTTGGTTTTCTTGCAGACGTTTCATGACCCAACTAGGTAACATCAGTGCTAGAAGGGAGTGGGGTTTGTGGGGGAGGAGGAGGAGGAGAATTGTGTGGTCCTTGGTGCTTTCTCCACAGGGGTTGTAGTGCCCCAGCATCATTTGTGTGTACAGCGTGGTGTTATAAAGATTGTGCGGGGTCCTGGGCGCTCTTTCAGCTTGGTTCTTTTCTTGAGGACGTTTCATGACCCAACTAGGTAACATCATCAGTGCTAGAAGGTAAGGGAGCTTGTGGGGAGCGGGGGAAGGACTGTGGGGTCCTTGGTGCTCTCTGAGCTTGGTGGTTTCCTTGCAGATGTTTCATGACCCAACTAGGTAACCTCATCAGGGCTAGAAGGGAGTGGGGTTTGCTTTTAAGTTTTTTATTCCCTAACCCACAAAAAGCCCTTCGGACGTTAAATTGTTCTGATCAAGGGGTTGTTTTTCAGGGAGAGAAAACCATCCAAGCCGTTCCAGCTGGTGCAAAACCCGCCATCATCACTGCCACCCGGCCCATTACGAAAATGATCGTCACGCAGCCGAAAGGGCTGAGCTCTGGTGTCCAGCCAGCGACCAAAATTATCCCCACCAAAATTGTATACGGACAGCAAGGGAAAACTCAGGTATGCCTTGTTTTTTTTTTTTAAGTGCTTGGATGTGACAAAGGGTCAACATCAGCGGTGGGCAATTATTTTTCCCAAGGGCCACATGAGAAATATAAGGAACAAAGATGATTAGGGGACTGGAGGCTAAAACATATAAGGAACGGTTGCTAGAATTGGGTATGTCTAGTTTAACGAAGAGAAGGACAAGGGGGGACACGATAGCAGTGTTCCAATATCTCAGGGGCTGCCCCACAGAAGAGGGAGTCAAGCTATTCTCCAAAGCGCCTGAAGGCAGGACAAGAAGCAACGGGTGGAAACTAATCAAGGAGAGAAGCAACCTAGAACTAAGGAGAAACTTCCTGACAGTTAGGACAATTAACCAGTGGAACCGCCTGCCTCCAGAAGCTGTGAATGCTCCAACACTGGAAGTTTTTAAGAAGAGACTGGACAGCCACTTGTCCGAAATGGTGTAGGGTTTCCTGCCCGAGCAGGGGGTTGGACTAGATGACCTCCAAGGTCCCTTCCAACTTTACTAATATGAATATGAATATAAAAACAACAGATGCAGGAATTGGATATGGCCAGTCTAGAGAAAAGAAGGACTGGGGGGGGGGGAACATAATAGCAGTGTTCCCAGTATTTGAGGGGCTGCCACAAAGAAGAGGGATCCATTTCCCAAAGCACCAGAAGGCAGGAGAAGAAACACAACGGGTGGAAACTAATCAACTTCCTGACATTGAGGACAATTAACCAGTGGAACAGCTTGCCACCAGAAGTTGTGGATGCTCCATCACTGGAGGCTTTTAAGAAGAGACTGGATCGCTCTCCTAAAGCCTTTCATCTGCAAAAGCTATATATATATTAGCTCAGTGGTTCTCAACCTTTTTAATGCCGCGACCCCCCAACCGGTCGTAAGTCGAGGACTACTCAACCGGTCGTAAGTCGAGGACTACTCAACAGGTGCAGCACGTTTGCAGAATGGGACTTTTGGCGGGCTGAGCAGGGCAGAGACAGCCTGGACAATTCCTATTGGCTTTTGAAAGCCAATAGAATTAGACTCTATTCAAGAGAGTCTATTCTATTGGCTTTCAAAAGCCAATAGAATAAAAGGGAGTAGCACAGCTAAGGAAAAGGGGGGGAAAATGGCGGACTGCGTTGTTTGGCGACCCCCGTGAAATGGTCGTTCGACCCCAAATGGGGTCCCGACCCACAGGTTGAGAACCACTGTATTAGACCAACAAAACAAAACAAAACACAGCAAAACGTTACACACATATACACATAATATATCCTTTTTTGTTAACAGCAATTTGTAACAGTACTCTTCTATTATTTACATGTCCCCCCTCATTCTTCTTTGAAATATTTGTCCTTATTGCCCCATTGTTTCTTATTTACGTTTTCCTTCTTTCATATTCTACTAATTACTAGGAATAATTCATATTATTATTATTATACACATATCGCCTCTACCAACACCTCATTTTAAATTTCCAACATTATTCATTGTAGTAACTCTTATTTTTTATAAGACTCGACTGGGATTCCATCTAGGCCTGGTGATCATACAAATATTTTCATATACTGTGCAAAAGCTTTTTTGTTTGGAACGCCCACCAGACCCCTTGTGTGTGGCTTGGGTCACCCATTATCAATGGCTGTTTTCTATGAAGCGGGCCTCAGATTGGCTGATTCCACAAATTCTGGATAAAAAGAAATGTCGAATCGTCTAATAAAGCAGTTTTTCTCAAGCGTGACAACTTTTAAGAGAAGTGGACTTCACCGCCCAGAGTTCCCCCTGCCTGCATGGCTGGCTAAGGAATCCTGGGTGTTGAAATTCACTCATCTTAAAATGGCCAAGATTGAGGAGCACTGATCAATACAGGAAAACCACGACACATTAAACTTACAGGAGTGGTCAAAATTGTGGGAAACTTTTTGGGGAAAGTGTACAGTAGAAATGCCATCCTTTGGTTAAGTTTCCACCCATTTTTCTTCTGATTTCTTTATAACTGTAGCCTCGTTCACTTAATAATACGTATTTTACATCGCTTTCTGGGCGACCAGTCAGCTCTTTGCATCATCGCTTTAATTTTATGATGTTTTACAAGCTCACTAAATGAAAGAACACAAAAAAACCCCAACCGACTTGATAGCGATCACATAACCCACTGACAAATGTCCTCTTCTCGGCTTCAATACGTGACATCGATAACTGGATCCTACTGTGATCTGATTGGCTCATTGCCAAAACAAGATGACACCCGATTGGCTCTCTAAACACTCCTGCTCATTGGTTAGAATCAGATGAAGGAAAGGTACCTGAGATCAACCTGAGCAAGTTGTGCCTCCTTTTTCTGGTTATTTGGCTATAGCTTTTCATAGAATGCAGTACAGATAATTGAACAAACTATGTTGCATAATGGCAGAAAGTGAAGAGGAACTAAAGAGCCTCTTGATGCGGGTGAAGAAGGAGAGTGCAAAAGTTGGCTTGAAACTCAACATTAAGAAAACCAAAATCATAGCATCCATCCCTCTCAATTCCTGGCAAATAGATGGGGAAGAAATGGAGGTGGTGACAGATTTTATTTTCCTGGGCTCCAAGATCACTGCAGATGGGGACTGCAGCCAAGGAATTAGAAGACGCTTGCTCCTGGGGAGGAAAGCTATGGCAAATCTAGACAGCATACTGAAAAACAGAGACGTCACCCTGCCAACAAAAGTGCGTATAGTCCAGGCCATGGTTTTCCCAGTTGCAACGTACGGCTGTGAAAGCTGGACCATAAGAAAGGCTGAGCACCAAAGAATGGAGGCCTTTGAACTCTGGTGCTGGGGAAGACTCCTGCGAGTCCCCTGGACTGCAAGACGATCCAACCGGTCAGTCCTAGAGGAGATCAACCCCGACTGCTCTTTAGAAGGCCAGATCCTGAAGTGGAAACTCAAGTACTTTGGCCACCTAATGAGAAGGAAGGATTCACTGGAGAAGAGCCTAATGCTGGGAAAGATGGAGGGCAAGAGAAGAAGGGGACGAAAGAGAATGAGGGGGCTGGATGGAGTCACTGAAGCAGGAGGCGTGAGCTTCAATGGACTCCAGAAGATGGTAGAGGACAGGAAGGCCTGGAGGAACGTTGTCCATGGGGTCACGATGGGTCGGACACAACTTCGCAATTAACAACAACAACAACATGTTGCATAATAATAATAATAATAATAATAATAATAATGTTGGTAGGGTCTTTGGAGGTCATCTAGCCCAACCCCCTGCTTAGGCAGGAAACCCAATACCATTTCAGACAAATGGCTGTCCAGTCTCTTCTTAAAAACTTCCAGTGTTGGAACATTCACCACTTCTGGAGGCAGGTGGTTCCGCTGGTTAATTGTTCTAACTGTCAGGAAGTTTCTCCTTAGTTCCAGGTTGCTTCTCTCCTTGAGTAGTTTCCATCCGTTGCTTCTTGTCCTGCCTTCAGGCGTTTTGGAGAATAAGTGAACCCCCCTTTTCTTTGGGGCAGCCCCTGAGATATTGGGACGCGGCTATCCTGCCCCCCCTTGTCCTCTTCATTAAACTAGACGTACCCAATTCTAGCAACCGTTCCTTATATGTTTTAGCCTCCAGTCCTCTAATCATCTTTGTTTACATTCTTGCTTAAATGATCTTTCCATTGACATATAAATTTATGGTACTACTCCCCCCCCCCCAAAAAAAAGTGGTGTTATTAGCCATCCAACCTCAAAACTACACTTTTCCCAAAAGGTTTTCACAGTTTTGCCCACTACTGTACAGACCTTCGGGGCGCAGCATAGGTAACTACTATTCGAGAACCGCTTCCGCTGGGCCTCTCTCCCACCCCCTGCTTCCCCCCACTGGCTGTGGCAAAGGTGTGCACCTGGATCTTGACCCCTGCAGCCAGAACCCTTTGCTTCCCTCGTAGGTCCTCATCAAGCCCAAGCCGGTGACCTTCCAGGCCACGGTGGTCAGCGAGCAGGCGAGGCAGCTGGTGACGGAGACCCTTCAACAGGCTTCCCGCGTGATGGAGACCGGGAACGCGTTCCTGCCAGAGGTGAAGGAGGAACCCCAAGTGTACACCGAGAGCAGTTCCTCTTCCGTGGAGTCCATCCAGAGTTCCCAAGGTGAACGGCGTTCCCCAGATTTCTCTCCGGGATCAGCTGGAGTTGCTATTTGTTGGAGAAGTATACTCCTTTTGGGGGAATATTTTGTCCGCCTCTCCAGAGAGAGAAAGCTGTAGCCCAGGGCTCCCCAAACGTGGCCACTTTTAAGACTGGTGAACGTTTCAACGCCCAGAATTCTCATGGTTGGGCTGGGGAATTCTGGGAGTTGAAGTCTACCAGTCTTAAAAGTGGCCAGCTTTCTAGCTAGACTCCAGATTTTATTCTCCCCAGCTAGCTTGGTGAACTTCAGAGAAGATACGGTACCAAGATAGCAGCATTAGTACCCCACCCCACTCTGAAGATTGACACCACGCACACACACACACACACACACACACACACACACACACACACACATACACACACACACACACCCCTCGATTGATAATTCCCAGCTTCCCTGATTGGGAACTTGGTGAGGGATTCTGAGAATCTCAGATCAGCAACTTGGGAGAAATTCCCCGTTTCTCTTGGGCAGATCATCCTCAATTTATAACCGCAAGGAAGCCCGAATTTTCCATGGCTAAGCTGGACAGTTGTGAAGTGAGTTTTGCCGCATTTTACCACTTTTCTTGCGGTTAAGCGAGTCGCTGCAGTTGTTAGGTAACACGGTTGTTCAATGAATCTGGCTTCCCATGGACTTGGCTTGTCAGTAAATCACAAAATGACTCTGGCACACTGCAGCCGTTCTTAATACGAGCCGTTTGCCAAGCGTCTGAAATTTTGATCACATGACTGTGGGGATGCTGCAAATGTGAACACCGGTTATAAATCACTTTTTTTTCAGTGCTGTTGTAACTTGAACGGTCACTAAACGAATGTCTGTAAGCCGAGAAGTACTTGTAGTCCAGTATTGGAAGGATCTTGAGGGCTTACCCTGCACATGTCCATTGCTGCTGTGATGATTGGTCTATCTTTCCATGCAGCTTTAATCTCAAGTTACCCCATGGGTTCTGGCACAAGGAGTGATGAATATAATGAGTGGAATTGAGGTAGGAAGGACTGTGCATATGTACTCTGTAGTTTCCAGGTAATTGAGACCTGGTGAAAATACAGGTCATAACCAGCAAGACCATCTAAGTCCAGAATGGAATGGAATGGAATACAATATAGAAAAGAATAGAATGGAATGGAATGGAATGGAATAGAATGGAATGGAATGGAGTGGAGTGAAGTGGAGTAGAGTAGAGTAGAGTAGAGTAGAGTAGAGTAGAGTAGAGTAGAGTAGAATAGAATAGAATAGAATAGAATAGAATAGAATAGAATAGAATAGAATAGAATAGAATAGAATATAGAAAAGGAATAGATTAGAATAGAATAGAAAAGGAATGGAATGGAATGGAATGGAATGGAATAGAATATAGAAAAGGAATAGATTAGAATAGAAAAGGAATGGAATGGAATAGAATAGAATAGAAAATATAGAATGGAATGGAATAGAATAGAAATGGAATGGAATGGAATGGGAATAGAAATAGAATAGAAATAAAATAGAAATAGAATAAATAGAATAGAAAATATAGAATGGAATGGAATAGAATGGAATACAATATAGAAAAGGAATAGAATAGAATAGAATAGAATAGAATAGAATAGAATAGAATAGAATAGAATAGAATAGAATAGAATAGAAAGGAAATAGAGAACAGAAAGGAAATAGAGAATAGAAAGGAAATAGAAATAGGATAGGAATAAGAATAGAATAGAATAGAATAAGGAATAGAATAATGAATAGAATAGAATAGAATAGAATAGAATAGAATAGAATAGAATAGAATAGAAAATATTGAACGGAACGGAACAGAAAATATGGAATGGAATGGAGTAGAATAGAATAGAAAATGAATAGACTAGACTAGAATAGAATAGAACAGATCCGAACAGAACAGAACAGAATAGAATCTCTGGTGGACCAGCATCCTTGATAACAAGTTAGTTTGGACTTCCTCCCATGTCCATATGTTAATATGGCCAGCCACAAGCATAACAGAAGGACATGGCTATGGAGACACCATAAAGGATGTTCTTGGGAGGAGAGAAGCTAACCTAGGTTGATGGGAACCTCCCTCCCTTCCTTTGTCTCAGATTCCCAGCCCGTGGTCCACGTCATTGCTTCCCGAAGCCAGGATTGGTCAGAACACGAAATCGCGGTGGATTCCAGTCCCACCATCATCTATCAAGATGTCTCGGGCGAATCTCACTCTGCAACATCAACCATTAAAGCCTTGTTGGAACTCCAGCAGACCACAGGTGGATACCTCAAACCTTTGTCCCCCCCCCCCCAGTTGCTTTCCGGAAACTCTTTGGAATCTGTCCTTTCTGTGTTATTTCAAGAGCAGAAAGTTCTCCGGAGGACCTGGTTGGATTCACCGTGCAACTTCCCATCAGTTTCAGGAGAGCCAGTGGGCTTCAGTGTTAACTCTAGAACAGTGGTTCTCAACCTTTCTAATGCCATGACCCCATAATACAGTTCCCCATGTTGTGGTGACCCCCAAGTGGGTGTGGCCACCAATAAGAGGGAGTAGGACAGCTAGGGAAAAGGGAACAAAATGGTGGACAGCATGGTTTGGCGACCCCCGTGAAATGGTCGTTCGACCCCAAATGGGGTCCCGACCCACAGGTTGAGAACCACTGCTCTAGAACGTTGGGCAGATGCCTTCAAGTAACCATGGGAACATCGGCAGGACAAGGAGATAACCCTCCAGTTTTGAGCAACGTCAAAGCATTGACTTGGCCCCTAGAGGCCAAAGACTGGACTAAGATGAGCTTCAACAGAGCTAGTCTTATATCCCCAGTATCCCAAATCATCTCGTGGCTTTTATGAACTGATTGTTGGCTGTCCAGTTTCCAGCTTGGTGTCCCAAAGGTGCTTTTTTCAGGAGGCAAGAAGACTTTCTTGTTTTTTCTTTGACGACGTTTCGCTTCTCATCCAAGAAGCTTCTTCAGCTCTGACTGGATGGTGGGGAATGGGGAGGATTTGCATTCTTATAGAGCAGTGATGGCGAACCTTTTAGAGACCAAGTGCCCAAACTGCAACCCAAAACCCACTTATGCATCGTCGGGTGCCGGGTGGGTGTGGCCCATTGGGTGGGCGTGGCTGCGGTGGTAACGGCAGACTGGTGGGACTAAAAAGTTCAATCAATCCCAACTTTGCGAGATCTTTTTTTTTCCCGTGAGAAGTTGAAATTGACTGATTGATTGAACCTTTTTTTTTTTGCACAAGGCAGCGGAGGCCTAAAGCGAAAAGGTTTTATAAAACCCAGCTGAAGGCCTGGGGCGATGGCGTGCGTGCCAATAGAGAGGGCTCTGAGTGCTGCCTCTGGCACCCGTGCCACAGGTTCGCCACCACTGGAATAGAGAGTTGTTGAGACCACCTGGAGGCTTAGCTGTGTCAGCAGGGTTACCTGAGTAGTGCAAATGGGTGTGGAGCAGGGCTCTTCAAACTTGGCCCTTTTATGACTTGCGGACTTCAACTCCCAGAATTCCTCAGCCAGGCACGCTGGCTCAGAAATTCTGGGAGTTGAAATCCACGAGTCATGAAGGGGTCGTAGTTCCCCCATGCTGGCTGAGGAATTCTGGGAGTTGAAGTCCGCAAGTCATGAAGGGGCCATAGTTCCCCCATGCTGGCTGAGGAATTCTGGGAGTTGAAGTCCGCAAGTCATGAAGGGGCCATAGTTCCCCCATGCTGGCTGAGGAATTCTGGGAGTTGAAGTCCACGAGTCATGAAGGGGCCATAGTTCCCCCATGCTGGCTGAGGAATTCTGGGAGTTGAAGTCCACAAGTCATGAAGGGGCCATAGTTCCCCCATGCTGGCTGAGGAATTCTGGGAGTTGAAGTCCGCAAGTCATGAAGGGGCCATAATTCCCCCATGCTGGCTGAGGAATTCTGGGAGTTGAAGTCCCTGAGTCATGAAGGGGCCAAAGTTTTCCCCATGCTGGCTCAGGAATTCTGGGAGTTGAAGTCCACGAGTCATAAAAGCGCCAAGTCTGAAGAGCCTTGGTGTGGAGTCTTCTTGGAACATAGGAGAACAAACCCATCAGGACAAGATTCACCCATCCACCTGCAAGACAAAGGCCGCTCTTTCGAAGACACCAAAGTCCATATTTTGCACCGAGAGGACCGCTGGTTTGAAAGAGGGGTCAAAGAGGCCATCTGTGTCCAAATTGAACAGCCCTCTCTCAACAGAGGGTGAGGGATACGACACCACCTATCTCCAGTCTACCACACAGTCCTTTTAGCATTTCCAAGAAGGCTCCACACCCATTTGCACACCTACTCGGGTGATTTGGAGGACACAGACAAACCTCCAAGTGGCCTCAACGACTCTCTATAAGAATGCAAATGACCAGCTGTCTGCAAGGAGTATAAATCTTTCCATTCCCCACTATCTAGTTAGAGCTGAAGAAACTTCTTGGATGAGAAGTGAAAAGTCTTCAGAGAAAAAACAAGAAAATTCAGTTGCCTCCTGAAAAAAATCACCTTTGGGACAACCCTGACATGGAGGATGCAGAATCACCATAGACTTCCAGCTTGGTGGTTTGAAGCATCCTTTAAACCAGGGGTCTTCAAACTTGGCCCTTTTATGACTTGCGGACTTCAACTCCCAGAATTCCTCAGCCAGCATGGGGGAACTATGGCCCCTTCATGACTCGTGGACTTCAACTCCCAGAATTCCTCAGCCAGCATGGGGGAACTATGGCCCCTTCATGACTCGTGGACTTCAACTCCCAGAATTCCTCAGCCAGCATGGGGGAACTATGGCCCCTTCATGATTCATGGACTTCAACTCCCAGAATTCCTCAGCCAGCATGGGGGAACTGTGGCCCCTTCATGACTCGGGGATTTCAACTCCCAGAATTCCTCAGCAAGCATGGGGGAACTGTGACCCCTTCATGACTTGCAGAGGAATTCTGGGAGTTGAAGTCCACAAGTCATAAAAGGACCAAGTTTGAAGAGCCCTGCTTGAAACAAACCAAGACAGGTATGTCCGTAGGGCGTGGGCCAAAATAATCAAGATGGCAGACCACAACGATACAGTTGGTGCTCCGCCCGTTTTTCTTAGATGCGCCGTAGCTGCCATCTTGACTTTGTGGAACACACCTTGCGGATAACCCTGTAGGCCGGTGGTTCTCAACCTGTGGGTGGGGACCCCATTTGGGGTCGAACGACCATTTCACGGGGGTCGCCAAACAACGCAGTCCGCCATTTTCCCCCCCTTTTCCTTAGCTGTGCTACTCCCTTTTATTCTATTGCAGTGGTTCTCAACCTTTTTAATGCCGCGACCCCCAACCGGTCGTAAGTCGAGGACTACTCAACTGGTGCAGCACCATTTGCAGAATGGGACTTTTGGCAGGCTCAGCAGGGCAGAGACAGCCTGGACAATTCCTATTGGCTTTTGAAAGCCAATAGAATTAGACTCTATTCAAGAGAGTCTATTCTATTGGCTTTCAAAAGCCAATAGAACAGTGGTTCTCAACCTGTGGGTCGGGACCCCATTTGGGGTCGAATGACCATTTCACGGGGGTCGCCAAACAACGCAGTCTGCCATTTCCCCCCCCCCCCTTTCCTTAGCTGTGCTACTCCCTTTTATTCTATTGGCTTTTGAAAGCCAATAGAATAGACTCTCTTGAATAGAGTCGAATTCTATTGGCTTTCCAAAGCCAATAGGAATTGTCCAGGCTGTCTCTGCCCTGCTGAGCCCGCCAAAAGTCCCATTCTGCAAACGGTGCTGCACCAGTTGAGTAGTCCTCGACTTAACGACCGGTTGAGTAGTCCTCGACTTAAGACCGGTTGGGGGTCGCGGCATTAAAAAGGTTGAGAACCACTGCTGTAGGCAATCAGCCCCCACCCCTCCCGCCCCTCCAGGCCTGTTGCTTCATCATCCCTTTTGCTTTTTGCCGCAACAGTCAAAGAGAAGTTGGAAACCAAGCCGCGGCAGGCCACCATCGACTTGAGCCAAATGGCCGTCCCCATCCAGATGACCCAAGAGAAGCAGCATTCTCCCGACAGCCCCTCCATTGCCGTGGTGGAATCGGAGCTGGTGGCAGAATACATCACCACAGGTGAGTCCCTGCCGTGAGGCGGGTGGGCGAGAGTGAAGAATGAAGAATGAAATACGGGAGGATTTTATAAAAACAGGGTTGGTGGAAGGCAAAGGGAATAAACCTACTCAGGAATATTGGCTGTTTTGGCGGGGATAAGGGCACACTTGAAATACATTGTACATTGTTTGTTGTTATATGAGAAGAAATACAGGTAATAAAAATGGTCCCCAGGGGGGTGGATGCCCTGTAATGTTTGTATTTTTTATTATTGTTTTTTATTTAGATTTATAATAATAATAATAGTAGTAGTAAAGTTGGAAGGGACCTTGGAGGTCATCTAGTCCAACCCCCTGCTCAGGCAGGAAACTCTACACCATTTCGGACAAATGGCTGTCCAGTCTCTTCTTAAAAACTTCCAGTGTTGGAGCATTCACTTCTTCTGGAGGCAGGTTGTTCCACTGATTAATTGTTCTCACTGTCAGGAAGTTATATGTGTTATATGTGCTATGTTTGTATTATTTGTATTTGAATACAATTTAAAAAATAGAGAGAGAGAGAGAGAGATAGAAGGCCCACGCCAGGTTGTTTCCAAGTGGTTTGCACACAGGGAGGAAAGAAGGAGATCTACTAAGTACTTGCCCCTTTGGCTCCCGATCCCTGAATCGCAGAGATTGGAGATGGGATGGAGAATGAAAAAATAAAGAATAAAGCTTTCTGAAGGGTTAAGGCAGGGGTAAGGCAACCTTGGCTCTTTTATGACTCGTGGACTTCAACTCCTAGAATTCCTCAGCCAGCATGGGGGAACTATGGCCCCTTCATGACTCGTGGACTTCAACTCCCAGAATTCCTGAGCCGGCATGGGGGAACTATGGCCCCTTCATGACTCGTGGACTTCAACTCCCAGAATTCCTCAGCCGGCATGGGGGAACTATGGCCCCTTCATGACTCGTGGACTTCAACTCCCAGAATTCCTCAGCCAGCATGGGGGAAACTTTGGCCCCTTCATGATTTATGGACTTCAACTCCCAGAATTCCTCAGCCAGCATGGGGGGAACTATGGCCCCTTCATGACTCGTGGACTTCAACTCCCAGAATTCCTCAGCCAGCATGGGGGAAACTTTGGCCCCTTCATGATTTATGGACTTCAACTCCCAGAATTCCTCAGCCAGCATGGGGAGAACTATGGCCACTTCATGACTCGTAGACTTCAACTCCCAGAATTCCTCAGCCAGCATGGGGGAACTATGGCCACTTCATGACTCGTAGACTTCAACTCCCAGAATTCCTCAGCCAGCATGGGGGAACTATGGCCCCTTCATGACTCGTGGACTTCAACTCCTAGAATTCCTGAGCCAGCATGGCTCAGCTTGGAAACCTCTCCCATTTCCCTCAGCATGGCTGGCTCAGGAATTCTGGGACTTGAAGTCCACGAGTCGTAAAAGCCAAGGTTGCCTACCCCTGGGTTAAGGGAAGAGTGCCTTTTTCCTATACTTTGATAAGCTGTCATATCAAAAAGCTTTGACTTTCCGACCCACCAAACCATCAGGAGGGGTCCGGTAGCCCCTTCATTAAACAGACAAACAAACTGAAAACAATTTGGAGGCATACGACAAATAGCCCCTTCATTAAATAAACAAAGAAACAAACAGAAAATAATTTCAGGGTATGCTACAAATATATGCATGTTCCATTAAAATATTTCTATGGTACCGGATTTGAATATGGAGATGAATTTCAGTTTAACTCATTTTTTTTTCCCATATGTCTATTAGCAAATCCGCTGTGAGATCATGACATTCATCTCTTCATGATGGATTCTTAAGAGAGGCTCCATCTTTGCGGGGACAGTCTTGGTGGGGGGAAAAGTTAATTTTCCAGCTTTGCCCTTAGGACGACGACGCTGACCAGCGGGAGTTAGGTCAATTCAGTTAACTAGTTTTTTTGCCTTTACCCGTTTCCTGATGACCTAGTGATGATAGGTACCAACCAGCCAGCAGCAGCTCCTCCATTTTTTAAAGTCTTATCCCTCCGGCATGAGGTCAAAGTCATATTCTTTTCCATCTTCTTTGAATCTCTACAAAGAATTCAAACCAAGGGATGGGAGCAAATGGATGGATTTACTATACAGCAGCCAGGTGACCCTGATTCGGATTGCAAGTTGCACCGCTTGCTTCCTCTTTTAACTCTAATCCTTTTGTCAATCTGCAGACTCTGGAAGGATTCACTGTGTTCCTTCGCATTCAGAGGAATATCTCCAGAACCACATTGGTTAGATATTTTATTTTTATGGTACAGACAAGAGGGACGAAGGGGATGTAGGGGGTTGGGTTGGATTGAATTGGGATGGGTTGACTTAAGTTGGATTGGATTGGGTTCAGTTGGTTGAGTTGACCTGGGTTAAATTGGGTTGGGTTGGATTGAACTGAATCGGGTTGGGTTGGGATGGGTTAAGTTGGGTTGGGTTGGATTGGGTTGATTGAGTTGAGATGGGTTGGGATGGGTTAAGTTGGGATGGGATGGTTGAGTTGACTTGGGTTGGATGGGATTGAGTTGGGTTGGGATGGGTTACAGATTGGGTAGGGTTGAGATGGGACAGTTGAGTTGACGTGGGTGGGGATGGGTTAAGTCTGGTTGGGTTGGGTTGGGATGGGATGGTTGACTTGACTTGGGTGGACTTGGATTAGATTGAGTTGGGTTGGGATGTGTTAAGTTAGGTTGGGTTGGGATGGTTGAGTTGACTTGGGTGGACTTGGGTTGGATTGGATTGGGTTGGGATGGGTTAAGTTAGGTTGGGTTGGGCTGGTTGAGTTGAATTGGGTTGGATTGGATTGGATTGGATTGAATTGAGTTGGGTTAGGATGAGTTACGAAGTTGGATTAGGTAGGTTGGATTGAATTGGATTGGGTTGGGTTGGTTGAGTTGACTTGAGTTGGGTTGGCAAAAATGCTGATATTGGCAACTCTAGGAGGCAGGCTCACTCATACATTGTCTGAAGGATCTCAGTGATAGTGTTGTCTGTTGCTTCCAACAGTTCCCACTGACACGTGGGAGAATTTTATGATAACCAGAAAGTTGCAGTCATTTTTTCCCTTTTTGTGTGCCAGGATGGATAACATGGCTTGAAATTGGCCCGATATAATGAACTATAGGAGAGCCAGGTTGGTCTTGTGCCTTAATCAAGACACCAAAGTGGTTCTCTTACAGTGTATTATACTGTCTTACTTAAACACACAAACACACACTGTCCCTTTCATCCACACTGTCTTTGATTCATAGCCATCCAGTTAAGCAGGTAACTTTATGGCAGCAGGTTTCAACCTTGACCACTTTAAGATGAGTGGACTTCGACTCCCAGACATCCCCAGACAGCATGAATTCTGGGAGTTGAAGTCCACCCACCTTAATGTGGTCAAGGTTGAGAAACACTGCTTGATGGCGGTGAGTGACCTCTTGACTGCCTTGTCCTTCTATCCTTCCAGTGAGCCACCGGTCCCAGACCCACCAGCCCTCCTCCGAGCCCCAGCGGACCTTGCTTCAACATGTAGCCCAATCCCAGACGGCGACACAGACCTCGGTTGTGGTGAAGTCCATCCCCACCTCTTCGGCAGGTGCCATCACGCACTTCATGCAGCAGGTGGGCTGTGCTCTATGGCGGGGTGACGGGCTTGCGAGCCTTGGGCTGTCCACTCTTGGGGAGCTTCATGAAATTGAAAAGTGATTGTGACACGGGATGTCCAGCTTATTTTTAACATGGGTCTGACCACATAGTACCACCTTCTCTGAGCAGGTAGTCCCCAACTTATGACCACAGTTGAGCCCAAAATTTTTGTTGCTGAGTGAGACACTTGCAGAGAATAGACTCACTCCCTTCTAGCACTGATGATGTTACCTAGTAGGGTGATGAAACGTCTGCAAAAAAGCAACCAAGCTCAGAGAGCACCAAGGATCCCACAGTCCTCCTCCTCCTCCTGCTCCATCTCCATCCTCCTCCTGCTCCTCCTCCTGCTCCTCCTCCTCCTCCTCCACCATCCCACAAACCCCACTCCCTTCTAGCACTGATGATGTTACCTACTTGGGTGATGAAATGTCTGCAAAAAAGCAACCAAGCTCAGAGAGCACCAAGAATGCCACAGTTCTCCTCCTCCTCTTCCTCCTCCTCCTCCCCCATCCTCCATCCTCCATCCCACAAACCCCACTCCCTTCTAGCACTGATGATGTTACCTAGCTGGGTGATGAAACGTCTGCAAGAAAACCAACCAAGCTCAGAGAGCATCAAGGACACCACAGTTCTCCTCCTCCTCCCTCCATCCCACAAACCCCACTCCCTTCTAGCACTGATGATGTTACCTAGTCAGGTAATGAAACGTCTGTAAGAAAACAACCCAGCTGAGAGAGCACCAAGGACCTCTCAGACAGATCTCCTTTCTTTTATGAGGTGGGGGCAAGGGATTCCTCACCAAACCTTCCATGGCATTCCTTCGTTCTCTCCCAAGCAGTGAGGTCGCGGGGCATACTGGCTAAAGATGCGGGTGGTAACCGAGCCCATTCCGGGGACCCCCCAGGATGGTTCAGACCCTCCCTTTGATGGGTGTGTCAACGCTGCAAATATTGTATATTCTTGCTTTGACAATATGCAGAACTGTCTAGTATTTTTGGGGTTAATACAGAGCAGAAGGGGGGTTGGGGGTAAACCCCGGGAAAGAGGAAGGAAACCTTTGACCTTCACACTAATTGGATAAGGTGATATATGACAGCTAATTTAGGGAGAGAACATGCTGATAATTTAACTCAGTGGTTCTCAACCTTTTTAATGCCGCGACCCCCCAACTGGTCGTAAGTCGAGGACTATTCAGCCAGTCGTAAGTCGAGGACTACTCAACTGGTGCAGCACCGTTTGCAGACTGGGACTTTGTGCGGGCTCAGCAGGGCAGAGACAGCTTGGACAATTCCTATTGGCTTTTGAAAGCCAATAGAATTAGACTCTATTCAAGAGAGTCTATTCTATTGGCTTTCAAAAGCCAATAGAATAAAAGGGAGTAGCACAGCTAAGGAAAAGGGGGAAAAAATGGCGGACTGCGTTGTTTGGCGACCCCCGTGAAATGGTCGTTCGACCCCAAATGGGGTCCCCACCCACAGGTTGAGAACCGCTGCTTTAACTGCTCAGAGGAAGAGAACTTAGATCTTAGCATAAAGACTCCGTTAGGCCTGTGCCGACATTTTGTAACAAGAAATGACTTTTAGGAAAATCAGTGGCCTGGAAGTTCTTTGAAGTGTTTCGTTAGCCGGAACCATAACAGGGTGTCTTCTCCCTTTCGACGTCCAGGCCTTGAGCAGCCACACGGCTTTCACCAAACACAGCGAGCAGCTGGGCGCTGAGGAGGGGGAGGTGGAAGACACGCTGGACCCCCAGACGGGACTCTTCTACCGGTCGGCCCTGACCCAGGTGCAGAAGCAGCAGAAGTTCGGCCAGCCCCAGCTGGAGCAGACCCAGCTCCAAGTCAAGACTTTGCAGTGCTTCCAAGCCAAGCAGAAGCAGACCATCCACCTGCAAACGGAGCAGTTGGCGGCCAAGCTGCCCCAGCTGCCTCAGCTCTCCATCCGGCACCAGAAGCTAGCGCCTCTCCAGCAGGATTTGGCCCCCGCCAAGCTGGACTCCCAGCAGGCCGGCAGCGGGGCCGTCCCCCGCGAGCGGCAGCTGCCCACCTTGGTCGCCCAGCCCCAACAGACGGTGGTTCAGGTGCTGGCGGTCAAGACCGCCCAGCAGCTGCCGAAGCTTCAGCAGGCCCCCACGGCCCAGAAGATCTACGTCCAGCCCCAGAGCCAGCTGCAGCTCTCTGGAGCGCCCGAGAAGCAGCCCACGGGCCAGGTGAGAGGGCGGGCAGGGGCGCGGGGGCCCACCCCAGGACTGGCCTGGCCCTCGAGTCCTAGCTTGGCTTCTTTGGAAGCCAACAAGGAGTGTGTGTGTGTGTGTGTGTAGGAGGCCAAGGCTTTTTCTTGTGTGGGGTGGAATAGAACACAATAGAAATAAAATAGAATAGAATAGAAAATAGAATAGAATAGAATGGAGTAGAAAAATAGAATAGAATAGAATGGAGTAGAAAAATAGAATAGAATAGAAAGAATAGAATAGAATAGAATAGAATAGAATAGAATAGAATAGAATAGAATAGAATAGAATAGAAAATAGAATAGAAAATAGAATAGAATAGAATAGAGAATATAGAATAGAAAATAGAATAGAATAGAGAATAGAATAGAAAATAGAATAGAATAGAATAGAATAGAATAGAATAGAATAGAATAGAATAGAATAGAATAGAATAACAGCGTTGGAAGGGACCTTGGAGGTCTTCTAGTCCAGCACCTGCTCAAGCAGGAGATCCTATACCATTTCTGACAAATGGTTGTATAGTCTTTTCTTAAAAACCTCCGCTGATGGAACACCCACAACTTCTGGAAGCAGGCAGTTCCACTTGTTAATTGTCCTCACTGTTGGGAAGTTTCTCCTTAATTCCAGATTGCTTCTCTCCTGCATCTGTTTCTCGTCCTGCCTTCAGGCGCTTTGGAGAACAGCTTGACCCCATCCTCCTCCTTAATTTACCCTGCCTGTAACTATGTGCCATCCCTCTTTCATGTTTCAGGTGCACCAGCCCATAATAACCCAAGGATCGTCTGTTACCAAGATCACCTTCGAAGGGCATCAGCCCCCCACGGTCTCCAAGGTGACCCCTCCCCTCCCGCCCCTCTTCCCCAGCCAGGTGGCTGCCAAGTCCGCAATGGCAGACATTTTGAAGATGTCCATGATGGAGGCCCAGATCGAGCCCAGCGCCGGAGGGGACGCGGCGCACAAGACCTGCCCCCCGGCCCACCCTCCCAGCGTGGCCGAAGCGAACCCCCCCTCTGTGCTGAAGGCAGCTCTGGGAGGGGCGCCCACCCTGGGAGCAGCATCCGTGTTGCAGCAGGTGAAAACTTTGGACTCGCACTCGGGCCCTCTCGGCACGGGGCTGCCTCTTCAGGAGCGGAAGCCGAACCCCCCGGCTCCCGCCAGCCAGTTCATCCGCATCCAGAACGTGGCTCCTCCAAAAGCCGAGGAACTGGCGGCTGAAATCCTGATCCAGGTAAGGCAGGACCGCAAGGCTCCCTTTGGCTACCGAGCGTTCAGCCGATCGGATGCTCTTTTCATTTTTCTTTTTATTATTATTATTATTGAAAAAGTTTTATTGACAATTAACAAAAAAAAATTTAAACCTACAAACCCCCCCTATCCCCCTACCCCCCACTTCCCAGAGCCGAGTACAGGGTTATTACAAACATATTAAACAAAATCTAATTAAATTTAACAAATTAGACAATAACTAAATTCATACTTAACCCTTAACTCCCTTTAAGCCAGTGGTTCTCAACCTTTTTAATGCCACGACCCCCAACCGGTCGTAAGTCGAGGACTACTCAACTGGTGCAGCACCGTTTGCAGACTGGGGCTTTTGGCGGGCTCAGCAGGGCAGAGACAGCCTGGACAATTCCTATTGGTTTTTGAAAGCCAATAGAATTAGACTCTATTCAAGAGAGTCTATTCTATTGGCTTTCAAAAGCCAATAGAATAAAAGGGAGTAGCACAGCTAAGGAAAAGGGGGAAAAAAATGGCGGACTGCGTTGTTTGGCGACCCCCGTGAAATGGTCGTTCGACCCCAAATGGGGTCCCGACCCACTGGTTGAGAACCACTGCTTTAAACCTTAATATCATAATATTATAAACAAATCCATTTTAAAACAATTATTATAAAGAACCATAATAACAGTAAATAAACTAAATAATTTCCATTATAAAATGCTATTAATAATAATTATTATTTAAAATTTAATCATAAAATAAATGGAACTTTTCAGTTCCATATTTAATCTGAATATAATCTATCCATCTTCTCCATGCCATAATATATCTTTCTTGTGTGTGATCCTTTAAATAAGCAGAAATTTTAGCCATTTCTGCTAAATTAGAAACCTTAAGTGTCCATTCTTCTATAGTAGGCAACGAATCTTTCTTCCAATATTGACCTACCAATAGCCTTGCTGCTGTTACTAGATTCAACATTAAAATAGTTTCTTTGACATCAAAATCCTCAAAAATCCCTAGTAAAAATAGTTGAGGAGTAAACTTTATCTTCCTTTTAAAAATCTTTTGAATGTTCCACCAAATCATAATCCAAAAAGCCTTAATATTTTTACAAGTCCACCAAACGTTTTTGTTTTTTTATTTTGTTTTGTTTATGGGCATATTTTTCCCGCCTGTGTCCCGCCTATGGGCAGGACAAGATGCAACAGGTGGAAACTAATCAAGGAGAGAAGCAACCTAGAACTAAGGAGAAACTTCCTGACAGTGAGAACAATTAACCAGGGGAACAACCTGCCTCCAGAAGCAGTAAATGCTCCAACACTGGAAGTTTTTAAGAAGAGACTGGACAGCCATTTGTCCGAAATGGTGTAGGGTTTCCTGCCTGAGCAGGGGGTTGGACTAGATGACCTCCAAGGTCCCTTCCAACTTTACTACTATTATTATTACTATTACTATTATTTTGACAAATAGCTCAAGGTGGCAGACATAGACCATACCCCATCCTGTAAGGTGGCTTGGGCTGAGAGAGAGGGATTGGTCCAAAGTCGTGGACCACCCCGTGGTCGCGTGATCCAAATTCAGATGCTGGGCAACTGACTCACATTTATGACGGTCGCAGCGTCCCCCGGGGTGACGTGATCCTCTTTTGCGACCTTCTGACAAGCTAAGTCAATGGGGGGGGAGCCAGATTCCCTTAACAAGCTTATTACTAACTTCACAACTGCAGGGATTAACAACCACAGAAAGGTCGCACAAATGGGGCAAAATTCACTTAACAACTGTCTCACTTAACGCTAGAAAATTTTTGCTTCAGTTGTGGTCGTACGTTGAGGACTGCCTGTATTCCCCTCTGTCCAAATTCCTAGTTCCCTCGGCTGTTCATTGTACGGTTTAGCTGCTGGAATGGAATGGAATGGAAAGGAATAGAATGGGACGGAATAGAACAGAAAATATGGAATAGAAAACATGGAATGGAATAAATAGAATAGAAGGATAGGATAGTATAGTATAGGATAGGATAGGATAGGATAGAAAATATGGAATGGAATAAGAATAGAAAGAGAAGAGGAAGAGAAGAGAAGAGAATATATAGAAAATAGAATAAGAATAGAGTAGAATAGAATAGCATAGAAAATAGAATAGAAAACAATAGCATAGAAAACAATAGAATAGAAAATATATAGAATAGACTAGACTAGACTAGACTAGACTAGACTAGACTAGACTAGAATAGAATAGAATAGAATAGAATAGAATAGAATAGAATAGAATAGAATAGAGCTGGAAGGGACCTTGGAGGCCATCTAATCCAACCCCCTGCTCAGGCAGGAAACCCTATACCATTCCAGACAAACGGCTGTCCAGTCTCTCCTTAAAAACCTCCAGTGATGGAGCATTCACTGCTTCTGCAGGCAGGCAGTTCCTTATCTGGAGGATCCCTTCACCCAAAGGCCCCCTAACGCGTTTTCTCCCCTCTTCCAGACGATCCCGCAGTATTCGGTCGCCTGCCATTCCACCTCCAACGTGGTGGTCGAACCCAGTGGTCTTCTGGAGATGAACAACTTCACCAGTCAACGCCTGGACGAGGAAGACACCGTCATGGAGCAGGACATGGACAGCAGCAACGAAGACGGGACGGAGCCCAGCCCGATGCAGACTTCGGAACAGACCTAGTGCATTTTTGGAAACTGGGGGTGCACATTTAGGCAACCACCGAGGGCCTCGGCCGTCGGTGTCCGGGAAGCTCTTAATATCAGTCGTAAGAAGCACTTTGCCTCTCCGAGGTCTTTGCGCAGGCTGACCGCCAGCTTGTTAAAAAAAAAAAAAAAAGACGACAGTATTGGCGAGACCAGGATCGCGAAACGGTTTGGGCGAGCGAGGCGTCACGTCCGGTCTGGGGAAACCCGACGACAGTGGAATGTATTTTCGTTGGACGCAAGAAAGCAAAGAGACATGCAGTGATATTTTTTTTTTAATTTTTATTTTTTATTATTTTTTTCCCTCTCCGTTATGGTATATTGAAGTTTCATTTGCTACGACATTCTGGATTTTCTATTGAAATATTGTGGCAGTTTTTTTGGGGGGGGGGGTGTTTCGTGTGTGTTTTTTTTAAAGCCACCAAACTAACCTTCCCTACTTACTCTCCCAAAGCCACAAAGCGGAGCCCGAGTTTGCCGTTGAACGGGTTTTTGGCACAGATTTTGTTTTAACACAGTGTTTCTCAACCTTGACAATTTTAAGGCATGTGGACTTCAACTCCCAGAATGCTGGCTGTGGAATTCTGGAGTTGAAGTCCACATGCCTTAAAATTGTCAAGGTTGAGAAACACTGTTTTAAAGGCTAGCTGGATTCTCAAATCAATCGAGGGAGCGTGCTCTTAGGGCAGTGTTTCTCAACCTTGACAATTTTAAGGCATGTGGACTTCAACTCCCAGAATTCCACATGCCTTAAAATTGTCAAGGTTGAGAAACACTGTCTTAGGGAGAGAGTAAGAATCAGAGAAAGAAGCTGCTTCTCTTTTTTTTCTTTCAAAGTAAATTTTGAAATATTAGCCTTTAAAACAAAAGCGAAGCAAATTTCGAAATATTAATCTTTAAAACGAGCTGAAGTAAACTTCAAAATATTAGTCTTTAAAACAAAACACACAGTCTCAAAACTAGACGCCACACGGTGATGATGATGCTTCTCTTCCCCTTAATTTTCACAGGTTAATTTTTTTTTCTTTTGACGAACCACAGATGAAACATTTCACAAAGCCCCATATTAAACCTTGCTTTTATTTATCTAGAATATTTCAATTTCTCACTCCTGGTCTTGTGTAACAGAGCCAGGACCTGTTCAGTATCTTTTTTTCATATTTAAGCTGTGAAACAAGAATTGGTCTAAGATTGGACATCCAAGATTAGAATTTGGGTGCGAGCATAAATATTCGGACTCGGCTTTCTTTCTTTAAAGGCATTTTTTTTTAAAAAAAAAAAAGGAAAGAAAGAAAGAAAAACCACACAATTTTTCATACAATTATGCGGGAGGCTTTAAAAATCTACAGTGGTCTTTTAATAATTTTGTTTGACTCTGTTGAAAGGGATCCTCCTTCGAACGAATAGTTTTAGTTTGCCCAGGAAATACGTTGGGGTTTTACCGTGACTAAAAATAAGTCCAGATTAAAAAGAAACAAGAAAAAAAAACCCAAATCTTAATAATGAAGACACCGCTTTTATACATGTGTGTGCGTATGTGTGTTTGTTTGTGTGCGAGAGAGAGAGAGAGAGAATGTGTATGTCTATCCACAGAGAAACTGTACATAGGAAGTTTTTAACCCTTTTGTATAGATTACATTATAAATAAGCATTTTACAATTTTGGAAGTATCTTGTATATAACGGCCCTTCGGTTGAATTGCTGTTTTGTTTTTCGGTTCGGTTCTCGTTCGGATCTTCTTCGTTCCGTTTGGGTTTTTTATTTTGTTTTTCCCCGGTGCTGATAATACTACTTTTAAGCAGGCGCTCCTCGAAAGCTCTAAGACGATTTTGTGTCGATATTTTTATATTGTGATTTTAGTGTTTTGTATAATTAAACCACCCAGTAGACAGAATTCGCCACTGGCTGAAGTTTTGAAACCCAAAACAAAAGTCTGTTTGAGTGTCATGTCTTGGTTCTCACTCTAGAGGGCGCCCTTGTATGGGCTTCACCACCCGTCTCTCTCTCTGATATTAATTTTGATATATAAAGCCTTGCAGAATATATTTTTTTTTCCTTTGAAAGTGTGTGTTTGAAGCCCCAGAGATGATTCAGTGGCTTTTACAGATCACCAAGGTGATCTTTACTAGGCCTTGGTAAGGCCACACTTGGAATGCAGTTTTGGTCACCACGCTGTAAAAAAGATGTTGAGACTCTAGAAAGAGTGCAGAGAAGAGCCACAAAAATGATCAGGGGACTGGAGGCTGAAACATATAAGGAACGGTTGCTGGAATTGGATATGTCTAGTTTAATGAAGAGAAGGAGGAGAGGGGACATGATAGCAGTGTTCTAGTATCTCAGGGGCTGCCCCAAAGAAGAGGGAGTCAAGCTATTCTCCAAAGCCCCTGAAGGCAGGACAAGAAGCAATGGGTGGAAACGAATCAAGGAGAGAAGCAACCTAGAACTAAGGAGAAACTTCCTGACAGTGAGAACAATTAACCAGTGGAACAACCTGCCTCCAGAAGCTGTGAATGCTCCAACACTGGAAGTTTTTAAGAAGAGACTGGACAGCCATTCGTCCGAAATGGTATAGGGTTTCCTGCCTGAGCAGGGGGTTGGACTAGATGACCTCCAAGGTCCCTTCCAACTTTACTATTATTATTATTATTATTATTATTATTATTATATTCCTGACAGTTCAAACAATTAACCAGTGGAACAACCTGCCTCCAGAAGCGGTGAATGCTCCAACACTGGAAGTTTTTAAGAAGAGACTGGACAGCCATTTGTCCGAAATGGTATAGGGTTTCCTGCCTGAGCAGGGGGTTGGACTAGATGACCTCCAAGGTCCTTTCCAACTTTATTATTGTTATTATTACATTATAAGGTGCCTGCAATTGGTTGCTAAATTGCTTCTGGGTTCAATTCCAGGGCCTTAAAACCCTTCATGCCACAGGACAAAGTTTCGTGATTTATTTCAGAAAATTTACACAGGTAGCGCTCAACTGAACGAACAGAAATAAGCCCAGAATTTTATTTTATTTTTTGTACTAAATGAGACAGTTGTTACGTGAATTTTGACCCATCTTGCTCTGATTGTTAAGTGAGAATCGCTGCAGTTCTTAAGTTAGTAACACGGTTCTTAAGTGGATCTGCCTTCCCCGTTGATTTTGCTTATCAGAAGGTTGCAAAAGGGGATCACATCACACACACACACACACATACAGGACACTGCAACTGTCACCAGTACATGCCTGTTGCCAAGCTTCTGAGTTTCGATCATGCGATCGTGGGGATGTCGAACGGTCGTCAGGGTGAAAAACCATCCCAAGTCCATTTTTTTCAGCGGTGTTGTAACTTTGAACCATCACTAAATAAATGGTTGTAAGTCAAGGACAACCTATAGTCCAGGACTGGATGGATCTTCAGTGCCCAAGTCCACTGATAACCACGTATCTACCTGAAAAAGGTCTCTTCAAACGACCACTAAGCAAACTGTTGTATCATGAGGACTATAATCCACTCTTGCAAAAGCTGACCTGGGTTGCTGCGAAGAATACAGAAGTGGCGAGCAGACAAGTCTTCTAATAATAACAAAGTTGGAAGGGACCTTAGAGGTCATCTAGTCCAACCCCCTGCTCTGGCAGGAAACCCTACACCATTTCAGACAAATGGCTGTCCAGTCTCTTCTTAAAAACTTCCAGTATTGGAGCATTCAGCACTTCTGGAGGCAGGTAGTTCCACTGGTTAATTGTTCTCACTGTCAGGAAGTTTCTCCTTAGTTCCAGGTTGCTTCTCTCTTTGATGAGTTTCCATCCGTTGCTTCTTGTCCTGCCTTCAGGTGCTTTGGAGAATAGCTTGACTCCCTCTTCTTTGGGGCAGCCCCTTAGATGTTGGGGAGAGTGCTATGATGTCTCCCCTCCATCTTCTCTTCATCCTAAGTTTCCTTAGCCGTTCATCATGCGATTTAGCCTCCAGACCCTTCATCATCTTTGTGGTTCTTAATCAGAGACCCATCGGCCGCTGTAATCTGGATCCACAAAGCTGTCCCTTTCTTCTGTTGTTGGTTTTTGTTTTGTTTTTTAATTTTTCCTGATTGACGCTTGTGTTTTTTCCCAAGTCATTCATTCAAAATGAGAGATGTCAAAAGAACAAAATCAAACCCCAGCTGTCCCTCGTTTAGTGTTGTTGTTGTTGTTTTTTGAAGCCATAATTTCAAAGAGGACTAAAGTCTCGTACAACCAAGAGTTGGAACGACGAGCCAAGCACCAGATCATCAAAGGGGAAGCAGATGAAAGAATCTGTTAAGTTGTTGGAACGACCTGCCTCCAGAAATTGAAAATGCTCCAACGCTGGAAGTTTTGAAGAAGAGATTTATTTATTTATTTATTTATGAGACTTATATACCGCTTTAAGTGCAAGCACTCTCTAAGCCAGTGGTTCTCAATCTTTTTACGACTACTCAACCGGTCGTAAGTCGAGGACTACTCAACTAGTACAGCACCGTTTGCAAACTGGGACTTTGGGCGGGCTCAGCAGGGCAGAGACAGCCTGGACAATTCCTATTGGCTTTTGAAAGCCAATAGAATTAGACTCTATTCAAGAGAGTCTATTCTATTGGCTTTCAAAAGCCAATAGAATAAAAGGGAGTAGCACAGCTAGGGAAAAGGGGGGGGGGGGAAAATGGCAGACTGCGTTGTTTGGCGACCCCCATGAAATGGTCGTTCGACCCCAAACGGGGTCCCGACCCACAGGTTGAGAACCACTGCTCTAAGCGGTGTACACCAGTAAGCAATGTATATATATATTTACATTGCCCCCAACAATCTGGGTCCTCATTTTACCTACCCCGGAAGGATGGAAGGCTGAGTCAACCTTGAGCCGGTGAGATTTGAACCGCTGACCTGCTGAACAGTCAGCTAAAGTGGCCTGCACTACTGCACTCTAACTGCTGCACCACCTCGGCTCTTAATGGGGCAGCCATTTGTCTGAAATGGTATAGGGTTTCCTGCCTGAGCAGGGGGTTGGACTAGATGACCTCCAAGGTCCCTTCCAATTCTGTTATACTTTGCTTCACCTACCTCGCAGGGTTGTTGCTGGGCAATTTAAAGGAAGGGGGATTTGCACACAAGCCCCCTTGGTACCTGATGGAATGGAGGGTCAGACGTCCTTCCAGAAGTTGTGGGCTCTTCACCACTGGAGTTTTTAAGAAGAGACTGGACAGCCATTTGTCTGAAATGGTATGGGGTCTCCTGCCTGAGCAGGGGGTTGGACTAGATGATCTCCAAAGTTCCTTCTGACTCTGGCATTCTGCTTTTCCTTCCTTCCTTCCTTCCTTCCTTCCTTCCTTCCTTCCTTCCTTCCTTCCTTCCTTCCTTCCTTCCTTCCTTCATCACTGGAGGTTTTTAAGAAGAGACTGGACAGCCATTTGTCTGAAATGGTATGGGGTCTCCTGCCTGAGCAGAGGGGGTTGGACTAGATCAGGGCTTTTCAACCTTTTCACCCATTGTACCACTTTTAGGATATGGCAATATCCGAGTACCACCAGCAAGGTGTGAAAAACTTGATGACCAAAAAAAAAAGTGATAAAGTACAGGTACTCCTCGACTTATAACAGTTCGCTTAGTGACTGTTTGAAGTTACAATGGCACTGAAAAAAGTGCCCCCCAAGGCACAGCCGAGCAAGACGCCTACCTGCCCGCCCGGCTGTGCTCTTCCTCCTGTCCGAGGTTTTCATTGTTGTGAGCATTTCTGTTGAGGATTGGCGGCAGGGGTGGGGTGGGGGGTGTTTGGTTTTTATTCCCCCCCCCCCCGTCTGCTGGGTGGTTGCAGCAGGTTTTGGTCACTTCACATGACCCTGGGACACTGTGACCGTCATAAATATGAATCAGTTGCCAAGCATCTGAATGTAAATCACAAGACCCAGCTGATCGGTGCTTCTTCTGGGCTCAGCAGAAGCGCCAGGATCAGTGCTGCTTTCCAACTGATTGGTGCTTCTTCAGGGCTCAGCAGAAGCACCAGGATCAGCGCCGAGCTCCAGCTGGATCCTGGCGCTGATCCTGGCGCTTCCGCTGAGCCCTGATAGCCCTGCAGCTCCAGCCGTCTCGCTCAGGCTTGTGCGGTGCTGCCACCGGTTCAGCTCATTCCCCTCCTCCACTATTTTTCTAGGATGGTCACGTACCCCCTGCCAGGTGCCAATGTACCACAGGTGGTACCCGTACCCCTGGTTGAAAAGCCGTGGACTAGATGACCTTCAAGGTCCCTTCCAACTCTGTTATTCTGTTCTATTCTATTCTGTTCTATATTCTATATTTATTCTATTCTGTATTTCTCTATTGTAATTCTCTATTTATTCTATTCTATATTTCTATTCTAATTCTCTATATTTATTCTGTTCTGTTCTATTCCGTTCCATTCCATATTTTCTATTCTATTCTATTCTGTAATTCTATTCTATTCTATTCTATTCTATTCTATTCTATTCTATTCTATTCTATTCTATTCTATTCTATTCTATTTTCATCACTATCCCCATATATTCTATTCTATTCTATTCTATTCTATTCTATTCTATTTTCATCACTATCCCCATATATTCTATTCTATTCTATTCTATTCTATTCTATTCTATTCTATTCTATTCTATTCTATTCTATTCTATTCAAGTTAGTAATGGTTGTTAAGTGAATCCAGCTTCCCCATAGACTTTGCTCGTCAGAATGACACAATAGTTGATCACGAGACTCTAGGGACACGGCGACCGTCATAAATATGAACCGGTTGCCAGGTGTCCAAATTTTGATCATGTGACCACGAGGATGCTGCAACGATTGTAAGTGTGAAAAACGGTCCTAAGTCACTTTTCTCAGTGTTGTCGTAACTTCGAACAGTCACTAAATGAACTGTTGTATCTTTTAAGGACTACCTGTATACCTATATACTACACCGCCATCCGAGTGGGGCAGAGAGCAGGGGCCAGAGGTTAAGCATGCCTCGCGATATAATCTATTTTTTGTTGTTTTCCTGTCACTGATTCAATACAGATGCCTCCATCCAGCTTCCTAGAGTTTCAGACTAAAATATTCTCAGCTTTCCCTGGATTTACTAACTGAATTTGACCTCTTTCCCCCCCACACCCCTTTCCAGCAAAACTTGCTGCGTACAATTTTTGCACCATCTGGATGGGAAGCGTTCTCTCTGGGTCTGTTCTTCTCTTTAATCAGTTTGTTTGCAGCAAACCCCTGTTTGTCATTTTAAAATCTCCTGCAAACCAGCTTAGAATAACAAGCAATTCCTTTCTGGGGATTGTTTAGACTGGATAGAAATGAAAACCAGGCGTGTTTCAGGCACGTGATTCTTTTTTTTTGTCTTCCCCCACCCGTCCCGTTCACAAAAGGCTCATCATCCCTTCAAACGAGCTTCAGTGTTTACTGCCAATTTATTAAAAGCGAGCGGGGAGCTTATGCCAGTGCCTGTGAAGACCCATGATCTCAAATAAAAAAGTGCATTTTTTTTGCTCCCCACCCAGACCCAGTGATGTGCTTTCCCTTTTTATTTTGACTTTTTGTTTTTTTTTTTTAAAGAAATACGATCTAAGTCACATTTTTCCAAACTTAAGGACCGCCTGGAAAAGACTCACAGATGTGAAAGTTTTACAAATAAGCCACGAAAGACTATCTCTGCCCAGAGGCCCAAATGATTAAAGGCCGGGAGACTAAAACATATGAAGAACGGGTGCGGGATTTGGGTCTGGCTAGTCTAAAGAAAAGAAGAAATAGGGGAGACATGCTAGCCGTGTTCCAGTATTTGAGGGGCTGCCACAAGGAAGAGGGGGTCAGGTTGTTCTCCAAAGCACCAGAGGGAAGGACGAGAAACAATGGTTGGAAACTGGTCAAGGAGAGAAGCAACCTGGAATTAAGGAGAAAGTTCCTAACATTGAGGACAATTAACCAGTGGAACAGCTTGCCACCAGAAATTGTGGATGCTCCATCACTGGAGATTTTTAAGAAGAGGCTAGACAGTCACTTGTCTGAGATGGTATATACCATTTCAGACAAATGGCTGTCCAGTCTCTTCTTAATAACCCCCAGTGTTGGAGCATTCACCGCTTCTGGAGGCAGGTTGTTCCACTGGTTAATTGTTCTCACTGTCAGGAAGTTTCTCCTTAGTTCTAGGTTGCTTCTTTCCTTGATGAGTTTCCATCCGTCGCTTCTTATCCTGCCTTCAGGTGCTTTGGAGAAGAGCTTGACTCCCTCTTCTTTGGGGCAGCCCCTGAGATACTGGAATGCTGCTGTCATGTCCTCCTTCGTCCTTCTCTTCATTAAACTAGACATACCCAATTCCAGCAACCGTTTCTCGTATGTTTTAGCCTCCAGTCCCCTGATCATCTTTGTTGCTCTTCTCTGCACTCTCTCTAAAGTCTCAACATCTTTTTTACATCGTGGTGACCAAAACTGGATGCCGTATTCCACGTGTGGCCTTACCAAGGCCTTGTAAAGTGGTATTAACACTTCACGTGATCTTGATTCTATCCCTCTGTTAATGCAGCCTAGCACTGTGTTGGCCTTTTTGGCAGCTGCAGCACACGGCTGGCTCCTATTGAAGTGATTGTCCACTAGGACTCCAAGATCCCTCTCACAGTTACTGCTATTGAGCAAGGTACCCCCTATACTATACCTGTACATTTGGTTTTTCTTGCCTAAATGTAGAACCTCACTTTTTTCACCATTGAATTTCATTTTGTTAGAGAGCGCCCAGTGTTCAAGTCTGTCCAGATCCTCCTATATCCTAAGCCCAAACATGTAGAGGAGAACACGAGTTCACCACCGCTCTGCCTTGGGAGGGAACTTCCTGTCATTTATTCAAATAAAATATTCCTTCGTGCCTTGAGGCCAGAGGCCAAAGCTTCCACGAGGGAGTTGGGTTCCTGTCCTCCCTCCTGTTTCCCAGGCTTGCCGTGTTTATTTTGAGTGAGGTTTGTTTTTCTCAGATTTTTTTGCATTTCGGAAATGTCTCTCAGCATCCGGTGTTAACAGTGGGATAGAATCGAGATCGTGTGTTTAATACCCCTTTACAAGGCCTTGGTAAGGCCACACTTGGGATACTGCATCCTGGTTTGGTCACCTCGATATAAAAAAGATGTTGAGACTCTGGAAAGAGGACAGAGAAGAGCAACAAAGAGGATCAGGGGACTGGAGGCTAAAACATACGAGGAACAGTTGCTGGAATTGGGTAGGTCTAGTTTAATGAAGAGAAGGACGAGAGGGGACAAGATGGCAGCCTTCCGATATCTCAGGGGCTGCCCCAAAGAAGGAGTCAAGCTATTCTCCAAAGTGCCTGAAGGCAGGACAAGAAGCAACGGATGGAAAATGATCAAGGAGAGATTCAACCTAGAACTAAGGAGAAATTTCCTGACAGTGAGAACAATCAACTAATGGAACAGACTGTCTTTAGATGTTGTTGGTGCTTCATCACTGGAGGCTTTCAAGAAGAGACTAGACTGCCATCTGTCAGAAATGGTGTAGGGACTCCTGTTTGGGCAGGGGGTTGGACTAGATGACCTACAAGGTCCCTTCAAACTCATTCTATTCTGTTCTGTTCTGTTGCCTATTCTATTCTATTCTATTCTATTCTATTCTATTCTATTCTATTCTATTCTATTCTATTCTATTCTATTCTATTCTATATTTCTATTGTATTCTATTCTTCTATTCTATTCTATTCTATATCCTATTGCCTATTCTATGTTATTATATTATATTCTCTATTTCTATTCTATTCTATTCTATTCTATTCTATTCTATTCTATTCTATTCTATTCTATTCTATTCTATTCCTTATTCTATTCTATTCTATTCTATTCTATTCTATTCTATTCTATTCTATTCTATTCTATTCTATTCTATTCTATTCTATTCTATTCCATTCCATTCCATTCCATTCCATTCTATTCTATTCCTTGTTCTATTCTATTCCATATTTTCTATTCTATTCTATTCTATTCTATTCTATTCTATTCTATTCTATTCTATTCTATTCTATTCTATTCTATTCTATTCTATTCTATTCCATTCCATTCTATTCCCTTCCATTCTATTCTATTCTATTCTATTCTTATAATTAAAGAACATCCCTTTTTAACACATGCAAGGCGTTAAATTCCCCCTCTGCCCCTCATTCTAAAAATATTTTTTTTCTGTACAATGATGGCTTCCCCATGGGGACAATTACGTTATGCAGAAAACGGCAGCTGCAGATCCAGTGACTTTATTCTTGCTATCTGCTAAACCTGGTAGGTGTTTGTTTAAAGAAACAATTCTGCACATCTCAAAAAAGAGTTTCTGGCGGCTGTGGCCAAGAAGGCAGTTAATTAGGTGTGTTTTTTCTTTGTATCCCGCCCAAAGTCACCAGCTGGTTTTCATGCCTCAGGCAGGACTAGAACCCACCACTTCTTGGTGATTGGCCCAAAGTCACCAGCGGGTTTTCATCCCTAAGGTGGAACTAGAACTCACCATCTCCATTGCTAAGCGAGACAGTGGTTAAGTGAGTTTTGCCCCATCTTAGGACTTTTCTTCCCACGATTGTTAAGCGAATCACTGCAGGTTTAAGTTAATCACACGATTGTTAAGCGAATCTGGCTTCCCCCCTTGACTTTGCTTGTCACAAAAGGGGGATCACACGATCCAAGGGCACTGCAACCGTCATAAATACGAGTCAGTCACCAAGCGTGATCACGTGACCCTGGGGATGCTGCAACAATTGTAAGTGTGAAAAGCGGTCCTCAGTCCTTTTTCAGTGCCGTTGTAACTTTGAATATTCACTAAAGGAGTGGTTGTAAGTCAAATATTTTGCAGTGCCAGCCAGCCAGAACCATTATTAGTTCTCTGTCCCAGAATGCAACCGCAAAACCCCACACTGACATTACCACACAACTGCTGACACTGCCACCACGCTGTGTTTGGTCACTCTGGAACCCTGCTTACTTATGGAGCGTCATGGGCGTTAATTATTTTCCAGTGACGTCCATTTCCTGAATATAATCCAGATGGAATTGAGGGGGAATTCCCCTGCTTTCCCCCCCCCCTGCCAAGTGTGTGATTTATGACAAACTGGTGTGAAAGGCACACACTGGTGTCTAGCAGAAGCCATGGTGAGGTCACGAGGCCCCTGTGCAAATGTATGTGATGGTGTGTTGGACACAGAGTGCGTACTTTCTGTTGTTTAAGCTATGACATCGGGACTTGCATTACATCTCTTACGCTCCCAGCAAAATAATACGTAGCAGCCTCTCTCAATCTCAGCAAGAATAGAATAGAATAGAATAGAATAGAATAGAATAGAATAGAATAGAATAGAATAGAATAGAATAGAATAGGAATGGAATGGAATGGAATGGAATGGAATGGAATGGAATAGAATTGGAATGGAATGGAATAGAATAGAATAGAATAGAATAGAATAGAATAGAATAGAATAGAATAGAATAGAATAGAATAGAATAGAATAGGAATGGAATGGAATGGAATGGAATGGAAAATATGGAATAGAATAGAATAGGACAGGACAAGACAGGACAGGACAGGATAGAGAAAAGGAATAGAATAGAATAGAATAGAATAGAATAGAATAGAATAGAATAGAATAGAATAGAATAGAATAGAATAGAATAGAATAGGAATGGAATGGAATGGAATAGAATTGGAATGGAATGGAATAGAATAGAATAGAATAGAATAGAATAGAATAGAATAGAATAGAATAGAATAGAATAGAATAGAATAGGAATGGAATGGAATGGAATGGAATGGAATGGAAAATATGGAATAGAATAGAATAGGACAGGACAAGACAGGACAGGACAGGATAGAGAAAAGGAATAGAATAGAATAGAATAGAATAGAATAGAATAGAATAGAATAGAATAGAATAGAATAGAATAGAATAGAATAGAATAGAATAGAGAAAAGGAATAGAATAGAATAGAATAGAATAGAATAGAATAGAATAGAACAGAACAGAACAGAACAGAACAGAACAGAACAGAACAGAATAGAATAGAATAGAATAGAATAGAATAGAATAGAATTGGAAGGGACCTTGAAGGTCTTCTAGTCTAGCCCCCTGCTCAAGTAGGAGAGCCTACACCATTTCAGAAAAGTGACTGTCTAGTCTCTTCTTAAAAACCTCCAGTGATGAAGTACCCACTATTTCTGGTGGCAAGCTGTTCCACTGGTTAATTGTCCTCACTTTCAGGAAATTTCTCCTTAATTCCAGGTTGCTTCTCTCCTTGTTCAGTTTCCATCCGTTGTTTCTTGGTGCTTTGGAGAATAGTTTGAATAGTTTTCTTCCATTGGATTAAAAATAACCAACTGCCCATGACTTTCACAGTGGTTTTCAGGCTATGCAGGCTAAAGTGTATTAAAGTCTGCAGGCCACCAAATTGTGGAACTGTGGATTAGAAGAAACTAGACATTTACCATGCGTATCCATATCCATAATTCCTGCAAAACAAGAGCCCGTGTTTGAAATTGGGCAAAACCCACTCAAGTTTAGCTCATTCCCTCAACAGCCTGAAATTAGCAATTCTTTTTCAAATGTGAAAAAAGAGAGAATAGGTCACACTTGGAAAGCTGGAAACCCAGAGGCCAGCAATAATCTTTGATATTAATTTTAGACCGAAAAGGTCAAAGTCTCAGTCTTTCATACTGCTATGAATCATGGAGAGATTATATCAAGGAATAAATTTCTCTAGACTTTAATTCTCGGAGATTTGCAACTGGCAATGTCATGAAACTAATCATCAGAAACTGCACATAAATTTTAGGATTAAAAAAATGGACTTTGGGCTTGATCCAAGGAGCGTTTTTTTTCCCAAGTCAAGCTGCAGTCTGGAGAGAGGAATTTGGTGGGAAAGACGTTACAACTGGGGCCAGAAAAATTAACTCTTGAGCTCTTCAAAGTGTAAAGTTTTGAATTTTTTTTTTAAAAAAAAAATATGTCTTATTCTCCAAAGCACCAGAAGGCAGGACAAGAAGCAACAGAGGGAAACTCATCAAGGAGAGAAGCAACCTAGAACTAAGGAGAAATTTCCTGACAATGAGAACAATTAACCAGTGGAACTGCTTGCCACTGGAAGCTGTGGGTGCTCCATCACTGGAGGCTTTCAAGAAAAGATTGGTCAGTCATTTGTCTACAAATGATACAAGGACTCCTGCCTTGGTGGGACTAGAAGATTTCCAAGGTCTGTTCCAACACCAGGATTCTACTTTTCATCTGCCCGATTGCTGATATGCCACAGCTTTCTTTACAAAGGGACGCAGCCCTTGGAGTAAAAATACTCTGTCTTCCTAAGAGAAATGAGGGTCACGGTTGATGCAACTCTAAGCAAAGTCCATTTATGGTCAAATGGTTGGAATGGAAAGTATGCCGCTCAAGAGAAGAGCTTTAGTATCTGTAAAGATGGGATGCAGGGCCCATGAAAACCTCTTTAATCTTTGCCGTGTTTCTCAAAGTAGTAATCTACACGCTGAAAGTTAGACCTCTATCTCGTTTCAGGGCTGTAAAACCTTATCCTTCTTCTAAGCAAATGAAGGCAAAAATGATAATCCAGATAAGTTAATCTTTGGCCACTTTGGGTGGGTGCTGAAGGGTGCTTGAAGTAAAATAATGTGTCAGAATAACAGAGTTGGAAGGGACCTTAGAGGTCTTCTAGTCCAACCCCCCCAGGCTAAAGCAGGAGACCCTACACCAGGGGTAGGCAACCTTGGCTCTTTTATGACTCGGGGACTTCAACTCCCAGAATTCCTGAGCCAACATGGGGGAACTATGGCCCCTTCATGACTTGTGGACTTCAACTCCCAGAATTCCTGAGCCAACATGGGGGAACTATGGCCCCTTCATGACTTGTGGACTTCAACTCCCAGAATTCCTCAGCCAGCATGGGGGAACTATGGCCCCTTCATGATTCGGGGACTTCAACTCCCAGAATTCCTCAGCCAGCATGGGGGAACTATGGCCCCTTCATGATTCGGGGACTTCAACTCCCAGAATTCCTGAGCCAGCATGGGGGAACTATGGCCCCTTCATGACTTGTGGACTTAAACTCCCAGAATTCCTGAGCCAGCATGGGGGAACGATGGCCCCTTCATGACTTGTGGACTTCAACTCCCAGAATTCCTGAGCCAGCATGGGGGAACGATGGCCCCTTCATGACTTGTGGACTTCAACTCCCAGAATTCCTGAGCCAGCATGGGGGAACTATGGCCCCTTCATGACTCGTGGACTTCAACTCCCAGAATTCCTGAGCCAGCATGGGGGAACTATGGCCCCTTCATGACTCGTGGACTTAAACTCCCAGAATTCCTGAGCCAGCATGGGGGAACGATGGCCCCTTCATGACTTGTGGACTTCAACTCCCAGAATTCCTGAGCCAGCGTGGCTCAGCTTGGAAACCTCTCCCTTTCCCCTCAGCATGGCTGGCTCAGGAATTCTGGGAGTTGAAGTCCACGAGTAATAAAAGAGCCAAGGTTGCCTACCTCTGGCCTATACCATTTTAGACAAATGGCTGTCCAGTCTCTTCTTAAAAGACTCCAGCGATGGAGCACCCGCAGCTTCTGAAGGCTGGTTAATTGTTCTAGCTGTCAGAAAATTTCAGACGCAACTTAACAACTGAACAACAATATGTGATGTTTTGGTTATACATAAGAGTTGGACCAGGGAACACAAAGGCTGGATTTGCACACGCTAAACTATGATGTGCTTTACCCTCCTAGTTTATTGTTGAAATCATCATTAGCTTGGGTATAATCAGGGCTTTTTTTCTCATAGAACGCCCAGAAAGGAGTTCCGGCACCTTTTTTGGATGGAACCTTGTAGGGTAGGCAAGGCGGGTTGTATGACGTGTGTGAGTTCCGCAACCTTTTTTCTTTTTTTTTAGAAAAAAAGCACTGGGTATAATTGTATAATTATAACCCATTCCATGCAGTTTGTAGCTAGTGACTGGTGTCATGCCATATCTAAACGCCAAACCACAATCATGGTTCGGTCCAAGGCACCAACACAGCCACCGCGCGAACTGCAGACTTTGCAAACTTGGGAACATTTGTGTTTTGTTAAATTCATCCTCCACGCTTCCTTTTAACAGCTTCGTTTTCGTAATCTTTGACACTCATGCAATTTTGGATTTTGGCCTGTTTCATATTTGCCTGGCAAGGGGTGGGGGCGAGTTACTAAATTTGGCCAAGATTTGCCATCTTTCATCTTCTCTGGATCTTCGTGTCCCCAAAATTTTTTCTTTGGGGTGAGCAAGATAATAACTGAGCAGGATGTGTTGTAAGAAGGCCTAGGAACCTCTGTTTCTGGGATAAATAATCTCTTTTTTGCAAGGCAATTTGACTTTGCTGTGCTTGGAAAAAGATACGGCTTTCCGTTTGTCGGGACCGTGAGTCATTCCAATGCTAGTTTTTTGAGGGAGGATCTGAAGCTGTCTTTGGGGGTTTATTGCAGTCAACGGGTGATGATGGTGGTTTAGTGTGAGACGTGACTCCTGGGGTTGTGGTCAGGAGTGTTTTCTTTAATGAGTCACAAAAAAGAGACGAATAGATTGGATTGGTGTTCATTCTGTCCCAAATTTTATATACAGGTAGTCCTTGACTTACAGAATAGAATAGAATAGAATAGAATAGAATAGAATAGAATAGAATAGAATAGAATAGAATAGAATAGAATAGAATAGAATAGGAGCTGGAAGGGACCTTGGAGGTCTTCTAGTCCAGCCCCCTGCTCAAGCAGGAGAGCCTATACCAGGGGTAGGCAATCTTGGCTCTTTTATGACTCGTGGACTTCAACTCCCAGAATTCCTCAGCCAGCATGGGGGAACTACGGCCCCTTCATGATTTGCGGACTTCAACTCCCAGAATTCCTGAGCCAGCCATGCTGAGGGGAAAGAGAGGTTTCCAAGCTGAGCCATTTCTGGTGGCAAGCTGTTCCACTAGTTAATTGTCCTCACTGTCAGGAACTTTCTCCTTAATTCCAGGTTGCTTCTCTCGTTCAAGAGTTCATTTAGCAACCATTCAAAGTTACAACAGCAGTGAAAAAAAGTGACTTATGACCGTTTTTCACACTTTTTTTTTTAAAAAAAAAACAAGTTTTATTAAATTTTTCAGTTTTTACATCCAAGTAATTAGGAAGCAGCATGGTGATAGGGTAATCAATAATCCAATAACAAAATCATTCAAAGTTACAACAGCACTGAAAAAAGTGACTTATGACCGTTTTTCACACTTAACGACCGTTGCAGCACATCCCCACTGGTCACCTGATCAAAATTCAGATGCTTGGCAACTGGTTCATATTTATGACGGTTGTAGCGTCCCAGGGTCATGTGATCACGTGTCCTGGGGTGTGTGTGTATCACGTGAGATTGGACAACCATTTGTCTGAAATGGTACAGGGTTTCCTGCCTGAGCAGGGGGTTGGACTAGATGACCTCCAAGGTACTTCCAACTGTTATTCTATTCTATTCTATTCTATTCTATTCCATTCCATTCCATTCTAATTCTATTCTATTTTATTCTGTATTTCTATTCTATTCTGTAATTCCATTCCATCCCATCCCATCCCATCCCATCCCATCCCATCCCATCCCATCCCATTCCATTCCATTCCATTCCATTCCATTCTATTCTATTCTATTCTATTCTATTCTATTCTATTCTAATTCTATTCTATTTTATTCTGTATTTCTATTCTATTTTGTAATTCCATTCCATTCCATTCTACTCTATTCTATTCTATTCTATTCTGTTCCGTTCCATTCCATTCCATTCCATTCTTACTCTATTCTATTCTATTCTATTCTATTCTATTCTATTCTATTCTATTCTATTCTATTCTATTCTATTCTGTATTTCTATTCTATTCTGTAATTCTGTTCCATTCTATTCCATTCCATTCCATTCCATTCAAAGGGATTTGGAAAAGAAGGATAGAAAGACATGAAGAAGACAACCAACAGCAAGATGAAGGGACTCAGTTACAGAGGTGATGGGGAAGCACCAGAAGACCTAAAAGGACCAGACTGGGGACAGATCTTCATAGGGACTTGAAGGACCAGGTTGGGGACATATTTTCATGGAGAAAAATCTATGGGATTGTTAATAGTCAACAATGACTTGACGGCACCTAATCAATCCATCCATCAATTAAAATGTTGAATTCAGAAAATCTGTTAAAAGAGAGCTGATATCCTCAGTGACCCAGACTGAATTTCCAAATCTATTCAGGATGTCTGATGAAAATGGATGCTTTCAAATCAATTTAGAATTTATGATCCAACGTGAATAGGTAACATCATCAGTGCTAGCAAGAAGGAGGAGAAGGAGGAGGAGGAGGAGGAAGAGGAAGAGGAGGAGGAGGAAGAGGAGGAGGAGGACGACAATGACTGTGGGGTCCTTAGTGCTCTCTGAACTTTGTAGTTTTCTTGCAGACGTTTCATGACCAAAGTGGATAACATCATCAGTGCTAGGAAGAAGTGGGGTTTAAACTGATGATATTACCTAGTTTGGTCATGAAACATCTGCAAGAAAACTACCAAGCTCAGAAAACACCAAGAACCTCACAGTCCTCGCCCTCCTCCTCCTCTTCTTCCTCCTCCTCCACACTCCCTTCTACCACTGATGATGTTACATAGCTGGGTCATGAAACGTCCGCAAGAAAACAACGAAGCTCAGAAAGCACCAAGGACCCCACAGTCATCATCGTCGTCGTCGTCGTCGTCCTCCTCCTCCTCCTCCTCCTCCTCCTTTCTTCCTCCTCCTCCATTTCTACCACTGATGATGTTACATAGTTGGGTCATGAAATGTCCGCAAGAAAACAACGAAGCTCAGAAAGCACCAAGGACCTCACAGTCGTCCTCCTCCTTTCTTCCTCCTCCTCCTCCCTTTCTCCTTCTCCACAACCCCTCCCCCCACCCTTCTAGCACTGATGATGTCATCTAATTTGGGTAATGAAATGTTTGCAAGAAAACAATCAGAGAGCACCAAGGGCCCCTGAATTGAGCGGATCGATTTTTCTAAATGGAATTGGAAAACCAAATCAAATCAAATCTAAGCTGATTCTCTGAGTCTCAACACCATACGGTTAAATACGCTGGAAGTTGTGCATCCATTTTAAGGGAGTTTAAATTAAACTCTTTTTTTTTTTTTTTAATGGATTCTATTGACTTCTCTCTCTTTTCCTGTCTCTGTTTTGGATCCACCACATGACTGGATCTAAGAAAAGTTCAGAGGGAGCCAAAAGACTCAAAGACTTAGCATAAATCTTTTAGCAATAGCATGACTTCATTCTAAACATACAATGATATCAAACTGGCTCGTTCAGCGCTGGCACAAAGCACATTTAATGCAGATTCTCTTCCAAAGCTGCGCACACTGTAGTCACCAACCCCAGCATGGACTTTGCTCCGGGATCTGTTTTTAATTTATGGGATGTCTGGAAGCATTAGCAAAGGCTTTCAAGACTACTCAGCTTTCCTGTCTGACTCAGGGGGTGTTCCAGACTTAGAATATGGATGCTGATGACTACTCCCCACCCCACAACCCCGTGTCGGTCTTGCAGCTTGGGGGACGAAAGAAATTGGAAATGTCCAATCAGAACTGGAATCCTATTTTGTTCAGAGGCGATTAAAGCAACTCTGTGGCTTAATTAAGTGTATAACAGCGTATAACAGAATAGGAAGGCCACTCAATTAACTTTTAGCAATACCAATAGCACTTAGACTTATATACCGCTTCACAGTGCTTTACAGCCCCTCTCAAAGAGGTTTACAGAGTCAGCATTGACCCTCCAACAATCTGGGTCCTCGTTTTACCAACCTTGGAAAGATGGAAGGCTGAGTCCACCTTGAGCTGGTGAGGATTGAACTCCTGGCAGTGAGCAGAGTTAACACTATCAATAGCACTTAGACTTACATACCGCTTCACAGTGCTTTACAGCCCTCTCTGAGCGGTTTACAGAGTCAGCCTATTTGCCCCCAACAATCTGAGTCCTCATTTTACTGACCTCAGAAGGATGGAAGGCTGAGTCAACCTTGAGCTGGTCAGGATCGAACTGCTGGCAGCCAGCAGTCAGCAGAATTAGCCTGCAGTTCTGCATCTTAACCACTGCACCACCACGTCTACTTTTCATAGCATTGGTCATGGAATCCTTCTGGACTGCCTCTGGAGAGGGACCTTGGAGGTCTTGTAGTCTAACCCCCTGCTCGTGCAGGAGACCCTATACCATTTCAGACAAATGATGGTCCAGTTTCTTCCACAACTTCTGGAGGCAGGTTGTTCCACTGATTGATTGTTCTCCCTCTCAGGAAATTTCTCCTTATTTCTAGGTTGTTGCTCTCTCTTTGGTTAATTTCCATCCGTTGCTCCTTGTCCTGCCTTCAGGCGCTTTGGAGAATAGCTTGACTCCCTTCTTCTTTGGGCAGCCCCTGAGAGACTGGAAGACTGCTATCCTGTCACCCCTCATCCTTCTCTTCATTAAACTGGACTTACCCAATTCCAGCAACTGTTCCTTATATGTTTTAGCCTCCAGTCCCCTAATCATCTTTGCTGCTCTTCTCTGCACTCTTTCTAGAGTCTCAACATCTTTTTTACATCGTGGTGACCAAAACTGGATGCCGTATTCCAAGTGTGGCCTTACCAAGGCCTTGTAAAGTGGTATTAATACTCATGTGATCTTGACTCTATCCGTTAATGCAGCCTAGGATTGTGTTGGCTTTTTGACTGCTGCAGCATAACGGCTGGCTCCTGTTTAAGTGATTGTCCACTAGGACTCCTAGATTCCTCTCACAGTTACTACTATTGAGCAAGGTACCCCCTATACTATACCTGTGCATTTGGTTTTTCTTCCCTAAATGTACTTTTTTCACCATTGAATTTCGTTTTGTTAGATAGCGCCCAGTGTTCAAGTCTGTCAAGACGAGGTATTTGGATAGCCAAGTGTATGTGTGTGTGCAAAGAACCATCCTGCCCTCCTCAGCTGAGTGTGTTTCTCTGCACATGCTCCGGTGACCTCAAGTCTCCCTGGTTGTCAACAGGAAACCCTGAAAGTCAACAATAAGGAAAGAGAATCGCAAGCACTCTGCTGTTTTCACATTTTTGGTTTTACAAATTGGCTAACAGCTCGTGTGGGTTGTATGTATATATATGTTGAAAATAAATAAAAACATCCATAATGAGGTTGTGGTGGCTGTAAGCAGCCTCTGTGGTCAGAAAACCTTGAAATGATTAATTTGTATACTGTGCAACTGGAAGATAACGAATCCATAGAATTACAGATCTGAGTTATATCCTAGTTATATCTCAGTTATATCGACTTTCTGATCACTGGCTAGCCTGACAGACCAAACCCTGAGACCAAACCATGATTTTTTCCCCTGCAAAGACAATCAGCTTCATTCTTTCTTCAGTCTTGGTTCATGGATAAGCAGCATCTGGTGTTCCTTTTTGGAAAAAGAAAAAAGAAAGGGAATATCAAATTGTACCGTTCACCTTGTGTGCTCTTTAGTCATCAAGGCCGGGGTGCTGACACAGCACCCACCCGTGGAGGTAACTATGAAGAGTCCCTTCCCAGAAAAAAGGAGGGAGGGTTAGACTAGAAGATCTCCAAGGTCCCCTTCCAAAACTGTTACAAGTAGTCCTCAACCTGCCACCCCAATTGAACCCAAAGTTTCTGTGGCTAAGCGACAGAATTGTATTCTGCTATTCATCTTCCTGTTTCTGATCACTGGTTAGCCTGATAGACCAAACCCTTAGACCGAACCATGATTTTTTTCAAATAATAGAATAGAATAGAACAGAATAGAAATAAGAATTAGAATAGAATAGAATAGAACAGAAATAAGAATTAGAATAGAATAGAATAGAATAGAACAGAAATAAGAATTAGAATAGAATAGAATAGAAATAAGAATTAGAATAGAATAGAATCAAAATAAGAATTAGAATAGAATAGAACAGAAATAAGAATTAGAATAGAATAGAATAGAATAGAACAGAAATAAGAATTAGAATAGAATAGAATAGAATAGAATAGAATAGAATAGAATAGAATAGAACAGAAATAAGAATTAGAATAGAATAGAATAGAAATAAGAATTAGAATAGAATAGAACAGAAATAAGAATTAGAATAGAATACAACAGAAATAAGAATTAGAATAGAATAGAACAGAAATAAGAATTAGAATAGAATAGAATAGAATAGAACAGAAATAAGAATTAGAATAGAATAGAATAGAAATAAGAATTAGAATAGAATAGAATCAAAATAAGAATTAGAATAGAATAGAACAGAAATAAGAATTAGAATAGAATAGAATAGAATAGAACAGAAATAAGAATTAGAATAGAATAGAATAGAATAGAATAGAACAGAAATAAGAATTAGAATAGAATAGAATAGAAATAAGAATTAGAATAGAATAGAACAGAAATAAGAATTAGAATAGAATAGAACAGAAATAAGAATTAGAATAGAATAGAACAGAAATAAGAATTAGAATAGAATAGAATAGAATAGAACAGAAATAAGAATTAGAATAGAATAGAATAGAAATAAGAATTAGAATAGAATAGAATCGAAATAAGAATTAGAATAGAATAGAACAGAAATAAGAATTAGAATAGAATAGAAGAGAAGAGAAGAGAAGAGAAGAGAAGAGAAGAGAAGAGAAAGGAAGAGAAGAGAAGAGAAAATAGAATAGAATAGAATATGGAATAAAATATAGAATGGAATAGAGTAGAGTAGAGTAGAGTAGAATAGAATAGAACAGAATAGAACAGAACAGAACAGAATAGAATAGAAATACAGAATAGAACAGAACAGAACAGAATAGAAATACAGAATAGAATAGAATAGAATAGAATAGAATAGAATAGAATAGAATAGAATAGAACAGTTGGAAGGGACCTTGTAGGTCATCTCATCTAGTCCAACCCACCCACCACCCAAGCAGGAGACTCTACACCATTTCTGACAGAGGGCCGTCCAGTCTCTTCTTGAAAGCTTCCAGTGATGAAGCTCCCACAACTTCTGAAGGCAACTTCTGTTCCATTAAGTTCTTTTTTCCTCATTCTTAGTTCATGGATAAGAGCATCTGGTGTTCCTTTTTTGGGGGAAAAAAAGAAGAAAGGGAATATCAAATTGCACCATTCACCTTGTTTGCTCTTTAGTCATCAAGGCTGACACAGCACCCACCCGTGGAGGTGACCATGAAGAGTCCCTTCCCAGAAAAATTCTCCTTTGTGGTGGCTTTCTAGCTGCGCATAGTCTTTAATTTAAAAGCTCACTATGAGAGCCATCAGATGGTTTAAATGTTTAGAGATTTAAGAGAAGGACCAGGGGGGACATGATAGCAGCCTTCCAGTATCTCAGGGGCTGCCCCAAAGAAGAGGGAGTCAAGCTATTCTCCAAAGCTCCTGAAGGGAGGACAAGAAGTGACAGATGGAAACTAACCAAGGAGAGAAGCAACCTGGAACTAAGGAGAAGCTTCCTGACAGTTAGAACAATTAATCAGTGCAACAATCTGCCTCCAGAAGCGGTGAATGCTCCAACACTGGAAGTTTTTAAGAAGAGACTGGACAGCCATTTGTCCGGAATAATATAGGATTTCCTGCCTGAGCAGGGGGTTGGACTAGAAGACCTCAAAAGTCCCTTCCAACTTTCTTCTTCTTCTTCTTCTTCTTCTTCTTCTTCTTCTTCTTCTTCTTCTTCTTCTTCTTCTTCTTCTTCTTCTTCTTCTTCTTCTTCTTCTTCTTCTTCTTCTTCTTCTTCTTCTTCTTCTTCTTCTTCTTCTTCCTCCTCCTCCTCCTCCTCTTCTTCTTCTTCTTCTTCTTATTATTATTATTATTATTATTAATAAAGACCTCGGTGGATGGGGCAATGAACCAAAGAAAGAGAGACAAGGGATGTTCAGGAGGTCCTCAACTTACGGCTGCAACTGAGCCCAAAATTTCCATTGCTAAGCAAGGCCGTTGTTCAGCCAGTTTTGCCCCCTTTTCTGATCTTGTTTGCCACGGTTGTTAAGTGAGTAACGTGGCTTTTAAGTGAATGTGGCTTCCCCATTGACTTTCCTGGTTGGAAGTGTCAGAAGTAAGTCTTCATCCAGGTTCATCCAAGCCGGGATAAATAAGCAACATGGCAACTGCTTTGGGAAGAAGGTTACAGTTTATTGAAGAAGCAGAAAGATGGTCCTTGCAAGAAAGAGCAGAGGAGAGGAAAAAGCAGTTGAGCACATGGGCAGTAGATTTTTATACCCCCTCTAGCCTTGTTTGGAATAGTTTCCTGTTCCTGTGGCATGAACCTGGAGGCTATTTCTGAGTGTTTTTCTAGGCCTTGATATCTGTGGTTTAATCCTATTATGGTATCCTGCTTCCCAGGTGATGGGGCTAATGACTCCCAGAGTTTGGGTGGGGCATGCAGATTTTGTCTTCTTGATTGCTCTGGCTTCAACTTTCTGATGGTTTTACATCTGCATTTGTATGGGGCTAGCTCTTGCTTGGGGCAGAGAAATAGATTTGGGGCCAGGTTTGGTTTTAAAAAAATCCTTTTGAGGAAAAAAAATATTTTTCTGCCCTTTTAATATTTCCTTCTCTGGGCTAACTTCCCTCAGAAGGTTGCAAGAGGGGATCACGTGACCCTGGGGACGCTGCGACCGTCATAACTACGAGTCAGCTGCCAAGCTTCCGAATTCTGATCACATTGTGAGGATGCTGGCGATGGCTGTTAAGTGTGAAAAATAGTCAAATGTCACTTTTTTCAGCGCTGTTTGAATGGAGACTAAATACTGGAAATCAAGGGCTCCCTTTTGGCTGTGTACAGGGGGTCCTCAACTTTTAACCATATGTTTAATTACGATTCGAAGTTGGGACAAGGCTAAAAGAAGGGATTGATAACCCAGGCTCACGCTTACGGCCATTGCAGCATCCCCATAGCCACGCACGCGATCGCCATTCAGGAGTTCGGCAACTGGCATGAATTTACCGTGGTTGCAGTGTCCCAGGGTCATGCGAAAACTTTTGCACCTTTGCCAGCCAGCTTCTGACAAGCAAAATCTATGAGGAAAGTCGGATTCACTTAATTAGTGCGTGGTTTGTTTAGTGATGTTGTGGCAGGCTGGGGAATTCTGGGAACCGAAGTGCACGGAGGTGCTTCGTCCCTGGAGGTTTTTAAGAAGAGACTGGACAGACACCTGTCTGAAATGGTAGAGGGTCTCCTGCAAGGTCCCTTCCATTGCTATTCTATTCTATTCTAGTCTAGTCTAGTCTAGTCTAGTCTAGTCTAGTCTAGTCTCACCATCCTCATATATTCTATTCTATTCTATTCTATTCTGTTCTGTTCTGTTCTGTTCTATTTCTAGTCTATTTCTAGTCTAGTCTAGTCTAGTCTATTCCCATCACATCCTCATATATTCTATTCTGTTCTGTTCTCTTCTGTTCTGTTCTATTTCTATTTCTATTCTATTTCTAGTCTAGTCTAGTCTATTCCCATCACATTCTCGTATATTCTATTCTATTCCATTCTATTCTATTCTAGTCTAGTCTAGTCTAGTCTCACCATCCTCATATATTCTATTCTATTCCCTTCTATTCCATTCTATTCTGTTCTGTTCTGTTCTGTTCTGTTCTATTTCTATTCTATTTCTATTCTATTCTATTCTATTCTATTCTATTCTATTCTATTCTATTCTATTCTATTCTATTCTACTCTAGTCTATTCCCATCACATCCTCATATATTCTATTCTATTCTATTCTATTCTATTCTATTCTATTCTATTCTATTCTATTCTATTCTATTCTATTCTATTCTATTCTATTATTCTTTCCATCACCATCCCCATATATTCTATTCTGTTCTGTTCTGAACCTAACCAAAATAATTAGGCCTACAGATTACTACCCCTTCCTCCTCATCCATATTGGGATGAAAACCACTGCTTTAAAGAGAAAATAACCCAGCTGGCTACTTTTTCTTTTCACTGAAACTTTTTAAAAAACATTTTTTGCTGCCGTCACACTTCTTCCCCAAAAGGACAATGGTTACCACATGTTTCAGGTTTTATGTCCAGCAACAGTTGTGTCCTGTTTGTTGAGGAACAATAGCTGAACAGCAGGCCAAAAATACTGTCTCTGTTGGGCACAGATCCAAAGTCCACTTTGCTCTTCCAGAAATGTTCTATCAAACAAACTCCTCCAGTGACTCAAACTTCGTGTCCCCCCCCAAGGGAGCTTTCAAGGCAGACGGGCGACTAATGAATTCCAGAGAAATCTGCAGAATTTGCTTTGTGATTTAGCCTCTTGGAAAACTGAAATTTGTGACTACGATTATTCCTCACATGCCCGATTCTTATACGGACCCACCTGCTGATTTGCAAAGCTCAGAATGTGTCTGCAGCTACATGAAACAAAGATCCCAAATGAGGCTGGCAAGTTACAGATGCCCCAAATGTTCTCAATCCTCTTTGCAGGCCTCCTATGGCAGCCCTGCAAGGTAGGACGTGTGGCTTGTGGCCGTTTATCTCCTCCCAAATCCCATTCTTCCAGTTGTTGGGTGGTGTTGTGGGGTGTTTCCCTTTTAAAAAAGGAAACCTTTAAGATGTGTGGACTTCAACTCCCAGAATTCCCCAGCCAATATGTGTGTGTGGACCAACTCCCAGAGTGGGAAATGGGAGCATCAGGTATATGTGACACCTTGAATTGACCAAACAAAGATGGGAAATATGATGAAGAAGGAGGAGGAGGAGGAGGAGGAGGAGGAGGAGGAAGAAGAAGAAGAAGAAGAAGAAGAAGAAGAAGAAGAAGAAGAAGAAGAAGAAGAAGAAGAAGAGCAGCGAGGAGCAGTGAAGAGCAGCGAGGAGAAGGAGAAGAAGAAGAAGAAGAAGAAGAAGAAGAAGAAGAAGAAGAAGAAGAAGAAGAAGAAGAAGAAGAAGAAGAAGAAGAAGAAGAAGAAGAAGAAGAAGAAGAAGAAGAGGAGGAGGAGGAGGAGCAGCAGCAGCAGCAGCGAGGAGGAGGAGGAGAAGGAGGAGGAGAAGAAGAAGAAGAAGAAGAAGAAGAAGAAGAAGAAGAAGAAGAAGAAGAAGAAGAAGAAGAAGAGGAGGAGGAGGAGGAGGAGGAGCAGCAGCAGCAGCAGCAGCAGCGAGGAGGAGGAGGAGGAGAAGGAGGAGGAGAAGAAGAAGAAGAAGAAGAAGAAGAAGAAGAAGAAGAAGAAGAAGAAGAAGAAGAAGAAGAAGAAGAAGAAGAAGAGAGGAGGAGGAGGAGGAGGAGCAGCAGCAGCAGCAGCAGCAGCAGCGAGGAGGAGGAGGAGGAGGAAAAGAAGAAGAAGGAGGAGGAGGGGGAGGAGGAGGAGGAAGAGGAGGAGAAGAAGAAGAAGAAGAAGAAGAAGAAGAATGTTACATAACAGATAAACAGAGAAACAGATCATCCTAGTGTGGCATAATATAGTTTATTTGTTTAGACAAAACATTTTCATGAACAACAGTACGGTACAATTAATCCAGTTTGGGATTTAACATAGGTCTATCAAAGCAGCGTCTTCCACACTAACCTGGTTTTCTTTGACAGCCCCTGCCCAGCACTGACAGGTTGTAGGGCAAAGGAAGGAAAACACTGCCTTGAGCTGGGGGGGGGGTGTCGTCTGCAGGGTATGGTCAAAAAAGTCAAGATGGAGGCCACAGCGGCCCATCCCGCATAAAAACAAGTGGAGCTGACAATGCAGCATTAAAACTGCCCGCTTGATTTTTATCTTTTTTTTTAACCATGCCCTGTAGACACCTCCATTCACACATTCACATTGGCTCTGTTCACACAATACGCCTGACCTGGTTCCTGAATTAACCCAGGTCCTGGCTTTTTTTTTTTTTTTTTTTGATAAACAGCCGAACATGCCTATCCTGTAGGAATACAGGCAGTCCTCGACTTACAACAGCTCATTTAGTGACCGTTCAAAGTGACAACGGCGCTGAAAAAAAATGCGAGTCAGGACCGTGCTTCACACTTACGACGTTGCGGCCTCCCCAGGGTCACGTGATCAAAATTCAGAGGCTTGGCCACGGACGCGTATTTATGACACAGTGGCCGGGCCCCGGGGGTCACGTGATCCCCTTTCGCGACCTTTTGACAAGCGGAAGACAGATTCGTTTAACGACCGTGTGATTAACTTAACAACTGAGGACTACCTGTATTTCCACACTCTGGATTTTCAGCCATAAAACACAATTTCATACATGCACAGACACACATATGATGCCGGTTCAATGTGCAGCCATTGGGCATTTGCAGAGACACAACATTTGTTCCCACTTTCCCACCAGCCACAAATTCAAATTCCTTTCTTGCTGCAGGGAGGGAGCACGTAAAATGAGAGAGGTAGTTTGATCCTTATATCCAGTTAAATTGCACCCGTGGCCAGAAAGAAATTATTTTTTTCTTTTTAAGCAGGCAAAATGTCCCAGGCCCCACCCATGTGGGGAAGGTCCCACCCCACCCCCCCAAATATGGAAACTTAATGCACAGGAAACGGCCTTGCTGAGATCTGGAAAACTACAAAAGGATCCATCTGTTTATTCATGCAAAAATCAGAGTGGTGTGGGCTTGGATGGGAGACCACTAGGAGATCTCAGGGGTGAAATAGGCAGGACTGGAGAAATTGCCCCTGGGGGGGAAAAAAAAACAAAAGAAAGGAAATACTTCTCATATCGTTGCTGGGAAAAAAAAATCAATGAAAAAGAACTTTTTATGGCACTATGCTTGTTTGGAAGGAGCCACCTTCATGCAAAAATCAGCGTGGTGAGGACTTGAAAAGAAGACCACTAGGAGATCTCAGAGGAAAAATAGGCAGGACAGGAGAAATCCTCCTCCTGACAAAAAAAAGCCCCAATTTTTTATATCATTACCAGAAAAAATATGAAAAAGTAGCCAAGTGTAATTTTATGGTACTTTGCCTATTTCAAAGAGGAACCATCCGTTTCTTCATTCTGGGCAATAAAAGCAGACGGTGCAAATATAATATAATACAATAACCATACTGATGACGTCTGTAATTTGTATTTCCTCGGACCTTCCTGCTTCCTGAGCAAGGGTGGTCAAAAAAGTCAAGATGGCGGCCACCATGGTGCCATCGGAACTCTGGCAACTTTTACGTGGGGCGCATAAAAAGCAAGCTGGGGCTGCCTGCAATCACCTCAGAGTTGCCGCCATCTTGACTTTTTTGACCCCCATTGGCACCCCCGTGACTGAGCCACTGACCCCCACAGATAACGAAGAACACAATTTAACACACTCCACAAACCCAGAACAGTGTGAGAAGGAAGCGGTCGATGGTAGCCACAGACGCTGAGGTGCAACACACATTAAAAAAAAAGGTTGAGGCTTCCATTGTAGGATTGCGGTCGCCATCTTGGCAATATTTGACTGCCCCCTTACAATCCTAGGATTGAGCCTAGTCCAGGGGTAGGCAACCTTGGCTCTTTTATGACTGGTGGACTTCAACTCCCAGAATTCCTGAGCCAGCCATGCTGAGGGGAAAGGGAGAGGTTTCCAAGCTGAGCCATGCTGGCTCAGGAATTCTGGGAGTTGAAGTCCACGAGTCATAAAAGAGCCAAGGTTGCCTACCCCTGGCCTAGGCAAGCGATGGGTTCCTTCATTTATCTTCTATTCTGAGAACCAAACAGATCCAGAAAATTTTTTAACAGAATAACATAATCTTCTCATTCTGTCATGCACAACCGGCTAGGGAATGCTGGGAGTTGAAGTCCACCCTTCTTAACAGAATAACAAAGCTGGAAGGGACCTTGGAGGTCTTCTAGACCAGTGGTTCTCAACCTTTTTAATGCCGCAACCCCCCAACCGGTCATAAGTCGAGGACTACTCAACCGGTCGTAAGTCGAGGACTACTCAACTGGTGCAGCACTGTTTGCAGACTGGGACTTTTGGCGGGCTCAGCAGGGCAGAGACAGCCTGGACAATTCCTATTGGCTTTTGAAAGCCAATAGAATTAGACTCTATTCAAGAGAGTCTATTCTATTGGCTTTCAAAAGCCAATAGAATAAAAGGGAGTAGCACAGCTAAGGAAAAGGGGGAAAAAAATGGCGGACTGCGTTGTTTGGCGACCCCCGTGAAATGGTCGTTCGACCCCAAATGGGGTCCCAACCCACAGGTTGAGAACCACTGTTCTAGACTAACCCCCTGCTCAAGCAGGAGACCCTATACCGTCTTCTTCTAGAAGAAGAAGAAGAAGAGGAGGAGGAGGAGGAGGAGAAGAAGAAGAAGAAGAAGAAGAAGAAGAAGAAGAAGAAGAAGAAGAAGAAGAAGAAGAAGAAGAAGAAGAAGAAGAAGAAGAAAAAGTAGTAGTAGTAGTAGTACTAGTAGTAGTAGTAGTAGTAATAGTTGGAAGGGACTTTTGAGGTCTTCTAGTCCAACCCCCTGCTCAAGCAGGAGACCCTAGACCGTCTCAGGCAAACGGTTGTCTAATCTCTTCTTCAAAACTACTTCTTGAGTTCTTTGAGAAGAACCTAAAAGTTCTTCTTCTTAAAGGTGCCACGCTTGGGAAGACCTCTTCTAGATCCGTAAGATCTTGGCCTCATGGTTTCTCACCAGCATCCTCCCTAAATGATGACTTGGATGTGAGAATAGAGTCACAATCCCATCCTCCAAATTTTCACAGTCTTTTGAAAACTCCCCGGGGGAATTGAATCCCCTCCAGGGTATTGTCCGGCGTCCGTGAGATGGAAACACAACTGTACGAGGCCTACACCTCTCGGTCTACACTTTATAATGGCGCCCAAATAAGTGTCTCCGATAACAACAGACCAAACCCACTCCGATGACGATCAGCGAGAGAACCAGCAGGAACGCCAGGAAAATCAAGACGCTGATTTTCTTGAGGTCCTCTCTCTCGCAGTCTTCAGGCCTAACGTGACTCACGTGGACCTCTTCTTCCTCGAAGCCCAAACTCCGGGCAAACTGACACTTGACCAGGTCTAGATCTGGGATCTCCACCACAGCTTTATGGATCATCTGAGAGAGCCAGATGTTCCCGCAACAACTGAGCGGGTTCCCTACCAGGTAGAGATTCCGTAGGTTTTTCTCCAGGGCTGGGATCTGGCTATTTTTCAAGCTGTTGAAGCTGTTGTTGTGAAGATCTAAGATTTCAAGGACACAGCAATCTTCTGACCAAGTGGGCAACCAGCTAAGCTGATTGTCCGATAAATTGAGATACCTGAGGTGACGGAAAAGGGGGAAGTCCACGTTCAGCGTGATCAGGCCGTTCCCGTGTAAATCCAAATATTCCAGCGAAAATTCCAAGCCCACCAACGATTTGGCTTCGATCTGAAGCCCCCAATTCATGGAGACATCCAGTATCCTGAGGTTAGTCCTGAAGAAGCTGAAGATGGGCAGGGTCTTCAAACGATTGGCAGAAAGATACAAATACTGAAGTTCGGGGACGTGCGCAAACGAGACACAGCCGGGAGGAACCTTGGGTGACAGTCGGTGCCTTCCTGGTCCTGAGTGCGAGTCGCAGAGGCTGATCCTGTTGTTCCTCAGATCGAGCCACTGGAGATGTGGGAGACGTTGGAAGATATCTGAACGCAGCTCCTGAAGGTGGTTGTCTTGGAGGTGGAACTCCTGCAAACCACTCAGGGTGCTGGCGTCCAACTGAAGGTCCTTCAAAGAGTTGCAGCTAATATCAAGAACGGACAACGAGGCCAGCGGGTGGCTGGTCTTGAAAATCTGCAGGCAGTTTTTGCTTAAATTAAGGAATTGGAGGGAAAACATGGAGTCAAAGAATTGGCTTGGGATGGATTGGATCTCATTGTAACTGAGGTCCAAGGATAACAGGGCAGGTAAGTAAGGAGGGTGGGAATTGTTGGGATATTGAGGACCATTCTCCCACTGATAGTCTACGTCGCTATGGGATTCCACCATGACAAACTGCATTATGTTCTTGGTTAGGTTCAAATAAGCCAGTTTATTTCCTTGGGGGAGAACCGGGAAGCGAAGGAGCTTGTTCTCACTAAGGTCAAGCCAAATCAAGTTGAAGTCCTCCTCCGATTGGGTGGAGTGGAAGGACTCGATGCTGTTCCGACTGAGATCCAGAAGGTCCAACTGCTTGAGGTTGAAGTCAACGATGCAAGTGAGGGAGTTCATGGAGAGATTCAGCTTGGAGAGACGCGCCAGGCCCTCGAAAGCGCCTTCTTCTATCTCCATAATCATGTTGTTGTGCAAGTTGACTTCAACCAGCTCTGGAGAACCCTGGAACATGCTTTGGGAGATGTGTATAATGCTGTTCTCCGCCAAGGACAGATATCGTAGCGAAGGTGCGTCGTGAATGAAGTGTTCCGCCATGCCAGTGTAGAGACTGTTGCGAGACAAATCGAGTTTCCTGATTTGGGGTAGTAACCCAACCCACAGATCTTCCTGAGCCAACAGATAGAGCTGGTTGTTGGCCAAGTTGAGGTCCTCCAGCTTCTTCATCTCCGCAAAGATCCCAGGCTCGACGAATCCGATCAAGTTGGAACTGACGTCTAAATGTCGGAGAGAAGTGTAGAAGGTCAGGGGTCTCTCGGTGATATTTTGAATCTTATTTCCAGAGAGGTCGATTTTGGACACGTCTGGGTGAAGCTCTGAAGGCACCCGGCGAAGCCCCGCGCTCTGACAAAATGCCTCCAGATTTCTCTGTAGAAAGAAGAGAGAGAGGGAAATAAAAATTGTGAATGATATTCAACCCGGAGAAGCATATTCACAGACCAGTTCTGTATACACTAAAAGAGTTTTCTCAGCAGGAGCTGAACTCATGGGGTGTGGTGTGGTGTGTGTAAAATGGGTGTGTTGCTAATTGAACCCTCTGTATTAACAGTATAACCGTGTTGGGAGGGACCTTGGAGGTCTTCTAGTCCAACCCCCTGCTCAAGCACAAGACCCTTTATCAGTGATGGCGAACTTTTTAGAGACCAAGTGCCCAAACTGCAACCCAAAACCCACTTATGCATCGTCGGGTGCCTGGTGGGTGTGGCCCATTGGGTGGGCGTGACTGCGATGGTAACGGCAGACTGGGTAGGACTAAAAAGCTTAATGAATCAATTCCAACTTTGCAAGATCTTTTTTTTTCCCACGAGAAGTTGAAATTGACTGATTGATTGAACCTTTTTTTTTCTACATGGCAGCGGAGGCCTAAAGCGAAAAGGTTTTATAAAACCCAGCTGAAGGCCTAGGACTGGGGCGACGGCGCATGTGCCCACAGAGAGGGCTCTGAGTACCACCTCTGGCACCCATGCCATAGGTTCACTACCACTGCCCTATATCATTTCAGACAAATGGCTGTCCAGTCTCTTCTCAAAAACCTCCAGTGTTGGAGCATTCACAACTTCTGGAGGCAGGTTGTTCCACTGGTTAATTGTTCTGACTGTCAGGAAGTTTCTCCTTAGTTCTAGGTTGCTTCTTTCCTTGATTAGTTTCCATTTGTTGCTTCTTGTCCTGCCCTCAGGCGCTTTGGAGACTAGCTTGACTCTCTCTTCTTTGGGGCAGCCCCTGAGATACTGGAACGCTGCTATCCTGTCCCCCCTCGTCCTTCTCTTCATTAAACTAGACATACCCAATTCCAGCAACCGTTCCTTATATGCTTTAGCCTCCAGTCCCCTGATCATCTTTGTTGCTCTTCTTTGCACTGTTTCTAGAGTCTCAACATCTATTGTATTAATAACAACATCACTGCTTTCAAACGTGACCCCTTCTAAGCTTATTGGTGTTGCAAATCTAGGCATTGCCAGAAGAATGAAGGCTACTATGTCCCTGGGTTGTATTCTCACAACATGTTTAACCATTTTCTCAGTTCACAATGAATTAAGGAAATGGACTAAGGTTGCCTGATGCTAAGGGACAACTAAGCACTGCTAAAATCCCAAAGAAATACTCAGGATAATAGAGTGCCCACTGAGCATTTTGAGGCATACTCATCCCCACTTACCTCCTGATTGAGCAGGGGGTTGGACTAAAAGACCTCCAAGGTCCCTTCCAGCTCTATTCTGTTCTGTTCTGTTCTGTTCGGTTCAGTTCTATCCTATCCTATCCTATCCTATCCTATTCCTATTCCTATTCCTATTCCTATTCCTATTGTATTGTATTCCATTCCATTCCATTCCATTCTATTCTATTCTATTCTATCCCATCCCATCCCATCCCATCCCATCCCATCCCATATTCTATTCTATTCTATTCTATTCTATTCTATTCTATTCTATTCTATTCTATTCTATTCTATTCTATTCTATTCTATTCTATCCCATCCCATCCCATCCCATATTCTATTCTATTCTATTCTATTCTATTCTATTCTATTCTATTCTATTCTATTCTATTCTATTCTATTCTATTCTATCCCATCCCATCCCATCCCATATTCTATTCTATTCTATTCTATTCTATTCTATTCTATTCTATTCTATTCTATTCTATTCTATTCCATCCCATCCCATCTTCTATTCTATTCTATTCTATACACTAATCAGCATAAATTAAAACAAAATTTTGTTGCATTCAGCTCTCAAGCCTCCTCCAATATACACTACATAAACATGGCAAAAATATGCATATACCCAGATACACACTCATATGTGACACAGACACCGTCTAGTTCAGATGTATGCATATATATATGGCGAGAAAAAAATGAGTGCGATTCACTTAACCACCACCTTACAAAGCAATAGGAATTCTGGTCCCAGTGGCAGTCGTAAGTTGAGGACTGCCCCTATTTCCTTTCTGGCACCCGGTTCCTTCTGAACCTCTTCTAAGTTTGTCCAGAATTCCTTCCCTCTCTGGCTTTTGATCTCGGAGACAGATAGAGCTCCTTGGGGGAGCGTCTACTAAAGGCCTTCCCAGAGGGGACAGGAAAGAATGCAGAAAGGAAACAGGATGTCCCCTGTTCACATGGACTGCAGCTCGGCAGGAACTATCCCACTTAGGCGAGGTCAGGCCCTCCGCTGGTTTGTTTGTTTTTTAAAAAAAAATCTTTTCAAATGGGGACATGCTAAGGATAGCATATCTTATCTTTTCAGGGAACTGAGGGCATCACTCTCGTGGATATGAGAGGTTGGCCATGCACAGGGCTTTTAGAGGAGGAAGGATAACCTAAGGAGATCTCTCTCTCTCTCTCTCTGTCTCTCTCTCTGTCTCTCTCTCCCTCTCCCTTCCAACTCTGTTATTCTCTTAAGTTTACCATTTTTAAAATTTTTTTGTCCCCAAATCACGGCATAACCAGTGGTGGGATTCAAATAGGTGAACAACCGGTTCTTTGTGTGGATGCCGCTTCCGGAAGTCCGTTCTGGGCCTGGGCAGCAAAAAATTAGCTACCGGTTCTGCTGAAGTGGTGCGAACCAGCTGAATCCCATCACTGTATCTATACTCTCTCTCTGTCTCTGTCTCTCTCTGTCTCTCTCTTCCTCTCATTCATCTGTCTGTCTATCTGTTTATCATCTATCTGTTTATCATCTATCTGTCTATATCATCTATCATCTGTCTGTCTATCTATCTATCTATCTATATTTATCTATCTATATCTATCCATCCATCTATCTATATCTATCTATCCATCTATCTATATCTATCTATCTATCTATCTATGTATCTATCTATCTATCTATCTATATCTATCTATCTATCTATATCTATCTATCTATCCATCTCTCTCTATATATATCCATCTATATCTATCTATCTATCCATCTATCTATCCATCTATCCATCTATCTATATCTATCTATCTATCTATCTATCTATCTGTCTATCACCTATCTGTCTATATCATCTATCTGTCTGTCTATCTGTCATCTGTCTATCTATCCGTCTATCTGTCTGTCTGCCTGTCTAGCTCCTTGTCTCTGTCTATCTATCAATTTATCATCTATCATCTATCTATTACCTATCTATCATCTCTATCTATCATCTTTCAGTCTGTCGGTCTATCATCTGTCTGTCTATATCATCTATCTATCATCTGTCTGTTTATCTATCTGTCTGTCCATCTGTCCGTCCATCCATCCATCCATCCATCCATCCATCCATCCATCCATCCATCCATCCATCCATCCATCCATCCATCCATCCATCTATCTATCTATCTATCTATCTATCTATCTATCTATCTATCTATCTATCTATCTATCTATCTATCTATCTATCTATCTATCTAAAAAAGAAGGTTTGGGTCATACGTCAAGGACCATCTCTGTTCTACATCTTTTACTAAGGATTTACATCTCTCCATGCAGAATCAAGCACAGGCTTCCCCCAGCCTCATGGACCTCCAGATGTTAGACCACAACTCCCATCTTCCCCATCTTGTTAGCAAGGCAAGAAAAATGCTCTCTGACACATCTGGACAGCCTAAGACCGAAAGAACTGACTGGGTGATCTCTCTTTTTCTGCATTGCATCATTGCAGTGATATTGGACGGATGAGTTGCTTTCTTTGCTAAAGATAGGAAGCAAAGTTGTTGATTCTGGACTCTCAGAGCAAACACTGCACAAAGCTGAAGGCTTGAATCCAAATATTGCATCAGCTCTGATTTAGCAGAGACCCTTCCGTCACTTCTTGGCTGGAGTTTGCTTAACCACTTCATTGAACAATCTTGCAAATGCTAAACCTAGTTAGTTGTCGCCATCCCCCCTCCCCCATCGCTTGTTTTATGGTGTGGATGTTGGCCAACGCAGCCATTTGGATAGCTTATGATTTAGTACAGGGGTCTTCAAACTTGGCCCCTTCGTGACTTGCGGACTTCAACTCCCAGAATTCCTGAGCCAGCATGGAGGAACTATGGCCCCTTCATGACTTGTGGACTTCAACTCCCAGAATTCCTCAGCCAGTGTGCCTGACTGGATGGTGGGGAATAGAAGGATTTATACTCCTTGCAGAAAAAACTGGTCATTTGCCTTCATTTAGAGGGTCGTTGAGGCTACCTGGAGGTTTACCTGCCTCCTCAGGATCACCTGAGTGGTGCAAATGGGTGTGGAACCTTCTTGGCTGCAGGATGTTTTCTGCCCTGCATCCCTCCACCTCCAAGTGGCCTCAACGACCCTCTAAAGCAGTGGTTCTCAACCTGTGGGTCGGGACCCCATTTGGGGTCGAACGACCATTTCACGGGGGTCGCCAAACAACGCAGTCCGCCATTTTTTCCCCCCTTTTCCTTAGCTGTACTACTCCCTTTTATTCTATTGGCTTTTGAAAGCCAATAGAAGAGACTCTCTTGAATAGAGTCTAATTCCATTGGCTTTCAAAAACCAATAGGAATTGTCCAGGCTGTCTCTGCCCTGCTGAGCCCGCCAAAAGTCCCATTCTGCAAACGGTGCTGCACCAGTTGAGCAGTCCTCGACTTACGACCAATTGAGTAGTCCTCGACTTATGACCGGTTGGGGGTTGCAGCATTAAAAAGGTTGAGAACCACTGCTCTAAAGCAGGGGTGTCAAACTCAATTTCATTGAGGGCCGCATCAACATTGCGGTTGCCCTCAGGGGGGGGGGGGGCTGGGGTGTGTGGCCAGGGTGGGTGCAGCCTACTGGGTGGGCGTGGAGGGAGTGGGTGTGGCCTACTGGGTGGGCATGGCCAGGTCTACATCATTCGCGTCAAGGGTGCCTGTGGGGGCCTGGGCAGGAGTGGGACAGATCTGGGGGTCTCTGGCAGAAGGGGGTGGGACCGGGGCAAGCACCAAGGCATGGTCCATTTCTTCATTCCCCACAAAGGGGGACACCTCCCCAGCATGCACCCAGGGGGTGGAGCCTACGCGGCAGGGACCGGTTCCTCACTGTTTCCAGACGGCCTTGTGGAGCTAAGGCTGAATGCGTTTCAGCATAGATGGCCACCACAAAATTGTACATTGGCTCCCGGCCGGCCTGGGCCAGGGCCAAGGCAGCGGGGGCCGTTCCCTCACTGTTTCCAGGATGGCTTCACAGGCCACACGAAACCACTTCGCGGGGTGCATCCGACCCCCGGGCCTTGTGTTTGACATGTCAGCTGTAAAAGAAGGCAAACGACTAGCTGTCTGCAAGGAGTATAAATCCTTCCATTCCCCACCCTCCAGTCAGAGCCGAAGAAGCTTCTTGGGATGAGAAGTGAAACGTCTTCAAATAAAAACAAGAAAATCCAGTTGCCTCGTGAAAGAGCACCTTTGGGACAACCAGGAACCTGGAGCACGGAGAATCTCCATATAACCACTGTAGTATTCAGATGGTCACGTGGTCAAAATTCAGTACACTTGACAACTAGTTCCTATTTATGACAGTTTTAGTCCCGGGGCGTCATGTGATCCACTTTTGCGACTTTCTGACAAGCAAAGTCAATGGGGGAAGCCGGATTCAGTTAACAGCCGTGTTGCTGACTTAACAACTGCAGGGATTCGCTTAACAACTGTGGTAAAAAAAGGTGACAGTCACTTAATGACTGTCTCACTTAGCAACGGAAAGTTTGGGCTCAGTTGTGGTCATACGTCGAGGACTGCCTACACAAAATGGATTCCCCTTGTTTTCTCGACTCCCCATCCTTACCATTTTGCAGGGCACAAGGGTCTCGCTTAGTAACAGAAAGTTTGGGCTTAGTTGTGGTCGTACGTCGAGGACTGCCTACACAAAATGGATTCCCCTTGTTTTCTCGACTCCCCACCCTTACCGTTTTGCAGGGCACAAGGGTCTCGCTTAGCAACGGAAAGTTTGGGCTCAGTTGTGGTCGTACGTCGAGGACTGCCTACACAAAATGGATTCCCCTTGTTTTCTCGACTCCCCACCCTTACCGTTTTGCAGGGCACAAGCGTCCCGGGTCGATACGTTGAGATGCCGCCGTTTAGAACTGCCAGGAAGAGTAAGAGGTAAAATTTCATGGCTCTGGAGAAAGGGAGGAAGGAGCAGTGGTTAGAGATCAGGCAATCCATGGGAAACGCGCTTATAGAAGGCAAGCTTGGGAGAATGTAAACAGCTGGCGTAAACAGTGGGAATTTCACCAGTATTTCTGGCAGCGTCAACCTCCAGCTGCAGAGCTGGTGAAGGGCAAAGCCAGATGGGGATTGTCAAGGAGCTCAGTGCTTTATTGGTACTGTCATTTCCAGAGATTAGACCTCTATCTCCCATCTCAGCCATTTTTTAAAAACTAAAAAAGAGAGAGAGAGAGAGAGAGTTCCTGGCAGATTCATTCTAGCTTTGTCCATCTCTCTTTCTAGCAAAAGTATTTCTCAACCTGAGGCCCTTTAAGATCTCAGGACTTCAACTCCCAGAATTCCTCAGCTGGCTTAGAAACGCTGCCTTATCCATTTCCTAATTAGCCTTTTAGAGGTCTGCAAACAATCTGTGGATGGAATCTATCAAATTGAATTCCTGGGAGATGCCTCAGTGATTCCACCTGGGGACTGAAGGAGGAAGAAGAAGGAAGAGAGGAAGAGAAGAGAAGAGAAGAGAAGAGAAGAGAAGGAGGAAGGAGTTAGGAAAGAAGGGACGGAAGGACGGAGGGAGGGAGGAAGAGAGGGAAGATAGGAAGGAAGGAGGAAGAAGGGAGGGAGGGAGGGAAAAGAGAAGGAGGTAGGAAAGAAGGGAGGGAAGGACAGAGGGAAGGAAGAGAGGGAGAGAGGGGAGGAGAAAGAAGTAGGAAAGAAGGGAAGGAGGGAGGGGAGGAAGGAGATAGGAAAGAAGGGAGGGAGGCAAGAAGGAAGAGAGGGAAGATAGGAAGGAGGAAGAAGGGAGGGAGGGAGGGAAAAGAGAAGGAGGTAGGAAAGAAGGGAGGGAAGGACAGAGGGAAGGAAGAGAGGGAGACAGGGGAGGAGAAAGAAGTAGGAAAGAAGGGAAGGAGGGAGGGGAGGAAGGAGATAGGAAAGAAGGGAGGGAGGCAAGAAGGAAGAGAGGGAAGATAGGAAGGAAGGAGGAAGAAGGAAGGGAGGGAGGGAGGAAAGAAGGAGGTAGGAAAGAAAGGAGGGAAGGACGGAGGGAAGGAAGAGAGGGAGGGAGGGGAGGAGGAAGAGGTAGGAAAGAAGTGAAGAAGGGAGGGAAGGAGGAATGAGAGGAAAGAAGGGAGGGAGGCAGGAAGGAACAGAGGGAAGAGAGGAAGGAAGGAGGAAGAAGGGAGGGAGGGAGGGAAAAGAGAAGGAGGTAGGAAAGGAGGGAAGAACAGAGGGACAGAAGAAAGAGAGGGAAAGGGGGAAGGGGAGGGGAGGAGGAAGAGGTAGGAAAGAAAGGAAGGAAGGAGGCAGGGAAGGAGAGGAGGAAGGAAGGGAAATAGGGAAGGAAGGAAGGAAGGAAGGAAGGAAGGAAGGGGATGGTGTAAGGGAGGGAGGAAGAGGAGGCAGGGAAGAAGGAAAGAGGAAGAAGGAACAAGAAAGAAGAAAGAGAAGGAAGGGAGAAAGAGCAGTGCTGACTATGCTACAGGAACCTAGTTGTCTTATCCTGCAGATTTTATGATGCAACCGAGCAGAGATTCGTCGGGCTGCCTGTTTACTATAGGCTTTCTGCGTCTGCTGGACCTCTCCCCAAAAGACCCCTCCCCTCCAGGGAGCCAAAGGGCAAAAGGCAAGGAAGCTTCCGGGCCTGTGCAAGAGGATAACTCTTCAGTCATTTTGTGGGAAGATGGGCAGGAGATCAGGGCTTTCCCCCTGGTTGCTTTGCTCCTGCTGCAAAACCCCAGACTGGGAGCAACATAGGTATAGCATAGGGGGTACCTGGCTCAATAGTAGCAACTGTGAGAGGGACCTTGGAGTCCTTGAAGTGGACAATCACTTCAATAGGAGCCAGCCATGTGCTGCAGCTGCCAAAAAGGCCAACACAGTGCTAGGCTGCATTAACAGAGAGATAGAATCAAGATCATGTGAAGTGTTAATACCACTCTTCATTGCCTTGGTAAGGCCACACTTGGAATCCTGCATCTAGTTTTGGTCCCCATGATGTAAAAAAGATGTTGAGACTCTGGAAAGAGTACAGAGGAGAGCAACAAAGGTGATTAGGGGACTGGAGGCTGAAACATATAAGGAACGGCTGCTGGAACTGGGTATGTCTAGTTTAATGAAGAGAAGGACGAGGGGGGACAGGATAGCAGCGTACCAATATCTCAGGGGCTGCCCCAAAGAAGAGGGAGTCAAGCTATTCTCCAAAGCACCTGAAGGCAGGACAAGAAGCAACAGATGGAAACTCACCAAGGAGAGAAGCAACCTGGAACTAAGGAGAAACTTCCTGACAGTTAGAACAATTAACCAGTGGAACTACCTGCCTCCAGAAGAGGTGAATGCTCCATCACTGCAGGTTTTTGAGAAGAGACTGGACAGCCATTTGTCTGAAATGGTATAGGGTTACCTTCCTGCAGGGGGTTGGACTAGATGACCTCCAAGGTCCCTTCCAACTTTATTATTATTATTATAAGGGCAGAAATTCTAGGATTTCGGGAATTGATTTAGTCGTATTTGGTGGGACCTTGGTTTCGTTAAGGCAGTGGTTCTCAATCTGTGGGTCGGGACCCCATTTGGGGTCGAACGACCATTTCACAGGGGTCGCCAAACAACGCAGTCCACCATTTTTTCCCCCTTTTCCTTAGCTGTGCTACTCCCTTTTATTCTATTGGCTTTCAAAAGCCAATAGGAATTGTCCAGGCTGTCTCTGCCCTGCTGAGCCCGCCAAAAGTCCCATTCTGCAAACGGTGCTGCACCAGTTGAGTAGTCCTCGACTTACGACCGGTTGAGTAGTCCTTGTCTTACGACCGATTGGGGGTTGTGGCATTAAAAAGTTTGAGAACCACTGCATTAAGGGAATGAAAAGTTATGGTAGGGATGGATAAATAAATAAAGCTGCACACAGGTAGTTCTCGGCTTACAAATGCTTGTTTAGTGGCCATTGGAAGTTACAACAGCACCGAAAAAAAGTGAAATGACTGTTTTTCACTCTTACGACCGTTGTAGCATCCCCAGGGTCACAGGATTAAAATGTGGACATTTTGCCACCGATATGTATTTATGAGGGTCACAGTGACCCAACTAGGTAACATCATCACTGCTAGAAGGGAGGGGGCTTTGTGGAAAAGGGGGGGAGGAGGAGGAGGAAGAGGAGGAGGAGGACAACGACGACGATGACGACTATGGGATCCTTGGTGCTCTCTGAGCTGGGTTGTTTTCTTGCAGACATTTCATGACCAAGCTAGGTAGCATCATCAATCTAGAAGGAGAAAGGGAGGAGGAGGAGGAGGAGGAGAAGGAGGACTGTGGGGTCCTTGGTACTCTCTGAGTTGGTTGTTTTCTTGCAGACGTTTCATGACCCCACTAGGTAACATCATCAATGCTAGAAGGGGGGGTTGCTCTCAGTTCAGATCCAAGTGGCTTGTATATCCCCCATGATTCCCAGAGGCTGGTTGATCCAATTACTTCCTAGGACATTTCTACCTATTTCAAGATTGGAACAAGTTGGCATCTTGCTTGGGCTCAGGTTGATGTCTTAGTTCAGCCCAGGACAGGACATGGCTCTAGTCCTCAGTTATGAGAACCGGCATGGGATTCCCAGCCCAAGTTTGCAGGCAACCTGTCCCTCACACAACTACACAGATACTCAGTTTTTCCTCCAGGTTCCCAGTTCAGGCTGCCTAAAGCGAAAACCGCCTCTACTATTACGATGCTTTGATCTACAGATAGTCTTCCATTTTCAACCATAACTGGGACTAGAATTGTGTTGCTAACCAAGGCGGATGTGGGAGCCCGCCGCACCTGATTTTATGATCATTTTTCCCAGGGTTGTTAAATGAATCATTGGTCATTAAGCAAATCTGACTTCCCCCATTGACGCAGCTTGTCGGAAGCCACCTGGGAAGGTTGCAAATAGTGACCCCCATGACCCCGGGATGCTGCAACCATCATAAAAATACATGCTGGTTGCCAAACACCCAAATTTTGATCCTGTGACCTTAGGGATGCGGCTGTGGTCGTAAGTGCGAGGAGTGCTTGTAAATCGCTTTGTTTCAGTGCCGTTGTCACTTTAAATTGGGTCTGAAAAAATGGTTGTAAGCTGAGGCCCACCTGTAAGTGGGGAATTCAGATGAAAGAATTTCTTGACACCGGTTTTCTACAAGTCCTTTCATACGATGCATTTCCAATTACTGGGAAGGCCTTTATGAAATAAAAGTCAATTAATATTCTAAAGAAGAATAAGGGGGGGAAATATAAATAATAGATTACCATTACGTAATAGCTGTTAAAAAGGGGGGGGGAAGTATATACTGTGTGTGTATGTGTGTTATGTTTTGCTTTGTTTTGTTTTGTTGGTTAAAAATAAAATAATTTTTAAAAAATGAAATAGAAGTCAATGTTTATCAATCAAAAAATGCAGTACAAAAGTCTGCTTTTAGTTAATTATGTCCTTGAAGTATATTTCTCTTTCTTTTGGTTTGGAATGGCTCCATTTGCAGATATGCAACTCTTAAGTGATCTGGACGATATTTTAAACGTGGGCCAGCCATGTGCAGCAGCAGCCAAAAAAGCTAATACAATCCTGGGTTGTATAAAGAGAGGTCTAGAATCAAAACCACGTGAAGTATTAGCCCCGCTTTATAAAGCCTTAGTAAGGCCACCCCTGGAATACGGCATCCAGTTTTGGTCACCACGTTAAAGAAAAGATGTTGAGACTTTGGAAAAAGTGCAGAGAAGAGCAACTAAGATGATTAAAGGCCTGGAGACTAAAACATATGAAGAACAGTTGCAGGATTTGTGTATGGCTAGTCTAGAGAAAAGAAGAAATAGGGGAGACATGATAGCAGCGTTCTAAGTATTTGAGATGTTGCCATAAAGAAGAGGGGGTCAACTTATTTTCCAAAGCGCCTGAAGGCAGGACAAGAAGCAACCGGTGGGAACTAAGCAAGGAGAAAAGCAACCTAGAATTAAGGAGAAACTTCTTGACAGTCAGAACAATTAACCAGTGGAACAACCTGCCTCCAGAAGCTGTGGATGCTCCAACACTGGAAGCTTTTAAGAAGAGACACTGGACAGCCATTTGTCTAAAATGGTATAGGGTTTCCTTCCTGAGCAGGGGGTTGGACTAGAAGACCTCCAAGGTCCCTTCCAACTCTGCTAGTCTATTCTAAAAACTCATACAGATCCTGTTATTATTATGATTACTTATCAAGGAGAGAAGCAACCTGGAACTAAGGAGAAACTTCCTAACAGTGAGGACAATAAACCAGTGGAACAGCTTGCCTTCAGAAATCGTGGATGCTCCAACACTTGAGGTTTTTAAGAAGAGACTGGACAGTCTCTTGTCTAAAATGGTATAGGCCAGGGGTAGGTAACCTTGGCTCTTTTATGACTCGTGGACTTCCTCCCAGAATTCCTGAGCCAGCCACGCTGAGGGGAAAGGGAGAGGTTTCCAAGCTGAGCCATGCTGGCTGAGGAATTCTGGGAGTTGAAGTCCCCGAGTCATGAAGGGGCCATAGTTCCCCCATGCTGGCTCAGGAATTCTGGGAGTTGAAGTCCACGAGTCATGAAGGGGCCATAGTTCCCCCATGCTGGCTCAGGAATTCTGGGAGTTGAAGTCCACGAGTCATGAAGGGGCCATAGTTCCCCCATGCTGGCTCAGGAATTCTGGGAGTTGAAGTCCACGAGTCATGAAGGGGCCATAGTTCCCCCATGCTGGCACAGGAATTCTGGGAGTTGAAGTCCACGAGTCATAAAAGAGCCAAGGTTGCCTACCCCTGGTATAGGCTCTCCTGCTTGAGCAGGGGGCTGGACTAGAAGACCTCCAAGGTCCCTTCCAGCTCTATTCTAATTCTGATTCTTTGCATAATTACTTCAGTCTTGCAACATGATATGCGTCACTCTGTTTTAAAAGCTGGGGCAGTGCAAACATCCATCGGTTATATATTCCTATGTTCTGATTCTTTCTCTTTTTTTCCTGCAATCAAGCTGAAAGGAAACTTCTGTGACTTTCTGTTACTCCTACGGAATTACTCCGTAGGGGAAGAATTCACGCTTTGCACCTCACAAGCATCAGCTGAAGATCATCCTCAACTGCAACTGCAGCCCAAACCTCTGTTGCTAAGCAAGACAGTCCTTAAGTGAGTTTTGCCCCATTGAACGACCTTGTCTTGCCACACTTGTTAAGGTAATCCCTGCAGTTGTTAAGTTAGCAACAGAGGGTCAAATCCTTTGAACTAGAGGTAGTCCTTGATTTACGACAATTCATTTAGTAACCGTTCAAAGTGACAATGGCACTTTAGAAAAGTGATTTATGACCACTTTTCACACTTTACAACCGTTGCAGCCTCCCCGTGGTCATGTGATCAAAATTCGGAGGCTTGGTACTATGGAAGAATGGATACTCAAGGTGTCTAATTTAGCAGAAATGGCAAAAATTTCTGCTTATTTGAAGAAGAAAGATATATCTCGGTTTGGAGAAGATGGATAGATTATATCCAGAATAAATATGAGACTAAAAAGTATTATCTAGCTTATGAGTAAATTTTAGATTATTATTAATAGTTTAATATGGTAGAATTTATATTAGTTTTAGTTTTATCGTTTAATTATATTATTATTTTCGTATTTAATTTGTTAATATTTATTTTGAAAAGGAGTTAAAGTATGTTATGGATTTGATTGTTTGTATAGTTGGGTAATGTTAGTTAGATTATGATTGTTTATTTGTAACCCTGCAATCAGCTCTGGGAAGTGGGGGAGGGGTGGGAGGGACTTGGGATATATATTATATAAAATCTTTAAAACTTTTAATTAAAAAAAAAAATTCGGAGGCTCAGCAACTGGCATGTACTTACGACGGTTGCAGCGTCCAAGGTCATGTGATCCCCTTTGGCAACCTTCTGACAAGTGAAGTCAATGGGGAAGCCAGATTCATTTAACAACCACATTGCTAACTTAATAACTGCAGTGTTTCACTTAACAACGGTATCAAGGAAGGTCATAAAATGGGGCAAAACTCACTCAACCAATGTCTTAACAATATAAACTTTGGGCTCAGTTGTACGGTCGTAAGTCAAGGACCACCTGTATACCAGGAGTGTCCAAACTTGGCAATTTTAAGACCAACTCCCAGAATTCCTCAGCCAGCATGGGGGGAACTATGGCCCTTTCATGACTTGTGGACTTCAACTCCCAGAATTCCTCAGCCAGCATGGGGGAACTAAGGCCCCTTTATGACTCGGGGACTTCAACTCCCAGAATTCCTCAGCCAGCATGGGGGAACTATGGCCCTTTCATGACTTGTGGACTTCAACTCCCAGAATTCCTCAGCCAGCATGGGGGAACTAAGGCCCCTTTATGACTCGGGGACTTCAACTCCCAGAATTCCTCAGCCAGCATGGGGGAACTATGGCCCTTTCATGACTTGGGGACTTCAACTCCCAGAATTCCTCAGCCAGCATGGGGGAACTATGGCCCTTTCATGACTTGTGGACTTCAACTCCCAGAATTCCTCAGCCAGCATGGGGGAACTATGGCCCCTTCATGACTTGTGGACTTCAACTCCCAGAATTCCTCAGCCAGCATGGGGGAACTAAGGCCCCTTTATGACTCGGGGACTTCAACTCCCAGAATTCCTCAACCAGCATGGGGGAACTATGGCCCTTTCATGACTTGGGCACTTCAACTCCCAGAATTCCTCAGCCAGCTAGCTGAGGAATTCTGGGGGTTGAAGTCCCCAAGTCTTGAAGTTGCCAAGTTTGAGAACTCCTGAACTATACTATACTATTTTATTCTGAACCCTGTTTAGACTGTTGTATACTTTCCATCACCTATGGAAGACATTCAGCGTGCGCTCTGCTAATAGTACAGATTCAACCTAGAAATAAGGAGAAATTTCCTGACAGTGAGAACAATCAACCAGCGGAGCTTCAGAAGTTGTGAGAGCTTCATCCCTGGAAGCTCTCAAGAAGAGACTGGACTGCCATCTGTCAGAAATGGTGTAGAGTCTCCTGCTTCGGCAGGGGCGGGGTCAGACTGGATGACCTGCACGGTCCCTTCCCACTCTGTTATTCTAATTCTAATTCTACGCTGACTTTCCTGCATGGCTCCTTTAGGCATAGTTCCTTATAAGTTAAATTGCATTCAATGGGACCTATTTATCAGGGAGGGTCCTGAATAAAAGGACATCTCCTTAAAGGGGAGAACATGATCTTTGTCTTCCCGTAGTTGAGGGGCTGTCATAGAGAATAGAGACTGACATGTTTTCCAAAGCACTTGAGGACAGGACAAAGAAGTAACGGATGGATCGTTAAAGGGAGATCTAATCTAGAATTAAAAATTTTCTGACAGTGAGAACAATTAATTAATGGACGAATTGCCTTCCGGAGTTGTGGATGTTCCATCACTGGAGGTTTTCAAAAACAGACTGGATGGGATAAGGTTCTCCTGCCTTGAGCAGAAGGTTGGGCTAGATGACCTCCAGGGTCCCTTACAGAGTCTATGTTCTAAAAGAAGGGGAGAAACATGCAGAGAGAGGGGGTCAAGCTATTCTCCAAAGTGCCTGAAGGCAGGACAAGAAGCAACGGATGGAAACTGATCAAGGAGAGAAGCAACCAAGAACTAAGGAGAAACTTCCTGACAGTGAGGACAATTAACCAGTGGAACCACCTGCCTCCAGAAGCGGTGAATGCTCCAACACTGGAAGTTTTTAAGAAGAGACTGGACAGCCGTTTGTCTGACACGGAATAGGTTTCCTGCCTGAGCAGGGGGTTGGACTAGAAGACCTCCAAGGTCCCTTCCAACTTTACTATTATTATTATCAACGCTCCAATGTAATTGAATGGGACTTACCCAGGAGTGACATAAGGAAAACATGGGCTTAATTCCCACTGTGGGATGGGGCAAGGGGGACGAAAAATGACTTTCCAAACAGCATCATTTCTACTCTTATCGTGCCCCAATACCCCCACCACCCTTATTTTCTTCCGATAAGAAGAAAGAAAGAAAGAAAGAAAGAAAGAAAGGAAGGAAGGAAGGAAGGAAGGAAGGAAGGAAGGAAGGAAGGAAGAAAGAAAGAAAAAAAAAGAAAGAAAGGAAGGAAGGAAAGAAAGAAAGAAAGAAAGAAAGAAAGAAAGAAAGAAAGAAAGAAAGAAAGAAAGAAAGAAAGAAAGAAAGAAAGAAAGAACAGCTATCTCCTTTTACTCGCTGCAATTTCCAAGATCAAAAAGATCGGGCAGAGGTTTTTCAAAAAAAAAACAAAAAAACGTTCCAGCAGCATCTGGCTTACATTTTTCTCTCCCCTGGGAAAAAAAAAAAAAAACACAACACAGACACACAGACACACAGACTACAGCACACCCGGCCCCCATCTCACCAGCCTGGCCTCCACCGGGATCAAATCTCTCAGTACCCACCTAATTTGGCGATCCAGGTTTGGTGCCTTCGTCTTTCTCTGCAGCTTTCTAATGTTCTTCTCTTCCAGATGCTCCAGCTGCTCCCATCTGTGGGATGTTTCTTCTTGGGGAGGTGGGTGGGAATGGGCTGGACTTGCTGACCAGCAGCAGTCAGAGGGAGGGAGGGACACCCAGGGTGGGGTGGGGGGGGGGATAGAGAATTAAGTCACCCAAAAACTTGAGTGAGCCAAAACTATTTCTCATAGATTTGTCTCTGAGAATACATTCCGGCTTCCGATGAGTTAAATACTCCGGAGTGCAAGGATTACAAATAGGAGTGGGGTGGGGGGGGGTTGTAGATTTTATAGTCAGGAGGTGGGTGGAGCAGGGTGGACTGGGTGTGTTTCATCCTCCTTCAGTGCCAAAATTTCATATTATTTACCTTGTCTGGTTTCCTGTTATTCCTGTCAAATAACAGAATAAGAGTCGGGAGGGACCTCGAAGGTCTTCTAGTCCAGCCCCCTGCTGTGTCAGGAGACTGCCCCCCCCGGAGGTAGTCCTGGACTTACGACCAGCGGCTGAGCCCGGAATTTCTGCCGTGAAGCGAGACGTTTCTTAAGGGGGTTTTGCTCCGTTTGACGACTTTTCTCCCCTCGGTCGTTAAGTGGATCGCTGCAGCGGATAAGTCCGTAACCCGGGATGTGAAAGGCATCTGACTTCCCTCCCTTGACTTTGCTTGTCAGAAAGTCACCAAAGGGGATCGCGTGACCCCCGGGGACACTGCGAGCGTCATAAGGAGGAATCAGAATTTGGATCCTGCGACCGTGGGGAGGCTGCAAAGGTCGTAACTGTGAAAAAGGGTCAGTGTAACTTTTGAAGGGTCACTAAATGAACTGTTTTTTTCAGTGCCATTGTAACTTTTGAAGGGTCACTAAATGAACTGTTGTAAGCCGAGGACTAGGTGTACCGTTCCAGAGAAGTGGCTGTCCAGTCTCTTCTTAAAAAAGTTCCAGGGATGGAGCACCCACAACCTCTGGAGGGAAGCTATTCAGAATAACAGAATAACAGAGTTGGAAGGGACCTTGGAGGTCATCTAGTCCAACCCCCTGCTCAGGCAGGAGACTGTATACCAGGGGTAGGCAACCTTGGCTCCTTTATGACTCATGGACTTCAACTCCCAGAATTCCTGAGCCAGCCATGCTGAGGGAAAAGGGAGAGGTTTCCAAACTGAGCCAGGCTGGCTCAGGAATTCTGGGAGTTGAAGTCCACAAGCATGAAGGGGCCACAGTTCCCCCATGCTGGCTCAGGAATTCTGGGAGTTGAAGTCCATGAGTCATGAGGGGGCCATAGTTTTCCCCATGCTGGCTGAGGAATTCTGGGAATTGAAGTCCCCAAGTCATGAAGGGGCCATAGTTCCCCCATGCTGGCTGAGGAATTCTGGGAGTTGGTCCACGAGTCATGAAGGGGCCATAGTTTTCCCCATGCTGGCTGAGGAATTCTGGGAGTTGAAGTCCACGAGTCATGAAGGGGCCATAGTTTTCCCCATGCTGGCTGAGGAATTATGGGAATTGAAGTCCCCAAGTCATGAAGGGGCCATAGTTCCCCCATGCTGGCTGAGGAATTCTGGGAGTTGAAGTCCATGAGTCATGAAGGGGCCATAGTTCCCCCATGCTGGCTGAGGAATTCTGGGAGTTGAAGTCCCCAAGTCATGAAGGGGCCATAGTTCCCCCATGCTGGCTCAGGAATTCTGGGAGTTGAAGTCCACGAGTCATGAAGGGGCCATAGTTCCCCCATGCTGGCTCTAGATTGCTTCTCCCCTTGCAATTAGTGGGGCTACAACGCATCCCTCCTCAGACACATGTGAGCATCCTAAAAGGAGGAGTCTCCCCCCACATCCTTGTTTGTATGCGCGCGCACACACACACACACATACACACCAGGGATACAGGTAGTCTTCAACTTACAACACTTCATTTAGTGACCGTTCAAAGTTACAGAGTCACTGAGGTCACTAAAAGGGACTGATGACCGTTTTTCACACTTTTGACCGTTGTAGTATGCCCAGAATCATGTGATCAACATTCGAATGCTTGTCAACTGGGTCACGGGATCAACTTTTGCGACCTTCTGACAAGCAACGTTGGGGGTTGGACTAGAAGACCTCCAGGGTCCCTTCCAATTTTTGTTCTACTGTATATTTAAGCTCAATGAATTAAGCTCAAATTGAAGTATATTTTTTTTAAAAAATCCCTCTTTTATAAAAATATATTTTTTATTGAAGAGTTTTATAATTTTAAAAATAATACAATTTGAAATCAGAGAGAAAAAAAGAAAAGAAAAATAAATGCACAGTGCCCCCAAAAAAAAATGACAGGGGAGGAGGGGAGAGGAGAGGAGAGGAGAAAGAGAGGGAGGGGAGGAAAGGAGAGAAAAAGGGAAAGGAGAAAAAGGAGGAGAAGGAATAAAAGAAGAAGGAGAAGGAGGGAAAGGAGGAGAAGGAAAAGGAGAAGGAGACAAAAAAAGAATATTTAAATAAGCAATTCCCAATCTTCCTTGCAATAATTACAGGCAAATTAATGGTTCCCATCCCCATGAAGTTACATGCATGGTTCACCTCTTCTCTGAGTATCCCCAACAATTCACAAATCCAAAAATCATTGTCATTTCTCTCCAGATTTTAGCTAAAAAATAATAAAGGGATTCCAGAATTTTATAAAAGTCCTTATTATCTTAGTCCTGACCAAACAAGTCAACTTTATATTCCTTCCTTTTGCTTCTAAATAGTCTTTTTCACTGTTGGAGTTCTTTTTCTCGTTAAACCTCATCTGTAGCAAAGATGCTTTTTAAGATTGAGCAGCGACTATGTGTAACCTTCAAAATGTTATTCCACATTGTTTGTTTATGAACTATATGGCAGCTATTTCAAAGCTCAATCCGATGTGACGATTGATGTGACATGTGTAATGATCTGAAGGAAAATATGAGGAGGGGAAAAAACACAAATTTTATGCTTCAGTATTTCAGTCCTGCCCTAACAATAGCAGTAATAACAACGGTAACATTTTGGCACATATATTTTAGGAACAGAAAGTGCACTGGAAATAAAGTCAGCTTGGATGCCTGGCACAATCCAGGATCGATGTTTCCAGTGTTAAAATCTTTTCTACTGTTCGCTGTTTTAAAAAGTTGCTCAGGTGTATTTAAATAAACAGCAGAGCCCTCTTTTATGCATATGTCAATATAAGCAGAATTTAAGACAGTGGCATGGCCTTTTCAAAAACAACAATTTATTTATGCAGTGCTTAATTTGTGGAACAGTCACAAAATGGATGGATGGATATTGAAGAGAGAGAGAGAGATACTAGCCAGCTGGATAGTTGGATAGCTAGGTGATAGATTAGATAGAAGATAGATATAGATGATGATGATGATAGATAGATAGATAGATAGATAGATAGATAGATAGATAGATAGATAGATAGATAGATAGATAGATAGATAGGTAGATAGGTAGATAGATAGATAAATAGGATTAGATGGATAGATAGATAGATCATAGAGATAGATAGATAGATAGATAGATAGATAGATAGATAGATGGATGGATGGATGGATGGATGGATGGATGGATGGATGGATGGATGGATGGATTTATGATTGGATGGATAGATAGATAGATAGATAGATAGATAGATAGATAGATAGATAGATAGATAGATAGATAGATAGATAGATAGATAGATAGACAGATAGACAGATAGATAGACAAACAGACAGATGATAGATAGATATAGATCAGTGTTTCTCAACCTTGACAATTTTAAGGCATGTGGACTTCAACTCCCAGAATTCCACAGCCAGCATTGCTGGCTGTGGAATTCTGGGAGTTGAAGTCCACATGCCTTAAAATTGTCAAGGTTGAGAAACACTGATATAGATGAATATTGAGAGATGGATAATAGCTAATAGATAGCAGCTATATGTGATAGAGAGACAGATGGATAAGTAAGACAGATGTTAGCTAGATAATAATAATAATAATAGAATAGAAAATAGAATAGAATAGAATAGAATAGAATAGAATAGAATAGAATAGAATAGAATAGAATAGAATAGAATAGAATAGAGTAGAAGAGAACAGAACAGAACAGAACAGAATAGAATAGAGCTGGAAGGGACCATGGAGGTCTTCTAGTCCAGCCCCAAGAGAACTTTTTGATTCCATCTGGATCCTTTTAGTCTGATTTTTGTAGTGGACTCGATCTGCTGGTATAAAAGTAGCAACGGGATCTTGAGAACTTCCTTTCTCTCTCTGGACTGTCTTCGGAGGTGGGACCCGTCCATCATCTTTTTCTGGGTGCCTGTATTCCATCCGAGTCGTTTTCCCGGCAGAATGTTCTACTTTCCTGGGCAAATCCTGCACAACACACAACGCCCTCCCCTTCCACCGCTGCTTTCATCTCAGATGTTTCCTGCCACAGGTTGGAGCTCTTTATTTTTATTTGTTTATTTCCCCACCTTTATTCTTTTTTACAAATAACTCAAGGCAGGGGACATTGCCAACATATCCTCCGCCTCCTGTTTTCCGCACAACAACAACCCTGTGGAGTGGGTGGGGCTGAGAGGGGGGGAGAGGGAGGGAGGGACTGGCCCAAGGTCAACCAGCTGACTTTTATTGAGAAGGAGGGACTAGAACTCTCAATCTCCTGGTGATTGGCCCAAAGTCACCCAGCCGGCTTTCAGGCCTAAGGCGGGACTAGAACTCACAGTCTCCTGGTGATTGGCCCAAAGTCACCCAGCCAGCTTTCACGCCTAAGGCGGGACTAGAACTCCCAGACTTCTAGTGATTGGCCCAAAGTCACCCAGCCGGCTTTCATGCCTAAGGCGGGACTAGAACTCCCAGATTCCTAGTGATTGGCCCAAAGTCACCCAGCTGGCTTTCACGCCTAAGGCGGGACTAGAACTCCCAGACTCCTAGTGATTGGCCCAAAGTCACCCAGCCGGCTTTCACGCTTAAGGTGGGACTAGAACTCCCAGACTCCTGGTGATTGGCCCAAAGTCACCCAGCCAGCTTTCAGGCCTAAGGCGGGACTAGAACTCACAGTCTCCTGGTGATTGGCAGAGAGTCACCCAGCCAGCTTTCACACCTAAGGCGGGACTAGAACTCATGGTCTCCCGCTTTCTAGTCTGGTGCCAGACTAGGCAAGACTAGCTCTGGCTCTCCCCTCTCCCCTCTCTTCTTTTCTGTCTTTCTCTTTCTTGCTTTTCCTCTGTGTCCTTCTCTTTTCTCTCTTTCTCTGTCCTTCTCTTTTCTCCTTCCTTCTCTCTCCCTTTTCTCTTTCTCCTCTTTTCTTTCTCTCTCTCTCCTTCTCTTTTCTCTTTCTGTCCTCATTTTGCTTTCTCTCTCTTTTTTTCTGTCCCCTTTTCTCTCTTTCTTTGTCCCTTTTTCTCCTTTTCTCTTTCCCTCTTTTCTTCTTTTTCTCTTTCCTTCTTCCTCTACCTGACCTTCTCTTTTCTCTCTTTCTCTGTCTTTTCTCCTTCCTTCTCTCTGTCTTTCTCTCTCTCCCCCTCTTTTCTCTTTCTCTCTCCTTTGCTTTCATTTTCTCTCTCCTTCTCTCTCTTTTTCTGTCCTTCTAATTTCGTTTTCTCTTTTTTGTCTCCTTTTCTCTTTCTTTGTCCTTTTTTCTCCTTTTCTCTCTTTTTCTCTCCGTTTCCTTCTTTCTCTCTCTACCTCTTTTCTTCTCTTTTTCTCTCCCCTTCTTTCTCTCTTCCCCTGTCTCTCTTTCTCTCTTCTTCTCTTTTCCTCCTTCTCTTTCTCTCCCTCCTTCTCTCACTCTCACATACACAACGCGCACCCAAACACGCACTTCACCCTCTCTTTTCTCCAGCGGGGGGAGACTTGGGGGGTGGCCCTTCATCCAGTTCAAGCTTTACAGACAGGAGTGTTTCAGTCCATTATGGAGGCCACTGGAAAAAGGCCCTAAAACAGTGTTTCTCAACCTTTTTAATGTCGCGATCCCCAACTGGTTGTAAGTCGAGGACTACTCAACCGGTCGTAAGTCGAGGACTACTCAACTGGTGCAGCACTGTTTGCAGAATGGGACTTTTGGCGGGCTCAGCAGGGCAGAGACAGCCTGGACAATTCCTATTGGCTTTTGAAAGCCAATAGAATTAGACTCTATTCAAGAGAGTCTATTCTATTGGCTTTCAAAAGCCAATAGAAGAAAAGGGAGTAGCACAGCTAAGGAAAAGGGGGAAAAAAATGGCGGACTGCGTTGTTTGGCGACCCCCGTGAAATGGTCATTCGACCCCAAATGGGGTCCCGACCCACAGGTTGAGAACCACTGGCCTAAAAGGTATGAATTGGTCTTCTAAGGTTGTCCTGGCTGCAAATGGAAGAGTTAAATCTGGCAAAGGTTTAGCGGATGATTTGGGGGAAGAAATTGTTGCAACATTCAGAATGAATCTGATTCCGGGGAAGTCATTATTCAGCTGGGCGGCGTACGTGAATGTACGAGAACAAGTTAGCGGAGTTTTTTTTTAAAAAAAAAAAAAACGGGATTTGGAAATTCAAGAATTCACAGGAATGGTGACTCTTTTACAGCTAGGTTGCTTCCAGAAAGAGAGCAGAGAAGAGCAACAAAGATGATCAGGGGACTGGAGGCTAAAACATAGAAGGAACGGTTGCTGGAATTGGGGATGTCTAGTTTAACGAAGAGAAGGACGAGGGGGGACATGATAGCAGTATTCCAATATCTCAGGGGCTGCCCCAAAGAAGAGGGAGTCAAGCTATTCTCCAAAGCGCCTGAAGGCAGGACAAGAAGCAACGGATGGAAATTAACCAAAGAGAGAAGCAACCTGGAACTAAGGAGAAACTTCCTGACAGTGAGAACAATTAACCAGTGGAACAACCTGCCTCCAGAAGTTGTGAATGCTCCAACACTGGAAGTTTTTAAGAAGAGGCTGGACAGCCATTTATCCGAAATGGTGTAGGGTTACCTGCCTGAGCAGGACTTGATGACCTCCAAGGTCCCTTCCAACTTCTTCTTCTTCTTCTTCTTCTTCTTCTTCTTCTTCTTCTTCTTCTTCTTCTTCTTCTTCTTCTTCTTCTTATTATTATTATTATTATTATTATTATTATTATTATTATTATTATTATTATTATTATTATTATTATTATTCTGCCAGGCGTACATGGCTTCAGCGTTATTATTATTATTAATAATAATAATAATAATAATAATAATAATAATAATAATAATAATAATAATAATAATAATAATAATAATAATGCATGCTGAAGCCATGTATGCCTGGCAGAAAGTAAATATAACCCAAAAAGCTTCTTTTCGGAAGCCTGGATAAATTTAACGGATCGAAGAAGGATGCAAAGATCATCTTGTGGGACCAATTCTCTTAGGGGAGAGAGGTAAAAAAGGGAACTTGAATTCCAAATGAAAAGATACAATCAGAGAATCAGAGGGCAGGGCGAGAGCCTGGAGGTCTTCTAGTCCAACCCCCTACCCGAGGCAGGAATCCTCAACTTAGGACCACAGTTACAAGCAGAATTTTCTGTAAAGCAAGGCCATTGTTAAGGGAGACCTGCTCAATCTTACAATCTGTTTTTTTTTTTTTTTTGCCTTGGTTGTTACCGGTAAGTTGTTAAGCGAATCACACAGTCATTAAGCAAATTCCCTTGGCAACTGGCATGTACCTATGACAGTTTCAGGGTCCCAATCATTTGCGACCTTCCTAGTCAGCTTCCGACAAGTCAATAGGGGAAGCCAGATTCACTTAACAACCTCGACTTACAACGGTTTGTTTAGCGACCACTCCAAATTACAGCGGCACGGTTTTTAAAAAATGATTTATGACCATTTATGAATATTTTTCACACCTGCGACCGCTGCAGCAACCCCAGGGTCACATGATCAAAACAGACGCTTGGCAACTGACTCGTATTTATGACGGTCGTGGTATCCCAGCAGGTCACGTGATCCCTTTTGCCGACCTTCTGACGAGGAACGTCAATGTGGAAGCCGGATTCACTTAACAACCAGCTTACTAACTTAACAGTTGCAGTGATTCACTTAACAACCCTGGCGAGAAAGGTTGTAAAATGGGGCAAAAACTCACTTAACGACTGTCTCACTTAGCAGCAGAAATTTTGGGCTCCATTGTGGTCGTAAGCCGAGGACTACCTCTAATTCACTTAATCTCTGCGGTAAAAATTGACTCATTTAGTGACCGCACTGCTTAGCGACGGAAGATCTGATTCCAGTTGTGGTCGTAAGTCGAGAACCACAATGTACCCACCACCTCCAGGTTAATCTTGATGGGATTTGGGTAGTTTTGGGGATCAAGGGTTCGAGCGGAAGAAGCGATCTACTTGAACTCCCCAAACCCTCATCCGGTGAACCCCCATCAGCTTCCCATCCATATTAGGGCATCTTTGAAGAAGATCCGATCACCACATTTTTCACCCAGCCAAGTCTTCAAACCCAACCAGAAGCCAATCGCTTCCATTCCAGCTGAGTCATTCAAACATTGCGAAAGCACTAATATCCTGCTTTTCCCCCCTTGCTCATCCTTGTGTCGCCTTCCGTGCGTATGTTTAACATTAGAAGTCAGAGGACATGGATAACTTTTGTTTTGGTGAACTACTTGAGAGAGTCTAGGGCAGGGCCGAAAAGCTTGACATGAAAATTAAATTCCTTCCTTCTCTGGTCTCCCTCCGTCGCTAGTCCCTGCTCACGGCTGATTTGCTTGCAAACCAATTAATTAGCAAAGTAAGTGGCTAATTCTCAAGGAGCTGGTGGAACTGGGATGCGATGGTGCGTCTTGGAAAATCTCAGTCTAAAGCGGGATTAGAACTCACCGTCTCCTGGTGATTGGCCCAAAGTCACCCAGCTGGCTTTCATGCCTAAGGCGGGACTAGAACTCTCCGTCTCCTGGTGATTGGCTCAAAGTCATTCACTGGCTTTCATGCCTAAGGCGGGACTAGAACTCACCGTCTCCTTGTGATTGGCCCAATGTCACCCAGCCAGCTTTAATGCCTAAGGCAGGACTAGAACTCACTATCTCTTGGTGATTGGCCCAAAGTCACCCAGCTAGCTTTCATGCCTAAGGTGGAACTAGAACTCACCATCTCCTGGTGATTGGCCCAAAGTCATCCACTGGCTTTCATCCCTCAAGCAGGACTAGAACTCACAATCTCCTGGTGATTGGCCAAAAATCACCTACCTGGCTTTAATGGCTAAGGCAGGACTAGAACTCACAATCTCCTGGTGATTGGCCCGAAGTCACCCAACTGGCCTTCATGCCTAAGGCAGGACTAGAACTCACCATCTCCTGGTGATTGGCCCAAAGCCACCCAGCCGGCTTTCATGCCTAAGGCGGGACTAGAACTCACCGTCTCCTGGTGATTGTAACATGGTTAGTGAATCTGGCTTCCCCATTGACTTTGCAAAAGGGGAACACACGATTGCAACTGTCATGAATCCATGCCAGTTGCGCAAGCATCTGGATTTTGATCATGTGAGCGTGGGATTGTTGCAATGGTTATCAGTGTGAAAAAACCAATCCTAAGGCGCTTTCCTCAAGGCCGCCGTGACTAAACGAACGGTCATAAACCGAGGACTGCCCTTGTAGCTGAGTTCTGGGCGTGCGTCTTATAGCCTTGCTGGAAACCGGCTGAAGCAGCTTTGAGTTGGCCAGCGGTGAGCAAGGCGTAGAGTTTTCTGTTCCAGCGGTTCCAGATGTTTTATAGCTTGGGAAAAAAAGAACGCTCACCCCTAAGAAATGTCAAGTATTCCGAAGTAGGACTTTTTAAAAGTCTGTTACTCAGCATGCAAAATGAGGGGAAGGCTGGCTAATGGTGATGATGAGAAAGCCGATGCTGGGGCGGGGGGGGGGGGAGGACCAGGAGGGGGAAGGTTTAAGACAGTTTTAAGCCAGGAATGTTTGGCAAAGGGGACAATTGACGGCAGCTGGCAAATCCCAGATAGTTCTGGCTCACTCAGTGACATGCCAAAGGGGGTCCCCGTCTCGTGCATCCCGACTGCCCCCTACTGATAAGAGATGGTTATGCCCAGTGGTGGGATGCAGCCAGTTTGCACCAGTTCGGCAGAACCGGTAGCTCATTTTTTTGTTGCCCAGGCCCAGAACGGACTTCCGGAAGTGGCATCCACACAGAGAACTGCTTGTTCACCTGTTTGAATCCCATCACTGTAGATAGCTAGCTAGATAGCTAGATAGATAGATAGATGATAGATAGATAGATAGATAGATAGATAGATAGATAGATAGATAGATAGATGGATGGATGGATGGATGGATGGATGGATGGATGGATGGATGGATGGATGGATGGATGGATGGATGGATGGATGGATGGATGGATAGATAGATAGATAGATAGATAGATAGATAGATAGATAGATAGATAGATAGATAGAGGCAGGCAAGCAGGCAGCTAGACAGACAGACAGACAGATATAGAGAGGGCTTTTTTTTGTCATAGAACGCCCAGAACGGAGTTCCGGCATCTTTTTTGGATGGAACCTTGTAGGGTAGTCAAGGCGGGTTGTACGATGTGTGTGAGTTCCGGCACCTTTTTTTTTTTTTTTTAGAAAAAAAGCACTGGATACAGATGATAGATATATGATAGATAATAATAATAATAACAACAACAAAACAACAACAACAACAATAATAATAAAGTTGGAAGGGACCTTCGAGGTCATCGAGTCCAACCCCCTGCTCAGGCAGGAAACCCTATACCATTTTGGACAAAGGGCTGTCCAGTCTCTTCTTAAAAACTTCCAGTGTTGGAGCATTCACCGCTTCTGGAGGCAGGTAGTTCCACTGGTTAATTGTTCTCACTGTCAGGAAGTTTCTCCTTAGTTCTAGGTTGCTTCTCTCCTTGATTAGTTCTATCCGTTGCTTCTTGTCCTGCCTTCAGGCGCTTTGGAGAACAGGTTGACCCCCTCTTCTTTGTGGCAGCCCCTGAGATATTGGAAGGCTGCTATCATGTCATTCCTAGTCCTTCTTGATTCCTTGTATTCTTCCTGATTAAGAGGGTTGGACTAGAGGACCTCCAGGCTCCCTTCCAACTCTGTTATTCCGTTAAGTTCACCATTGGTTTGTGTCCACTCCTTCTTCCTTCCTTGCCCAGCCTCCCTCACGATCTCTCAGTCCATAAAACCTACATACTGACCCACCGGGACGTAATTCAATTGGATTAAAATTTGGTGGAACATTCAAAAGATTTTTAAGATAAAGTTTACCCCTCAATTATTTTTGTTGGGTATTATTGTAGATTTTGATGTTAAAGAAACTAATTTGATGTTGAACTTAATAACAGCAGCAAGGTTATTGGTAGGGCAATATTGGAAGAAAGAGTCCTTGCCTACTATAGAAGAATGGACGTTTAAGGGGTCAAATTTAGCAGAAGTGGCAAAAATTTCTGCCTATTTGAAGGATCATACACAAGAAAGATATATTTCGGTTTGGAGAAGATGGATAGATTATAGTCAGAATAAATAGGGGATTAAAAAGTTTCATCTAGCTTATGAGTAAGTTTTAGATTAGTATTGATATTTGGCATTACTATGGTTTAATTAACATTGACTTGTTTATATTATTCTTTTTGTTTTAATTTGCTTATATTTATCTTAAATGGGAGTTAAAAGTATTTTGTGGATTTGGTTACTTATATAGTTGGGTAAGGTTAATTAGAATTGGAGTATTAATTTGTAACCCTGTACTCAGCTCTGGGAAGTGGGGGGAGGGTTAGGGGCGGGTGGTTTTTGGGATATTGTATACCGTATAAAACTTTTCAATTAAAAAAAAAAAAGAATCCAGAAGGCGCCATCAATTGCTGTCAGTGAGTGTTTCATTGGGGTCAGGTGCTTAAAGCCTGATTTCTCAGAAAAAGGGCCAAGGTTTGGAAGGTGGGCAGTCTTCCCCTCTGCACCCATTTTACAGCTCTCTGCTCTGCTGGTCCGTGAACTTCCTCCTGCGGATCTTCATGGCAGCCTTAATTTCCCGGGTGATTAATTCTTGCCAAGCTTGGCTGTGAAGAAGGAGCAATTGGAGAAGGTCAGCTTGGGAAGGCCCCAGAGTGGGAGCATGGTGGGGACGGTGGAAGAAGAAGACCTTTTACAAGCGGTCCTTGACTTGCAAGACCTTCTGTCCCTCCCCCCCCCATCTTTCCTTCCCTTCCCTTCTCTTTTCTCCTCCTTTTCCCTGCTTCCTTCCTTCCTTCCTCCCCTTCCCCCGTCTCCTCTACTCCCCTCCCTGTCCCACTTCCTCCTTCCTTCCTTCTCTTCCTTTCCCTTCCCTCCTTTCCTCTCCTCCCCTCCCTTTCCCACTCCTTCCTTCCTTCCTTCATTCTCCCTTCTCTCTTCCCCTCTCCCTTTCCCACTCTTCCTCCTTCTTTTCTTCTCTTTCCTTCTCTTTTCTCCTCCCTTTCCCTGCTTCCTTCCTTCCTTCCACCCTCCCCTCCCCTTCCCTCCTCTCCTTTCCTCCCCTCCCTGTCCCACTCTTCCTCCTTCTCTTCCCTTCCCTCCTCTCCTCTCCTCCCCTTCCTTTCCCACTCCTTCCTTCCTTCCTTCCTTCCTTCCTTCCTTCATTCTCCCTTCTCTCTTCCCCTCTCCCTTTCCCACTCTTCCTCCTTCTTTTCTTCCCTTTCCTTCTCTTTTCTCCTCCCTTTCCCTGCTTCCTTCCTTCCCTCCGCCCTTCCCCACTCTTCCTCCTTCCTTCCTTCCTTCCCTCTTTTCCTCTCCTCTCCTCTCCTACCCTCCCTTTCCCACTCCTTCCTTCCTTCTTCCCTTCTCTCCTCTCCTCTCCTCCCCTCCCTTTCCCACTCTTCCTCCTTCCTTCCTTCTTTCTTCCCCCTCCCTTTCCCACTCCTTCCTTCCTTCTTTCTTTCTTCCCCCTCCCTTTCCCACTCCTTCCTTCCTTCCCTTCTCTTGCCTTCCCTCCTCTCCTCTCCTCTTTCCCACTCTTCCTCCTTCCTTTCTTTCTTCCTTTCTCTCCTCTCCTCCCCTCCCCTTCATTTCCCACTCTTCCTCCTTCTTCCCTCCCTCCCTTCCTCCCTCCTTCCCTTCTTCCCTCCCTCTCCTCCCTTTCCTCTTCTTCCTTCCTCTTCCCTTCCCTTCCCTCCTCCTCTTTCTTCCTCTCTCCTTCTTTCCTTCTTTCTTTTACTTGCAACGATACCTTTAAACAACTTCAAAGAACAACTGCCTGTCCCAAGTCCTTGGCAGGCATTCGACAGGTGGATAAAAATGCCACATCCAGCCTAAAGATCTGGCTGATTGTGGGACCAACCGCCATAATAATTACCCGGGTTTTATTTCCGGTGGATGAGGGAGGGTTTTCGTGAATCCTTTTTTGCCAACTAGCCAGTAGGTGTCTTCCAATCCTTTGCCCTATTTAAAAAAGGGACATGTAAATCCAATAGAATGGGTATTTTTTTAAAAGAATAGGAGCATGTTATTAATATTTTTTTTAAAAAAAATCAGTTATGTTTTTATAAATCCATTTCCCCCCCAAAAATACGAAACAAATTCCTTACCACTCAAAAGAAAAGGGGGAAAAAAAAACAATTCAAACACCTGCCCAATGCAATAAATAAGAATCTGATCATTGATGGAACTGGGAAATTGATCTCTTCTATCCAGTTAAATCCAGAGTCACTTACAAAGGCCAAGTGAAGCCTGATCTGCCCACTCCTGCATTAATGATCCTGCATTTTGGGGAAACAATAAAGGTTCCCCCCTTAATTTCATTATGTAGCCAATTTCAATAATCATAATCATAAATATTCATAGAGGCGGAATAACAGTGACAAAAGAAAGCAGACGTAGGATAGGGATAGGCGCCTTGGGTGCTATCCCAAAACATCTGGAGCATCCCTTGAACACCACGGGCGTTGACAAAAGCCCCATCTGTCAATTGCAAAAGGCAGCTTTATTTAGAACAGATGACAGATGGCATCAAATATCCACATCTGGCTATCCCAGGTGCTTTGGAAGGACTGGATAGGAAGACAAAAATGGCCAGTCTGGTCTGAACATCTGGCTGACTATCCCATGAACCAGACGTCAGATTGGCCCCCAACCCTGTTAGCTTTCTGTAAAGTTTTCAAGACTTGGCTATATTTCATGCGCCTCCCAGTTTTATTGTTAACAAGCCAAATTATCTTGCTCTGTATATATTCAAATTAGACGTTTTAATGTTTGTTTGTGTTTTAATGGTTTTATTGTTTTGAGATGTTTTTAAGATTTTAATTGTAATATATGTTTTTGCATTGTGAGCCACGCAGAGTTATTCGCTCCGAGGGGTGGTTATAGAAATCAAATACATACATATGTATGCAGACATACATGCATGCATGCATACACACATACATACATAAAATGCTGCCCAACTGCCAGCATCTCTGGCCATTTGCCCAGGAAAGTTGAGTTGAGAAAGGATTTATGCAATTTTGGGCAGTTCATTATCTAGATTTTAGGTATAATTATTGTTAGAGTCGTGGCTGAGAGATAGGTGGCCATATAAATTGTATAAATCAAATTTATTCATTCATTCAGTCAGTCAGTCAGTGAATCAGTCAGTCAGTCAGTGAATCAGTCAGTCAGTCAGTCAGTCAGTGAATCAGTCATTCATTCAGTCAGTCAGTGAATCAGTCAGTCACAGTGAATCAGTCAGTCAGTCAGTGAATCAGTCAGTCAGTGAATCAGACAGTCAGTCAGTCAATCAGTGAATCAGTCAGTCAGTCAGTCAGTCAGTCAGTCAGTCAGTGAATCAGTCAGTCACAGTGAATCAGTCAGTCAATGAATCAGTCATTCATTCATTCATTCAGTCAGTCAGTCAGTCAGTGAATCAGTCAGTCACAGTGAATCAGTCAGTCAGTCAGTGAATCAGTCAGTCAGTCAATCAGTCAATCAGTCAGTCAATCAATCAGTGAATCAGTCAGTCAGTGAATCAGTCAGTCAGTCAGTGAATCAGTCAGTGAATCAGTCAGTCAGTGAATCAGTCAATCAATCAGTGATTCAGTCAGTCAGTCAGTCAGTCAGTGAATCAGTCAGTCAGTGAATCAGCCAGCCAGCCAGCCAGCCAGCCAGTCAGTCACTGAATCAGTCAGTCAGTCAGTCAATCAGTCAGTCAGTCCTGCAAGGTGAGAAGGGAGTGAATACCCCATTATGTGTTTCAATGGTTGTGCTTCCTCCAATGAACAAAAATCACAGGCAAGTCAAGAGGACTAGTCCCCTGAAACAGGTAGACCCCATCGTTCCAACATGATGGCTCAGCAAAGATGCTAAGCTTGCCAGCTGAAAACCTGACAGCTCAGGTTCGACACCCAGGCCCTGTGAGCTCCCGTTTCTTGCCCCAGCTCCTGCCCACCTAGCAGTCTGAAAGCATGCAAATGTGAGTACCGGTAGTCCTCGACGTACGACCACAACTGAGCCTTAAATTTCCGTTGCTAAGTGAGACAGTTCTTGTGAATTTGGCTCCATTTTACAACCTTCCTGGCCAACCATTGTTAATTTGAATCGCTGCAGTTGTTACGTTAGTAGCACGGTCGTTAAGCGAATCCGGGCTTCCCCCATTGACTTTGCTTGTCAGAAGACCGCAAAAGGGGATCACGTTCCCCCCCCCCAGATGCTGCAACCGTCATAAGTCCATGCCAGTTGCCAAGCGTCTGAATTTTGATCACGTGACCCTTGGGGATGCTGCAATGGCCGTCAGTGTGAAAAACGGTCGCCAGTCAACGTTGTAACCTTTTTTTGGTGACCTTTCATGCAACGGTCACTAAATGAATCATGCAAGTCAAGGGCAGGACCGGACAGAGGGGAAACTTTTCTTTTCCTTTCGTTCCCCCCCCCCCGTCCCACTGAAACCTCCTTACCTTCAGTTCTGTCTTCCCTCTGAAGTTCATTTTGTAACCATCTTTAAGATTCTGAAGGATCCTCATTGTATTTTGGCTGATGTGAATCCTGTAGGCTGGAAATGGTGGTTTGATTTTAGCAAGAGAGAAAAGGGCACGCCTCAACCCCGGCCGCATCCCTGGCTCATACGCTCAAAGTTCTCCAAAGCGCCGGAAGGCAGGACAAGAAGCAACGGATGGAAACTCATCAAGGAGAGAAGCAACCTGGAACTAAGGAGATATTTCATGACAGTGAGGACAATTGACCAGGGGAACAACCTGCCTCCAGAAGTGGTGATTGTTCCAACACTGAAAGTTTTTAAGAAGAGACTGGACAGCCATTTGTGTGAAATGGTGTAGGGTTTCCTGCCTGAGCAGGGGTTGGACTAGATGACCTCCAAAGTCCCTTCCAACTTCTTCTTCTTCTTCTTCTTCTTCTTCTTCTTCTTCTTCTTCTTCTTCTTCTTCTTCTTCTATTATTATTATTATTATTATTATTATTATTATTATTATTATTATTATTATTATTATTATTATAAGCCAGAGAGAAATCAAAGGAGAAAAGTAGAATTAACTGATCTAGGATGTTTCCTGTCTGGTCTACCCGATAAGGCTGATACATGCCCCCTTGTTGTTTTGGGCTCAAACCATGGTTTCCCCCTCATTACTTTGGTAACAAAACTGGTCTCTTTCCATCTAGGTCATCTTGCTTGCTCTCTAATATAATGCTTGCAAGAGTACAGACTAACAAAGTTGGAAAGCATCAGAATAGAGCTGGAAGGGACCTTGGAGGTCTTCTAGTCCAGCCCCCTGCTCAAGCAGGAGAACCTATACAGTCTCACACAGGTGGTTGTCTAGTCCCTTCCTTAAAAAATCTCCAGTGATGGAACACCCACGATTTCTGGTGCCAAACTGTTCCACTGGTTGATTGTCCTCACTGTCAGGAAGTTTCTCCTTAATTCCAGGTTGCTTCTCTCCTTGACCAGTTTCCAACCATTGTTTCTCGTCCTTCTTGATAATGAATAACAGAACTGGAAGGGACCTTGGAGGTCCTCTAGTCCAACCCCCTGCTCAGGCAGAAGACCCTAAAACCTTTTCGGAAACTGGCTATCCAGTCTCTTCTTTAAAACCTCCAGTGATGAAGCACCCATAAACTCTGAAGGCAAGCCCTTCGACTGGTTACTAGTCCTCATTGTCGGGAAGTTTCTCCTGAATTCCAGGTTGCTTCTCTCCTTGGTTAGTTTCCATCCACGGTTTCTTTGCTTTCTGAAGCTTCGGAAAATACACACACACACACACCAACAAACTTCAAATCAGATGTCAACGCTGCAAATATTGTATATTCTTGCTTTTGACAATATGCAGAATTGTCTGGTAAATATGGGGTTAATAAAGAGCAGAAGGGGCGTTGGGGGTAAAGCCCGGGGAAAGAAAGAGGAAGAAAACCTTTGAACTTCACACTAATTGGATAATGTGAGATATGACGCCTAATTTAGGGAGGGAAGATGCTGATAATTTAACTGCTCAGAGGAAGAGAACTTAGATCCTAGCATCCCTCCGTTGTGCCTGTGCCGACATTTTGTAACAATAAAAGACTTTTAGGAAAATAAATGCCTGGAAGTTCTTTGGAATGTTTCATTAGCCGGAACCACAACATCAGAGGCCTTGCCCGCAATTCCACACCAACATTTCCTTAACAAACCACCCAATCCTTACGCAATCCGGTGGACTCTATTCGCGAAGCCGTATTCACCGTGTCTCCAAACAGACAGTACCTGGGCATGGTGAGACCTACCACTCCTGCAGCACAGGGGCCTAGGAAAGTTAAAAAAGAAAAAGAAAAAGGAAAAAAAAAGATTTAAGAAATTAATGAGATGAATCTAGGTCAGTGGTGGCGAACCTATGGCTCATGGCTGGATGCATCCTGGTATGGCTGGTTTCTCTCCCCCCCCCCGTCCTGTCCCTCCTGGCCTCCTGGCCTTTTCCTGGGCACAACCCACTGCATCGCCTCCTCAGCTGTCGGCCGTACCGTCGGCCCCCATGCGCTCATTGGCCTCTGTGTGGGGGGGCCGATAGTGTCAGGCAGCAGCTGCCCCGGCCCCTCCCTTGCCCCATGGCAATGGCACCCCCGCCCTGCCTCGCCTCACCCCGCAGGACGAGCCTCCTGCCCACCGCCCCGCCTGCCAGAGACCCCCTGGATCTCCCCCAACCCTGCCCACCCCTCCCACAGGCATCCCTCCGCACGAGCAACATTGAGGTGACCACGCCCACCTTGGCCCCACCCACCCAATCTGCCGTGACCACCACAGCCACGCCCATCCAGTGGGCCACGCCCACCTGGCACCCGGCGATCAATAAGTGGGTTTTGGGTTGCGGTTTGGGCACTCGGTCTCTAAAAGGTTCGCCATCACTGGTCTAGGTTTTGCTACCGGAGCGTAGGAAAAACTCAAAGAAACAGTGCAAAACCGGGAGATGCGGAGAAACCTTGCTTGGTGCAAAGAATTGCAAAGACAGGTTTTTGCTAAGCCAAAGCAAAGTTCCCCCCCCCCACAAGAATCAGCTCTGGTTTTAAGTTGGAGTATAGTTTTAAGGACCTCCAGATGGAGGGCAATCTTGTTTGATTCGATCTTGGTTTTAGTAGGTAGTCCTCGACTTACGACCACAACTGAGCCCCCCAAATTTCTGCTGCTCAGCGAGACATTTCTTAAGTGAAGGATAATAATGACACTGCGGCCACACGGCATGGGGGAATTCGCTAAGACAGAAGAGGATGCCCTGAGGATGCGGTCTTCAGCAGGGGGATGACACGGAGGGAGGGAGGGAGGGAGGGAAGGAAAGGAAAAGGGAGGGAGGGAGGGAGGAGGGAAGGAAGGAAGGAAGGAAGGAAGGAAGGAAGGAAGGAAGGAAGGAAGGAAGGAAGGACAGGGAAGGATGGAGGAAGGGTGGAAAAAAGGAAAGGGACAAAGGAAGGAAAGGAGAGAGTTAGGGAGAAAAGAATAGTATGGGATGGAATGGAATAGAATAGAATAGAATTACAGGATGGAATAAAATAGGAATAGAATAGAATAGAATAGAATAGAATAGAATAGAATAGAATAGAATAGAAACAGAAACAGAATAGAATAGAATAGAATTGGAATTAGGAATAGAATAGAATAGAATAGAAATAAAAATAGAAATAGAATAGAATAGAATAGAAAAGAATAGAATAGAATAGAATAGAATAGAATAGAATAGGAATTAGGAATAGAATAGAAATAGAATAGAATAGAATAGAATAGAATAGAATAGAATAGAATAGAATAGAATAGAATAGAATAGAATAGAATAGAATAGAATAGAATACTTTATTTGGCCAAGTGTGATTGGACACACAAGGAATTGGTCTCTGGTGCAGAAGCTCTCAGTGTACATACAAGCAACAAGTGATAAATCATGATTATAATCATAAAATACATTCATCATAAATCATAAGGTACATAGGATGGTAGTCATAGGATATTAAATAAGCGATCAGCATAAATCATAGTAGGGTACAAAATAAAACAATTAACATAAATCGGAAGTTGCAAGCAACAAAATTATAGTCATAAGAAGATAAGGAGACAGGTAATAGAAAAGGTGAGAAGAAGAACAGTAATTCAGCCTTACTAGGTAGTTTGACATTGCGCTGGGAATTAGTTGTTTAGCAGAGTGATTGGACCAAGAAGGAAGAAATAAACCTGGATACCTGAATGCAGCCCCATCCGTATCTTAACGGGCAAATCCGGGATATGCTTCACTCGGAAAGTTCCCACTGAGCTGAGGATATCCAGAGACATGTTGGCGATCTCCGCCGCATGCCTGTGGCCGTTGCGTTTCGGGAGCCCTGAAGCCACCATATAAGCATCACCGATGGTCTCCACCTGGAAACCAAAATATTGAGAGGGGGTCCTCTCTGAGCTGGGTGGTTTTCTTGAAGACGTTTCATTATCCAAACTAGGTAACGTCATCTGTGTCAGAAGGGAAGGGGGATGGAGGGGGAGGAGGAGGAGGAGGAGGAGGAGGAGAAGGAGGAGGAGGAAATGGAAGAGGAGGAGGAGGAGGAGAAGGAGAAGGAGAAGGAGAAGGAGAAGGAGAAGGAGAAGGAGGAGATGATGGTGGACCTTGGTGCTCTCTGAACTTGGTAGTTTTCTTGAAGACGTTTCATTATCCAAACTAGGTAATGTCATCAGTGTCAGAAGGGAAGGGGGATGGAGGAGGAGGAGGAGGAGGAGGAGGAGGAGGAGGAGGAGGAGGAGCAGGAGCAGCAGCAGCAGGAGGAGGAGGAGGAGGAGGAGGAAATGGAAGAGGAGGAGGAGGAGGAGAAGGAGAAGGAGAAGGAGAAGGAGGAGGTGATGGTGGACCTTGGTGCTCTCTGAACTTGGTAGTTTTCTTGAAGACGTTTCATTATCTAAACTAGGTAATGTCATCAGTGTCAAAAGGGAAGGGGGATGATGGAAGAGATGGAGGAGGAGGAGGAGGACTGTGAGGTCCTTGGTGCTCTCTGAGCATGGTTGTTTTCCTGCAGACATTTCATGACCCAACTAAGTAACGTCATCAGTGCCAGAGGGAAGTGAGGGACTATAAACTGAGAGCAAAGCCCACTCCTTACTAGCACTGATGGTGTTCCCTAGTAGTTGTATGTAGCAGGATTCAACCTGGACTCAGAGGGGAGATATTAGCAAACCTCAAGGCTGTTGGCTAGGTGGAAAAATCAAAACACATTCCAGAAGAAGACAATCACAAACTCCTTTAGTCTTGAGGAAAAGTGGAAAACAAGGAGCTACCTTGTAGACATCATGATGACCAATGATGGCGTCAAAGAGAGTGTAGAGGTCATTCAGGAGGTCCACAATTTCAATAGGCTCACAGAGGGCGGACATGGTGGTGAAGCCGATGATGTCACTGAAGTAGATGGTAACCTCGTCGAAGTATTCGGGCTCCACAGATGCTCCTCTTATCAGCGTTTCAGCCACTGGCCTGAAATGGCATTAAGACAGGGGTGGGGAACTATAGCCATTTTATGACCTGTGGACTTCAACTCCCAGAATTCCTGAGCCACCATGGGGGAACTATGGCCCCTTCATGACTGGTGGACTTCAACTCCCAGAATTCCTGAGCCAGCATGGGGGAATTATGGCCCCTTCATGACTGGTGGACTTCAACTCCCAGAATTCCTGAGCCAGCATGGGGGAACTATGGCCCCTTCATGACTGGTGGACTTCAACTCCCAGAATTCCTCAGCCAGCATGGGGGAATTATGGCCCCTTCATGACTGGTGGACTTCAACTCCCAGAATTCCTGAGCCAGCATGGGGGAACTATGGCCCCTTCATGACTGGTGGACTTCAACTCCCAGAATTCCTCAGCCAGCATGGGGGAACTATGGCCCCTTCATCACTTGAGGACTTCAACTCCCAGAATTCCTGAGCCAGCGTGGGGGAACTATGGCCCCCTCATGACTTGAGGACTTCAACTCCCAGAATTCTTCAGCCAGCATGGGGGATCTATGGCCCCTTCATCACTTGAGGACTTCAACTCCCAGAATTCCTCAGCCAGCATGGGGGATCTATGGCCCCTTCATCACTTGAGGACTTCAACTCCCAGAATTCCTCAGCCAGCATGGGGGAACTATGGCCCCTTCATGACTCGGGGACTTCAACTCCCAGAATTCCTGAGCCACCATGGGGAAAACTTTGGCCCCTTCATGACTCGGGGACTTCAACTCCCAGAATTCCTCAGCCAGCATGGGGGAACTATGGCCTTTTTGCGACTTGTAGTTGTAAGTCGAGGACTCCCTGTGTCTAGAAGAGAGGCTTGATTGCTTTGCACTTACAAGGGGAGCATCTGTGACAGCAGCTGCTCCGTCTTCTGCTTTTCCACCTCCAGTTCTTCCGTTCTCTCTCTGATTAATTCCTCCAAGTTGCTGGAATAGTTTTCCAACATCCGCAGCATGGAGTCCATGATGTTCGTCCGTTTTCCTTTGTTGATGGTTTTGAACTTGAGGAGGGAAAGACAGGAATCGAGGTTGGATTTCGGAGTGCAGTGCTTGTCAGTCCACCCGATAAAATATAGCTTTTGTTGGCTAAATCTGCATTGACTAGAAACAAGCCCTCCACTCTCAATGCAGAATCCACAAACCAGCCCAAAATCACCCAGCTGGCTTTCATGCCTAAGGCGGGACTAGAACTCACCGTCTCCTGGTGATTGGCCCAAAGTCAGCCAGCCATATTTCATGCCTAAGGCGGGACTAGAACTCACCATGTCCTGGTGATTGGTCCAAAGATACCATGTCAGCTTTCATGTCTAAGGCGGGACTAGAACTCACAATCTCCTGGTGATTGGCCCAAAATCAGCCAGCCAGTTTTCATGCCTAAGGTGGGACTTGAACTCACCGTCTCCTGGTGATTGGCCCAAAGTCACCCAGCCGGCTTTCATGCCTAAGGCGGGACTAGAACTCACCGTCTCCTGGTGATTGGCCCAAAGTCACCCAGCCAGTAGGACTAGAACTCACCATCTCCTGCTCTATATCCTGGTGCTTTAATCCAACTGGGTCTCAATATAATAAGGAACGCCGTATAATAAATGAATCAACCTAACAAGTCCTAACCTGTTCAAAGACCTTGTCAAACGTCGGCCTTCGCTTCGGCACTTCACTCCAGCACTGCTTCATCAGCTGGATGTATTGCAAAGGGGTGTTTTCCAGGGGAACGCTCGGCCGAAACAAAGTCAGGGGGTGCTTCAGTTTGCTTATAATCTCTGGGCCAAAGAGGAAAAAAAAAATCACAAAAAAGTCCTTTTCGTCAGAGGTCGAGTCCCTAATCATTCCTCTCTTCCCAAGAGAACCAACGACACGGCGTCACCCGATTTCGCAGACACAGAAAACGGGTTAATTCCTTGTACAGGGGGTCCTCGACTTACGACCGCAACAGAGCCCCAAATTTGGGAAGTGTGTTTGGCCCCATTTGATGACCTTTCTTACCAGAGGTTGTTCAGTGAGTCACGGCCGTTGTTAAATCAGTAACCTGGTTGTTAAGTGAATCTGGTTACCCTCTTGACTTTGCTAGTCACAAGGTCGCAGAAGGGGATCACGTGACCCCGGGACACTGGAACGGTCATAAATACAAGTCAGTTGCCAAGCGTCCGAATTTGGATCACGTGACCGCGGGGAGGCTGCAACGGTCGTAACTGTGAAAAATGGCCATAAGTCCCTTTTTTCAGTGATGTTGTAACTTTGAGCAGTCACCAAATGAATTGTTGTAATTCGAGGACTACGTATACAGCTAAAGGTTTTTCCTTCCTTCCTTCCTTCCCTCCCTCCCTCCCTCCTCCCTTCCTTCCCTCCTTCCTTCCCTCCCTCCTTCCTTCCTTCCTCCCTCCCTCCCTCCCTCCTTCCCTCCTTCCCTCCCTCCCTCCCACCTTCCTTCCTTCTTTCCTTCCTTCCCTCTCTCCTTCCTTCTTTCCTTCCTTCCTTCCCTCCCTCCTTCCTTCCCTCCCTCCTTCCTTCCTTCCTTCCTCCCTCCCTCCTTCCTTCCTTCCTTCCCTCCCTCCTTCCTTCCCTCCTTCCCTCCCTCCCACCTTCCTTCCTTCCCTCCCTCCCTTCTTCCTTCCCTCCTTCCCTCTCTCCCTCCCACCTTCCTTCCTTCCTCCCTCCCTCCCTCCTTCCTTCCTTCCTTCCTTCCCTCCCTCCTTCCTTTCCTCCTTCCCTCCCTCCCTCCCTCCCTCCTTCCTTCCTTCCTTCCTTCCTTCCTTCCTTCCCTTTCTTTATTTTCTATGATCTGCATTACTTTGGGTTCATTTTTATGTTCTCCTTCAAACTTTTAATCATGTCTGTTTGTGTGTGTGTGTGTGTGTGTAGCAAACAAACAAAGAAATCGATAAATAAAATGGTTTAATTCATAACCAAGTGAAGGGTGTTGCACGAACCTGCCCCCCCCCCCCGTGTCACTCTTTGGCTTTCTTTAGAGTGACAATCTATAATCCATGTTGTGCATGGTGGCTGTGTAGGGAACTATTGGCAGCCCTCTCATTACATGATTCGGGCAGCAACACAAAACCCTAGACTGAATTTAGAATTTAGAATAACGGAGCTGGAGGGACCTTGGAGGTCTTCTAGTCCAACCCCCTGCTCAGGCAGGAAATCCTATACCACTTCAGACAATGGGGATGTTTTATTTATGTCTTTATTAAGCCGGCATGCCACCCAACCCTTCACGGCTCTAGGCAGCTCAGAACACTGCGAGACCTTACAATAAAATCAACGTAAAGTAAGATCAAACACAGCAACGGAAGGGAAGGGAGCCATCTGAACTGAGAAGAAGGGAAGCTGGGCCAAGGGTTCAAGCTGTCCCAAAAGGCCAGCAACATTTGATCTAACGAAGGGGCCACTCTAAAATAACCTGGGGGAATAGTGTGCCTCAGTGGGCCTGCTGGTAGGCCTGGCCCTGAGGCTTCCTTAAAGCAGGGCTCTCCAACGTTGGCAACGTTTAAGATTTGGGGACTTCCACTCTCAGAATTCTGGGAGTTGAAGTCCGCAAGTCTTAAAGTGGCCAAGTGGCATGGCTGGCGGAGGAATTCTGGGAGTTGAAGTCCGCAAGTCTTAAAGTGGCCAAGTGGCATGGCTGGCGGGGGAATTCTGGGAGTTGAAGTCCACAAGTCTTAAAGTGGCCAAGGTTGAAGACCCCTGCCTTGAGGACGCAGAGTGCAAGGGACATAGACGGTGCTGTCCTTGGTCCTGAAACTCTAAATTACAGAAAGCTCCACAGAATAGATTGTCTCTGACTTACACCCATTGGTTTAGTGACTGTTCAGAGAGACAATGGCAGTGAAAAAAAAGTGAATAACAGAATAACAGAGTTGGAAGGGATCTGGAAGGTCATCTAGTCCAGCCCCCTGCTCAAGCAAGAGACCCTGTACCATTTCAGACAAATGGCTGTCCAGTCTCTCTAGAAATACCCAATTCCTGCAATTATTCATTATACGTTTTAGCCTCCAGTATAATAATAATAATAATATATTATATTATAGTATATGTATGGCCAATATATTAAAAAAATAGCTGGGAAAGCAGATAATAACAAGACCTGGCAATGGCTAAGAGCAGGAAAATTGAAGAAAGAGACCGAGGGACTAATTCTGGCTGCACAAGACCAAGCCTTAAGGACAAATGCATATAAAGTCAAAATTGAGAAGACAGCAAAAGACAGTAAGTGCCGTCTATGCAAAGAAGCTGAAGAAACAGTGGACCACCTGGTAAGCTGATGCAAGAAGATTGCACAGACTGACTACAAGCAGCGGCATGACAAAGTAGCAACAATGGTGCATTGGAAGATCTGCAAAAAATATCATTTGCCTGTAAGCAAAAACTGGTGGGATCATAAAATAGAGAAAGTCATAGAAAATGATAAAATTAAACTGCTCTGGGACTTCAGAATTCAAACAGACAAGCACCTGCAACATAACACCCCAGACTTAACAATTGTCAATAAGAAAGACAAAAAAGTCTGGATAGTGGGCATGGCAGTCCCTGGACTAGCAGAATAGAAGAGTAAGAACTGGAGAAGATAACAAAATACAAAGACCTACAAATAGAAATAGAAAGACTGTGGCAAAAGCAAGCAAGGGTAGTACCAATAGTGATGGGCTCCTTAGGTGCAATCCCAAAACAACTGGAGCACCACTTGAACACAATTGGCATTGACAAATTCGCTATTAGTCAATTGCAAAAGGCGGCCTTATTAGGAACTGTTTCCATCCTGTGTCGGTATCTGTAATACCATCAAACATCCACATCTGCCTATCCCAGGTCCTGGGTAAGGACTCGATAGGTAGACAAAATGCCAAATCCAGTCTGAACATCTGGCTGACTGTGCAATGATCCATAATAATAATAATAATAATAATAATAATAATAATAATAATAATAATAATAAGAAGAAGAAGAAGAAGAAGAAGAAGAAGAAGAAGAAGAAGAAGAAGAAGAAGAAGAAGAAGAAGAAGAAGAAGAAGAAGAAGAAGAAGAAGAAGAAGAAGAAGAAGAAGAAGAAGAAGAAGAAGAAGAAGAAGAAGAAGAAGAAGAAGAAGAAGAAGAAGAAGAAGAAGAAGAAGAAGAAGAAGAAGAAGAAGAAGAAGAAGAAGAAGAAGAAGAAGTAGTAGTAGTTGGAATCAACTTTCTGGAAGCAGGTTGTCTCACTGGTTAATTATTCTAACTGTCAGGAAATTCCTTCTTAGTTCTAGTTTGCTTCTCTCTTTGGTTAGTTTCCATCCGTCGCTTCTACCTGTAGTATGGAGTTAAGAGGGGAGCTGCAGAGAAACATCTGAACAGCAAAGAGCTGACCTTCAGCCGACAGCTCCGCAGTGCCATAGGGAGGCCCTCGGAGTATTACTTCTTGCAGAATGATGGCAAAACTGAACACGTCGCCTTGCAAGCTGCCTTTGGGGCCCAGCTGAGGATCTCTGAGTAATTCAGGAGCAGTCCAAAGCAATTCTTAAAAAAAGAAGAAAAAAAGAAAATCAAAACGCGGACCCTGTTAGTCAGCCATTGGTTACTGAAAGGTTCTGTAAGGATTGCCCTTTTTTAGCCCAGATCTTACAATACAGATTGAAGAAGTTGGAGAGCTGTTTATAACTCCAGGTTAAGTTTTCCAGGGCATTGCAAGTTTGAAACGCTTCCGTCGTGGTTTAAGTACTATTGCTTCCCTGCCTTCTGGGATTGAAAGTTATTCGTGCATTCACTCATTAGAACTTTTATTAGCTTTTGTTTTTATTTTATTTTTTTTCTGGTTTCTTTGGTCGGTGAATTTAAGGCTATTGAAAACACGAGGATGTTCCTTCCTTCCTTCCTTCCTTCCTTCCTTCCTTCCTTCCTTCCTTCCTTCCTTCCTTCCTTCGCCTTCCCTTTCCTTTGTCTCCTCCCCTTCCTTCTTTCCTTCCTTCCTCTCTCTCCATTCCCTTCTCTCCTCCCTTCCCACCCTTCCTTCTTTCCTTTCTTTCTTTTGTTCTTTTCTTCTTCCCTCCCTTTTCCCTTCTCTTCCCTTCCATCCCTCCCTCCCTCTTCCATTCCCTTCTCTCCTCCTTTCCTCTCCCTTTCCTTCTTTCCTGTTTTCCCTTGCTTCCTCCCTCCCTCCCTCACTTCCTTCACTTCTTTCCTTCCTTTTCTCCCTCCTTCCCTCCTTCTCTCCCTCTTCCATTCCCTTCTCTCCTCCTTTTTTCTCCCTTTCCTTCTTTCCTTTTTTCCCTTGCTTCCTCCTTCCCTCCCTTCTCTTCTTTCCTTCCTTCCTTCTTTCCTTCTTCCCTCCCTCCCTCCCTCTTCCATTCCCTTCTCTCCTCCTTTCCTCTCCCTTTCCTTCTTTCCTTTTTTCCCTTGCTTTCTTCCTCCCTTCCTTCTCTTCTTTCCTTCATTCCTTCCTCCCTCCATCCTTCCTCCCCTCCCTCCCTCCTTCCCTCCCTCCTTCTCCTTCTTTCATTCCCTTCTCTGCTCCTTTCCTCTCCCTTTCCTTCTTTCCTTTTTCCCCCTTTCTTCCTCCCTCCCTCACTTCCTTCTCTTCTTTCCTTCCTTCCTTTTCTCCCTCCTTCCCTCCTTCTCTCCCTCTTCCATTCTCCTCCTTTTTTCTCCTTTTCCTTCCTTCCTTCCTTCCCTTCTTTCCTCTCCCTTCCCATTCCCCTTCCTCTTTTCTCTCCCTCCTTTGGTGTTTTTAAGCAGAAAAGTCATCTGAATGGTCATCTCTTAGAGAAGTACCAGCTGCTTCTGCACCAAGGGGGGGGGGTTAGTCTAGAAGACCTCCATGGTCTCTTCTAACTCGACAGTCTATCTCTTCCTTGCCTCTTTCTCTACTCCACAGTATCCTAAAAACAATATCAACATAATATATTCCCCCCAGAATTCCATGTATAGATATTCACCGAAGTGCTCAATTTCTTCCTTATGGAAAAAAACAGGCAAACTATTAGTAAGTCACTGTTTACCACGAGACAGAAGGCAAATAAATTAGATACGGGTAGTCCTCAATTTACAATTCGTTTAGTGCAGTGGTTCTCAACCTGTGGGTCGGGACCCCATTTGGGGTCGGACGACCATTTCACGGGGGTCGCCAAACAATGCAGTCCGCCATTTTTCCCCCCTTTTCCTTAGCTGTGCTACTCCTTTTTATTCTATTGGCTTTTGAAAGCCAATAGAATAGACTCTCTTGAATAGAGTCTAATTCTATTGGCTTTCAAAAGCCAATAGGAATTGTCCAGGCTGCCTCTGCCCTGCTGAGCCCACCAAAAGTCCCATTCTGCAAACGGTGCTGCACCAGTTGAGTAGTCCTCGACTTACGACCGGTTGGGGGTTGCAGCATTAAAAAGGTTGAGAACCACTGTTTTAGAGGGTCATTCAAAGTTACAATGGCACTGAAAAAGCCGAGTTATGACCGTTTTTCACAGTTACGACCTTTGCAGCCTCCCCACGATCACGTGATCAAAATTCAAACGCTTGGTACAAGGAATGGAAAATCAGGGTATCAATCTATTGTGGTGGGCACATTTACAAATGCAAGCTAGAGATGATAAAGATGTTAAACCTGCGTGGATTTTATAAGGAACAAACTGCGTTTGATACGACATTGTTAACTTCTGATGAGAAATGAATTAAGAAAATGTATAATTTTCTATCAACTTTGAAAACGGAAAGCAAACAAGTTAAAGAAGCAACAATAAGATGGGCGAAAAATGTTGGATACAATATAGAATTAGAAAAATGGCAAAATTTCTGGGAAAGAAGTCACAGAGTGATAATGTCAACTTCCTACAAAGAAAATTTATATAAAATGTTTTATAGATGGCACTTGCCACCAGCAAGACTAGCAAAAATGTTCAAAAACAAGTCAGATAGATGTTGGAAAGGTAAACATAAGTCAGGCACTTATTATCATGTTTGGTGGACGTGTGACAAAGCAAAGAGTTATTGGAAAAAGATACATGCCTGGCTAGAAAAGATGTTGGGAGAACATGTAGATTTTAAACCTGAACTTTTTTTTATTAGGTATAATGCCAGAAGAGACTGACAAACAAAGCATATATTTGATTTTGCACATCACAACAGCGGCAAGAATTCTATTTGCGCAATACTGGAAAAATAAAGGAATATCATCAGATGAAGAAATAATCAAAAAAAATGCTAGAATGCGCAGAGATGGACAGACTGACTATGAGGCTGAAAGAAAAAGAAGAAACGAAATATTACCAAACTTGGGACTTATTTTATCGATGGCTAGAGAAAGAATAAAGGATTAGGAATTAAATATGTATTAGCGAATGTAAACTCAGGCAGCACGTTGGTTGAAAAATTGTTACTGAATGTATGGGGGGGAAAAAACAATAAAAACTTTTACCCCCCCCCCAAAAAATTCAAATGCTTGGCCAATGGATCAGATTTACGACGGTTGCAGCGTCCCGGGATCACACGATCCTCTTTTGTGACCTTCTGTTAAGCCAAGTCAATAAGGAAAGCCGATTCACTTAATAACTGAATTACTGACTTAACAACTGCAGCGACTCACTTAACAACAAGGGTGAAAAAGGTCGTAAAACGGGGCAAAACTACCTTCGGCAGAGGCCTGACCCTGGGAGACCCCCTGGGCGGCTAGTAGCTCCCCGTAGCCATAATCCGTGATTTTCAACACAAACCGTCCATCCACCACACAGTTGCGAGATTTGAGGCGCCCGTGGGTCAAGGCCTGGCTGTGTAAGTATTTCATGCCCTGGAAACAAAATAAAAATAAAAACAAAGCTTTGGCATTTTCCTCTGGGCCAATAGAAGAAACACATGAAAAATTTAAATCAATCCATCTTCAGAAATGGGCCCTCAAGATGGTGGGATTTTACCTCAGCTGGTTTTTAGGACGGGCCTGGTCATCCTTTTACGGAGTGGACGGTTGGGGAGTGTGAGTGAATGCTAAAACACTGGAAGTTTTTAAGAAGAGACTGGACAGGCATTTGTCCGAAATGGTATAGGGTTTCCTGCCTGAGCAGGGGGTTGGACTAGATGACCTCCAAGGTCCCTTCCAACTTTACTACTATTACTATTACTACTACTACTACTACTACTACTACTACTACTACTACTACTACTACTATTATTCAAAATTAGGAGATACGGCACAAGGCAACTGGCAGAGGTAAGGTAAAATTTAAATTTCTTGGACTCTAAAACCATCCAGGGTCCAGAACGACAAGATGGCAGCCAGGATTGCATTGACACTTCTATGGATACACCTTTCATTTAAATTCAGATGGAGTCATGTTGACATTGGATGTATTCAATTCCGTGAATAGGATGAATTCTTTAGGTATGTTTCCTCGGCTGAAAGGATCCGGAGCCGAATCCAAGAATTTTAGGGGCCTTTTTGCAAGCTGGAAAAGTGCTTTCAGCACTTTTTAAGTACTAACTGACCATGTCTATCTAACTCCTTGGGATTAAAGGTAGGGTCACTCTTCAGAGCTGTATTCACTTAACAACAACAACAAAAACAACAACAAAAACAATAATAATAATAATAGTAATAAAGTTGGAAGGGACTTTGGAGGTCATCTAGTCCAACCCCCTGCTCAGGCAGGAAACCCTATACCATTTCAGACAAATGGCTGTCCAGTCTCTTCTTAAAAACTTCCAGTGTTGAAGCATTCACAGCTTCTGGAGGCAGGTTGTTCCACTGGTTAATTGTTCCCACTGTGAGGAAGTTTCTTCTTAGTTCCAGGTTGCTTCTCTCCTTGATCAGTTTCCATCCGTTGCTTCTTGTCCTGCCCTCAGGTGCTTTGGAGAATAGCTTGACTCCCTCTTCTTTGGGGCAACCCCTCAGATATTGGAACACTGCTATCCTGTCCCCCCTTGTCCTTCTCTTCGTTAAACTAGCCATACCCAATTCCAGCAACCGTTCCTTATATGTTTTAGCCTCCAGTCCCCTAATCATCTTTGTTGCTCTTCTCTGTACTCTTTCTAGAGTCTCAGCATCTTTTTTACATCGTGGTGACCAAAACTGGATGAAATATTCAAGTATGGTTTACCAATGCCTTATAAAGCAGTATCACCTCTTTTTGTGATCCCGATTCTCTGTTAATGCAGCCCAGGATTGCATTGGCTTTTTGGGCAGCTGCAGCACACGGCTGGCTCCTGTTTAGCTGATTGCCTACTAGGACTCCGAGATCCCTCTCACAGTTACTACTTGAGCTAGGTACCCCCTATTCTGTACCTGTGCATTTGGTTTTTCTGGCGATAGGACCTTACTGCAACAGCAAGTTGAGAAACCAGAGGGAGACTTACTTTAATTAAATCCATCAAAAGGGATGATTTAAACATCCAGTCTAACTTTATGTCCATGTTTTGTAGCAAGTCCTGGAGGCTTCCCCTGGAGCAGAAACCCATCACGATTGCAGAAAGGCCCGTGTCAGATAAAACACCCAGAAAGGGGTTCACATTTTCATGGCGTAAGTCCCTCATCTACAGACAAATCAAAAAAGAAGAGAACAAGGAGGTTAAATAATAACAATAGTAGTAAAGTTACTACTTTACTCAGGGGCTGCCATAAAGAAGAGGGAATCAAGCTATTTTCCAAAGCACCTGAAGGCAGGACAAGAAGCAACGGGTGGAAACTAATCAAGGAGAGAAGCAACCTGGAACTAAGGAGAAACTTCCTGACAGTCAGAACAATTAATCAGTGGAACTCCTTGCCTCCAGAAGCAGTGAATGCTCCAACAGTGGGAGTTTTTAAGAAGAGACTGGATAGCCATTTGTCCGAAATGGTGTAGGGTTTCCTACCTGAGCAGGGGGTTGGACTAGATGACCTCCAAGGTCCCTTCCAACTTTACTACTACTATTATTATTATATAAGGAGGTGTAAGAAAGCACAGCATGGCTGAATGGGAAATTGTGGAAGGAGAAGTCCATCTACTTGAGAGGTTCCATCTTCTTGTTGTTGTTCAGTCACTAAGTTGTGTCTGATTCTTTGTGGCCCCCATGGACCATAGCACGTAAGAGCCACCACCACTCCATCCTCCACTGTCTCCTGGAGTTCGTCCCAAATCATGTTCCTTGCCTTGATGACCATATCTAATCACCTCATCCTCTGCCGTCCCCTTCTCCTATTTCCTTCCATCTTCCCCAACATCCGGGTCTTTTCCCAGGAGTCCTCTCCTCTCATTGGGTGGCTAAAAAATTTGAGCTTCAGCTTCAGGATCCGTCCTTCCAAAGAACATCCAGGGTTGATTTCCTTTAGGATCAACTGATTGAATCTCCTAGGACAGGGGTAGGCAGCCTTGGCTCTTTTATGACTCGTGGACTTCAACTCCCAGAATTCCTGAGCCAGCCGTGCTGACGGGAAAGGGAGAGGTTTCCAAGCTGAGCCATGCTGGCTCAGGAATTCTGGGATTTGAACTCCGCGAGTCCTGAATGGGCCATAGTTCCCCCATGCTGGCTGAGGAATTCTGGGAGTCGAAGTCCGCAAGTCATGAAGGGGCCATAGTTCCCCCATGCTGGCTGAGGATTTCTGGGAGTTGAAGACCGCAAGTCATTAAGGGGCCATAGTTCCCCCATGTTGGCTCAGGAATTCTGGGAGTTGAAGTCCCCAAGTCATGAAGGGGCCACAGTTCCCCCATGCTGGCTGAGGAATTCTGGGAGTTGAAGTCCGCAAATCATGAAGGGGCCATAGTTCCCCCATGTTGGCTCAGGAATTCTGGGAGTTGAAGTCCATGAGCCATAAAAGAGCCAAGGTTGCTTACCCCTGTCCTAGGACTTTTGCTTCCATTTTGAGGGTGCCAAGGTTGCCTTTTTCACTGAAAAATGTGACTTATGACCGTTTTTCACACTTATAACCCTTGCAGGGAATTGATGTCCACTTGTCTTAAAGTTGCCAAGGGTGCGAAACACTGAGTTAAGATGTGTACGTGGGGCAGAATTTGCTCTCTCCCTTTCTACGTACCTTGGTAAGCACATGGGTTGCGTGTGGCTTCCAATCACTGGCCAACACAGTCTCCAGTTTTTTCAGCCATACCCAGTTTCCCTGTCCAAGCAGAGCAAATCTTTTAAAACCAAAGTTCATATAACAAACTTTTTCACAGGGGTCCTTACGGGAATCAAGCGCATGTTAAACAAATCTGGCTCTGCCGATTGATTTTGCTCATCAAAAGATCCCCAGGATGTCAAAAATTGTCCCGCATGTATCCGAATTTACAGCCCAAATGTTGGAGATGTGGAAGTTTAGATGCAACCTATTTTCACATTTGGTGGACTTGTAGAGATATAAAAGCTTTTTGGATTAAGATTTGGTGGAATATTCAAAAGTTTTTTAAGAAAGTTTACTCCGCAGTTATTTTTGTTGGTTATTATTGTAGATTTTGATGTTAAAGAAATCAACTTGATGTTGAATCTTATAACAGCTGCAAGATTATTAGTGGGGCAATATTGGAAGAAAAACTCTCTGCCTACTATGGAAGAATGGATACTTAAGGTGTCTAATTTAGCAGAAATGGCGAAAATCTCCACATATTTGAAGGACCATTCACAAGAAAAATATATTATGGTTTGGAGAAGATGGATTGATTACATTAAAAAAAAATACGAAACTGAAAAGTATTATCTTGCATATGAGTAGATTTTAGATAATTATTAATAGTTTTAATTATATTATTATTTTTGTTTATAATTCGTTAATACTTGTCTTGAAAAGGAGTTAAAGTGTGTTATGGTTTTGATTGATAGTATAGTTGGTTAATGTTAGTTAGATTATGTTTGTTTATTTGTTACCCTGTAATCAGCTCTGGGAAGTGGGAGAGGGGTAGGAAGGGGTGGGAGGGGTTTATATTGTATTAAATTTGTAAAACTTTTAATTAAAAAAAAAAGATCCCCGGGATGTCACCAATGGTGATCACGTGATCCCGGGACATTGCAACCATTGTAAATATACGGGGTTGCCAATCGCTTGCATTGTGATCTCTTGACTGTGGGGACACTACGACGGTTGTAACAGCAAGAACCGTGGATAACCTCAGCCACTTGGATGCTACCAAGATAAACGGGGATTAAGCCCAGACAAAGAAAATAACTTGAGAAAACACCCCAGTCTGATCCCTCCCTAGTTCATATGAAAATAAAAGTGGGAGGAGTATATTCAGACTTGCAAGGTTTTGTTACTACAGCTTTACAATGAAAGATCTAATAGTGGTTAAGGCACCAGACTAGACACCGGGACACAGTGAGTTCTAGTTCCTCCTTTAAACAGGAAAGGTAGCTGGGAGACTTTGGGCCAATCACCAGGGACAATGAGTTCTAGTTCTGCCTTAGAGATGAAAGGTGGCTGGGTGACTTTGGGCCATTCACCAGGAGATGGTGAGTTCTAGTCCCACTTTAGCCATGTAAGCCAGCTGGGTGACTTCAGGCCAATCACCAGGAGACTGGGAGTTCTAGTTATGTCTTAGAGACAAAAAATGAGAGACTTTGGGCCAATCACCAGGAGACTGGAAGTTCTAGTTCTGCCTTAGACAAAAGATAGTTGGGTGACTTTGGACCAATCACCAGGAGACAGTGAGTTCTAGTTCTGCCTTAGCAACGAAAGACAGCTGAGTGACTTTGGGCCAATCACCAGGAGACAGTGAGTTCTAGTCCCACCTTAGCCATGAAAGCCAGCTGGGTGACTTTGGGCCAATCACCAGGAAGCTGGGAATTCTGGTCCCGTCTTAGCCCTGAAGGCCAGCTAGGTGACTGGGCCAATCAGTAATATTCCCCCATTTTTGTCTCTGCCACTATTTTGGGCTTTATCGATATTGATGGAGTGGGATCTCAAGAAATCCTCACTGCTCCTACGTCATGAAGGTCTCCCTTACCTCGTACACAGCCACATTGGAGGTTTCGTAGGTTAGAGTTGTGCTTTTCACCGACAACGAGTGGGTCACGGATCTGAGGCTGTGTTCTTCAGAGCAGCTCTTTGACTCGCTGAGGTTGTCAAGAGTTAACCTCTGGGAAAGCAAGCAATGACAGCCAGGAATTAAACAAAGATGGAGACCAAGGGGGGGGGAAAGAGCATATACGGGTAGTCATCGACTGACAACAGTTCATTTAGTGACCGTTCAAAGTTACAACGGCGCCGAAAAAAAGGGACTCCTGACCGGTTTTCAGAGTTACGACCTTTGAAGCATCCTCACGATCACGTGATCAGAATTTGGACGCTTGCCAACTGACTCCTATTTATGACGGTCGCAGTGTCCCTGGGGTGATGTCCCAGTGGTTCACACTTATGACCGTTGCAGCATCACGTGTGTGTGTGTGTGTGTCTGTGTGTGTGTGACGTGGTCCCCTTTTGCAAACTTCTGACAAGCCACGTCAATGGGGGGAAGCTGGATTCACTTAACAACCGTGCTACTCACTGAACAAATACAGTGATCCACTTAACAACGGTGGCAAGAAAGGTCATACAATGGGGCAAGACTTGCTTAACAACAGACATTTTGGGCTCTGCGGTGGTCGTAAGTTGAGGACAACCTGCACAGCCAGGAATTAAGCAAAGATGGAAACCAAGGGGGGGGTATTGTCAACGCTGCTAACGTCGGATATTTTTGCTTTGACGACAGATGGAGATGCAACCCTTTTCTTCTTATGTTTTACTCTTAGAGTTAGAGTTAGATGATGCTGGGGGGGGAGGAATGTGCATGAGAGTTTAGCTAGACATAACAATGCTGAACCTAGTGTGAGAACCAAGGTTATTGAAATAAGAGATGATAAGAATTGGCGGCTGGAGAACTGGAAGGGAAGCCTGGGTTTTGCTAATTGGGGATGTGATTTATGACAGTTAATTGGAAGAGGGAATTGTGCTTTGATACTATGTGCTCAAGGGGAGGGGAACTCAGATTATGGCTTCGACTATGTTAGTGCTGATGTCTTTGAAGAGGTTCATCTGTCGGAACCATGACAGGTATAGTCCTTGATTTACAACCATTCATTTAATGACCCTTTTGAAGTTACAAGGGCACTGGGAAAAGTGACATATGACTGATGCAACCGGCCACCATCTTGACTTTTTTGCCTATCTGGGCAGACCCCCCCCTTAACCAATGAAAGACGGTCTCCCGTCACCTACCATTCGACTGATTTTGGTGTTTACAAAAGTCACATCGTCTAAAGTCAGAAACAGCCTCTGAGACCCTTTAACAAGTCGGCGGTTGGGGTGGCTATTTCTGGGGGAAAAAAACAGATTGAAAACACGCGTAAGTCTTTGGCCACCATCCCATTTTTTTCACTTAAAGGCAGTCCTTCACTTAACAACGGTTCACTTAGTGACTGAAGTTGCAATGGCACTTTAAAAAAGTGACTTTTGACCATTTTTCACCCTTAGGAACATTCCAGCATTCCCACAGACACGTGATCCAAAATTTGGGCGCTTGGCAACCGACTCACATTTCTGAGGGTCGCGATGTCCACGGGGGGGGGCACGTGATCCCCTTTTGCGACCTTCTGACTAGCAAAGTCAATGGGGGAAGCCGGATTCACTTAACAACCGTGTTACTAACTTAACTGCAGTGATTCCCTTAAGAAGTGAGGCGAAGAAAGATCATAAAGCGAGGCCAAACTCACTTAAGAAGTCTCACTTAAGGACTGAAATTTCTTGGGCTCAATTGTGGTCATAGGTCGAGGACTAGCTGTAATACAGGGCCTGCCTAGATTGGCCTATTGATACCCCTTCTAACTCTTAAGGCAGGAGTCTTCAAACTTGGCCCTTTTATGACTTGCGGACTTCAACTCCCAGAATTCCTCAGCCAGCGTGCCTAGCTGAGGAATTCTGGGAGCTGAAGTCCACAAGTCATGAAAGGGCCGTAGTTCCCCCATGCTGGCTGAGGAATTCTGGGAGTTGAAGTCCACAAGTCATGAAGGGGGCCATAGTTCCCCCATGCTGGCTTAGGAATTCTGGGATTGAAGTCCCCAAGTCATGAAGGGGGCCATAGTTCCCCCATGCCGGCTCAGGAATTCTGGGAGTTGAAGTCCACAAGTCATGAAGGGGCCATAGTTCCCCCATGTTGGCTCAGGAATTCTGGGAGTTGAAGTCCACAAGTCATAAAAGGGCCAGGTTTGAAGAGCCCTGCTCTTAGGCAACACATGTTTGATTCGGTTGCTAAGTTTGCACAATCTCTCACATTAGGTCTATAGGAACAGTCCAGCTGCACGGGGTTTTCTTTGGTCTCCCTTAATAATTTTGCATTGTTGTTATTTTCTGCAGAGGTGAGGCAGGAAGCCAGGAATTCTCTCTCCCTGCTTGAATTGTCAGAGGAATCCAAGCATCTGGCTTGCAATAATTGCTCTTTAAGATTTCTTTACTTAGCACAATTTATTTCCTGAAATCATTAGCTAATTGGGCCACCCACAAAAGCTCCGGAGAGATCAGAGATGCTCAGGTCGGGCGGTGGGGAAAATCTGGAGTGGATTCCAGGTGGAGGATGGGGTCGAGACTGACCATGCAGTGTAAAAGCTGGTTACTTAAGAAGAGACTGGACAGCCACTGGTCTGAAATGGGATAGGGTTTCCTGCCTGACCAAGGGGTTGGACTAGATGACCTTCAAGGTCCCTTCCAACTTTATTATTATTATTATTATTATTATTATTATTATTATTATTATTATTATTATTGATCATCTCACAGTCAGCCAGATGTTCAGACTGGATTTGGCATTTTGTCTACCTATCGAGTCCTTACCCAGGACCTGGGATAGGCAGATGTGGATGTTTGATGGTATTACAGATATCGTCACAGGATGGAAGCAGTTCCTAGTAAGGCCACCTTTTGCAATTGACTAATGGCAAAATTGTCAATGCCGATGATGGTGTTCAAGTGGTGCTCCAGTTGTTTTGGGATTGCACCCAAGGCGCCTGTGACTATTGATACTACCCTTGCTTGCTTTTGCCACAGTCTTTCTATTTCTATTTGTAGGTCTTTGTATTTTGTTTTCTTCTCCAGCTCTTCTATTCTGCTGTCTCCAGGCACTGCCACATCCACTATCCAGACTTTTTTGTCTTTCTTATCGACAATTGTTAAGTCTGGGGTGTTATGTTGCAGGTGCTTGTCTGTTTGAATTCTGAAGTCCTAGAGCAGTTTAATTTTATCATTTTCTATGATTTTCTCTATTTTACGATCCCACCAGTTCTTGCTTACAGGCAAATGATATTTCTTGCAGATCTTCCAATGCACCATTGTTGCTACTTTGTCATGCCGCTGCTTGTAGTCAGTCTGTGCAATCTTCTTGCATCAGCTTACCAGGTGGTCCACTGTTTCTTCAGCTTCTTTGCATAGACGGCACTTACAGTCTGTTGCTCTCTTCTCAATTTTGACTTTGTATTTATCATTATTATTATTATTATTATTATTATTACTGTCTGAAGAGTGAGGTCAAAAGAGTCAAGATGGCGGACCTAGCAATTCAGCTGAAGCTCCACCTTCTTTTTATGCAGTGCAAAGAGGCGAAGTTTCAACCACGCCACTCTGCCTCCCATCTTAACTTTTGTATTGCTTTATTGCATGATGATAAAACATAAATGGCACATGACTCGCAATCATTCATTTAGCGACCATTCAAAGTTATGGTGGCATCGAAAAAAGCGACTTATGACCGTTTTTCATGCTTACGATCCTTGCAGCATCCCCTGGGGTCAGATGATCAAAATTCGGACACTTGGCAACTGACTGGTACTTGTGACGGCTGCAGTGTCCCTGGGGATCCTGTGATCCCCTTTTGCAATCTTCTGACAAACAAAGTCAATGGGGGGGGGGGAAAACCAGGCTCACTTAACCACCATGTTGCTAACTTAACACAAGTGCAGCGATTCCCTTCACAAATGTGGCAAGCCAGAAATAATAAAATAAAATAAATAAATACTGACCGGATGAGGCAGGCCAGGTACAGGCCGAAGAGAAGCAGGAAGACAGGAGGTGACAGTAGCAGGATTACAATTTCCACTCCGGGATCTGGCCAATGAACAGAGATAATAATAATAACAATAACAACAACAACAACAACAACAGAGTTGGAAGGGACCTTGGAGGTCATCTAGTCCAACCCCCTGCTCAGGCAGGAAACCCTATACCATTTCGGACAAATGGCTGTCCAGTCTCTTCTTAAAAACTTCCAGTGTTGGAGCATTCACCACTTCTGAAGGCAGGTTGTTCCACTGGTTAATTGTTCTAACTGTCAGGAAGTTTCTCCTTAGTTCCAGGTTGCTTCTCTCCTTGGTTAGTTTCCATCCGTGGCTTCTTGTCCTGCCTTCAGGCGCTTTGGAAAATAGCTTGACTCCCTCTTCTTTATGGCAGCCCCTGAGATATTGGAACACTGCTATCATGTCACTCCAATCTTTCTCTTTGTTTTAGTAACAGAATAACAGAGTTGGAAGGGACTTTGGAGATCATCTAGTCCAACCCCCTGCTCAGGCAGGAAATCCTATACTATTTCAGACAAATGGCTGTCCGGTCTCTTCTTAAAAATTTCCAGTGTTGGAGCATTCACCGCTTCTGGAGGCAGGTGGTTCCACTGGTTAATTGTCCTCACTGTCAGGAAGTTTCTCCTTAGTTCTAGGTTGCTTCTCTCCTTGATTAGTTTCCATCTGTTCCTTCTTGTCCTGCCTTCAGGCACTTTGGAAAATAGCTTGACTCCCTCTTCTTTGGGGCAACCCCTGAGATATTGGAATACTGCTATTATGTCCTCCCTTGTCCTTCTCTTCATTAAACTAGACAGACCCAATTCCAGCAACATCAAACAGTGAAGGTTAAATCCTGCTCCACAGTTGACCACTTTGAGTGCAAGTGCAGGTTGCCCTTGACTTACAACCATTTCCTCCTCCTCCTCCTCCTCCTCCTCCTCCTCCTCCCCACAACCCTCCTCCTTTCTATTATGGATGATGTTACCTAGTCTGGTCATGAAACATCTGCAAGGAAACAAACAAGCTCAGAAAGCATCAAGCACACGTCACCGAAAACCCTCCTCCAGTTACTGCATTCATAGTTGGACGAAAGCAACGGATGGAAACTGATCAAGGAGAGAAGCAACTTAGAACTAAGGAGAAACTTCCTGACAGTTAGAACAATTATCCAGTGGAACCACCTGCCTCCAGAAGCAGTGAATGCTGGAAGTCTTTAAGAAGAGACTGGACAGCCATTTGTCTGAAATGGTGTAGGGTTCCTGCCTGAGCAGGGGGTTGGACTAGATGACATCCAAAGTTCCTTCCAATTGTGTTATTCTGTTACTCAAACAAAGAGCAAGATTGGAGAGACATGATAGCAGTCTTCCAATATCTCAGGGGCTGCCCCAAAGAAGAGGCAGTCAAGCTATTCTCCAAAGTGCCTGAAGGCAGGACAAGAAGCAACGGGTGGAAACTAATCCAGGAGAGAAGCAACCTGGAACTAAGGAGAAACTTCCTGACAGTGAGGACAATTAACCAGTGGAACCACCTGCCTCCAGAAGCGGTGAATGCTCCAACACTGCAAGTTTTTAAGAAGAGACTGGACAGCCATTGGTCCGAAATGGTATATGGTTTCCTGCCTGAGCGGGGGGTTAGACCAGATGACCTCCAAGGTCCCTTCCAACTTTATTATTACTATTATTATGGATCATCGCACAGTCAGCCAGATGTTCAGACTGGATTTGGCATTTTGTCTACCTATCGAGTCCTTACCCAGGACCTGGGATAGGCAGATGTGGATGTTTGATGGTATTACAGATATATTATTATTATTGTTATTGTGATTATTATTATTATTATTATTATTATTATTATTAACATTGAGCCCTCCAAATATAGGGAAGTGACAATTCCCAGAACCCCAGGAAATGGGAGTCCCTAAGCAGAAAACAAGTCAGAGAAAGTTCTCGGCGTACTTGTCTGCTGATCATTGTGCAAAGGGACCTTTTTGGTTTTCCCCCAAAGTGCGATACTCACACACGCCATTTCTCTCGCAGAGGACCTGGGGTTCGAACCAGCAGGCCAAATCAGCGGGGGGCGGTCTCCCTCCAGGAAAATGGACCGCTCTTCCCAAGGGCTGCATCTTGCCCGAAGACGCTGTCAGCAAGTAAGTTGGGTGCAGGTGACTTTCTTTGCCATCCGTGTCCAGAATGACGTATTTGGCCAGCGGCCGCCCTTGGCTGTCGACTTGGATCCTGCGGTTGAAGCCGGCAAAGTCCAAATTTCTGACATGTTGAATCAAGGTCGTTCCGGAGAGTTCAGAGGTTTGGGGCTGGCCTACCTTGGCTAGGGCTTTGGTGACCAGGTAAATGGCGTCGTAGATTGTCCCAAAAAGAGGAGAGACCTGCAAAAGGACAGAAGCGAAGGCAAAACGGACTTTTAGGTATTTATTTCATTTGTCTACAGCCCACCTTTATTATTTGTACAAATAACCCGAGGTGGCAAATATATCCAACTCACCTTCCTCTTCCTGTGTGTGTGTGTGTGTGTGTGTGTGTGTGTGTATGTGTGACAGAGAGAGAGAGAGAGAAAGAGAGAGAGAGAGAGAGAGAGAGAGAGAGAGAGAGAGAGAGAGAGAGAGAGAGAGAGACTGGCTCAAAGGCGGGACTAGAACTCACCATCTCCTGGTGATTGGGCCAAAGTTACCCAGTAATAATAATAATAATAGTAATAATAGTAATAATAATAATAATAATAATAATAATAATAATAATAATAATAATAATAATAATAATAGTAAAGTTGGAAGGGACCTTGGAGGTCACCTAGTCCAACCCCCTGCTCAGGCAGGAAACCCTATACTGTTTTGGACAAATGCCTGTCCAGTCTCCTTAAAAACTTCCAGTGTTGGAGCATTCACCGCTTCTGGAGGCAGGTGGTTCCTCTAGTTAATTGTTCTAACTGTCAGGAAGTTTCTCCTTAGTTCCAGGTTGCTTCTCTCCTTGATGAGTTTCCATCCGTTGCTTCTTGTCCTGCCCTCAGGCGCTTTGGAGAATAGCTTGACTTCCTCTTCTTTGGGGCAGCCCTTGTGGCAGATACTGGAACGCGGCTATCATGTCTCCCCTATTTCTTTTCTTTACACTAGCCAAACCCAAGTCCTGCAGCCGTTCTTCGTATGATTTAGCTTCCAGGTTGTGGGAAGTCAGCCCCCCAGAGAAGGAAATATTAAAAGGGCAGAAAAATATATTTCCTCAAAGGATCTTAAAGAGGCAGAAAAGCATGCCCAGTTTTTCTTAATAGCCCCAGGTCTCTTTCCCCCAAGCAGGAATCAGCTCTGTAGAAATGCAGATGTGGTAATCCATTCAGGAAGGCTGGAGGCCTCCAGCTAGAAGCTTAGGAAGACAGACATCTAAAATCTACACACCCCACCCAAACTCTAAGACAGGACAAAATAGGATTAACTTACAGATGCCAAAGGGCACACTCAGACCCAGGTCAGAATACATGACACAGGAAATACAAAGCCTCAAACAGGAACAGGAAACAACTCCAAACAAAAGGCTCCAGAGGGTATAAAAACCCACTCCCTGCATGTTCTTTCCCTCTTTTCTTCCAGAGCCATCTTCCTGTCTGGCTCTCCTCTTCAGTAAAATGCAATCTTCTTTCTAAAGCAGTCGCCATGTTGTTTATTCCCGGCTTGGACTGAACCACGATGAAGATTTTTCAACAAGGCCTTGGATCATCTTAGTTGCTCTTCTCTGAACTTTTTCCAAACTCTCAACACCTTCTTTGTGATAACGGTGACCAAAATTGGCTGCTGTATTCCAGGTGTGGCCTTACTAGGGTTTTTATAAAGCGATACTAATACGGACTGACTGACCTGTTCAGGTTCAAAATCCACCTTGATTTCTCCCTTTTCTTTGGCCGCTCGCAAAGCGTCGTAGAAAGTCGATTCTCCAGACTGCAGCGTGATTGTCAGCACGGCGTCGTAAGCCTTCCGGAAGCCGTCGTCATTTTCCAGAAGGAAATAGGAATGGTTTCCGTACGGCAGGCTGTAGAAGAGTGTGTCGTAGGGCAGAAAGAGGTACCTGCCGTCGGCCAGCCCCAGTTCCTGGGTTTTGCTTAGGAAGGTCGCCTGGTCTTCCCCCCCAGCGAGAGCAGACGCCATGCAGAGCAGAAGGACTGAGAGGAGAAAGGGAAGGAAGGGGTTAAATCAGTGGTTCTCAACCTGTGGGTCGGGACCCCATTTGGGGTCGGACGACCATTTCACAGGGGTCGCCAAACAACGCAGTCCACCATTTTTTCCCCCCTTTTCCTTAGCTGTGCTACTCCCTTTTATTCTATTGGCTTTTGAAAGCCAATAGAATAGACTCTCTTGAATAGAGTCTAATTCTATTGGCTTTCAAAAGCCAATAAGAATTGTCCAGGCTGTCTCTGCCCTGCTGAGCCCGCCAAAAGTCCCATTCTGCAAATGGTGCTGCACCAGTTGAATAGTCCTCGACTTACGACCGGTTGAGTAGTCCTCAACTTACGACCAGTTGGGGGTCACGGCATTAAAAAGGTTGAGAACCACTGGGTTAAAGCTTCTTGCTTCCACAGGAGAGGGAGGGGGAGAGAGGAGAAAGGCAGAATTAACCAGCGTAACAGAGTGGAAAGGGCTCTTGGAGGTCTTCTAGTCCAGCCCCCTGCACTAGGATGAGCGTGCTTCCGACCATCAAAGTGGAAAGGCCAGTTGGAGACTTTAATTTGTTACAGGTAGTCCTTGACTTATGACCGTAATTGAGCCCCACATTTCTGTTGCTAAACGAGACGGTTGTTAAGGGAAGGGAGGGACGGAGGGAGGGAGGAAGGAAAAGGGGAAGTGGAAAGGAGGGAGGAAGGAACAAAGAGAAAAGGAAGGAGAAAGAAAGAAGAAGAAGAAGGAAGGGAGGAAGGAAGGAAGGAAAAGGGGAAGCGGAAAGGGGAAAGGAACAAAAGAGAAAGGGAAGGGGAAAGAAAGGAAGAAAAAGAAGGGAGGGAGGGAGGGAAGGAGGGAAAGAAGGAAGGAAGGAGAGAATGAGGGAGGAAGGAAAGAAAAGGGGCAGGGAGAGAGGAACAAAAGAGACAGGGAAGGGGAAAGAAACAAGAGAAAGAGGGAAGGAGAAAGGGAAGAAAGGAAGGAAGGAAGGAAAGAAGGAAACAGGGAAGGGGAAACGAGGGAGGAAGGAACAAAAGAGAAAGGGAAGGGGAAAGAAAGAAGAAAAGGAGGAAGGAAGGGAGGGAGGGAGGGAAGGAAGGAAGGAGAGAATGAGGGAGGAAGGAAAGAAAAGGGGAAGGGAGGGAGGAACAAAAGAGACAGGGAAGGGGAAAGAAAGAAGAGAAAGAGAAAGAGGGAAGGGGAAGGAAGGAAGGAAGGGGGGAAGGGGAAGGGAGGGAGGAAGGAAGGAAGGAAGGAATAAAAGAGAAAGGGAAGGAAAGAAAGAAGAGGAAGGAAGGAAGGGAGGGAGGGAGGAAGGAAGGAAGGGAGGGAGGAAGGAAGGAATAAAAGAGAAATGGAAGGAAAGAAAGAAGAGGAAGGAAGGGAGGAAGGAAGGAAGAAGGAAGGAAGGAAGGAAGGAAGGAAGGAAGGAAGGAAGGAAGGAAGGAAGGAAGGAAGGAAGGAAGGAAGACCAATATTAGACCAACAATCAAGGAATAAATAATTCCTCCATCAAGGAACTACCAGCTCAGACAAACAATCAAATAGTAAACCACAGCCTAATCAAGGGATCACCAAGAGGCACTTCCACCAACACTAGCAGGGCAAACCCTTGGTATAGAAGCGGAGAGCAAACACCACCACCCCTTCTAGCACTGATGATGTTACCTAGTTGGGTCATTAAACATCTACATGAGAACTAGAAAGCTCCGAGTGCACCAGGGACCCTGAGCTCCAAATATTTGCTTCCACTGAACCGTGAAAGGTTTTCCAAGACTTTGCGATGTAGGTGGAACCCGGTCGATCTACATTTTGTTAGTTTCCCATCCGGAACATTTCTGCCATTTTACCTTTGATATTTCCAGCAGCTTGAATCTTGCGCCAAGTCTCTTCTACTTTTCCCGTTTCCATCCCGGTGGACGTCACAAGAGCCACGGGTAGCCCGTGGCTTCTGAGGACGCCCGCCAGCTTGTGAGCTGTGTCCACCCAAAGTTCCCCCTTGGAAGAGACGATGCCAACGTGAGCCCAGCTGAAATAGTTGAACACGGCGAGGAGGACAGTAGCCGCAGAAGGCAACGTTCCTATCAATGCTGGTTGGTTCATTGGATTATCCAGGGGGTCCTCTAGGCAGACCCAGGACAACATGGCTTTGTTCCAGCCTTGTGCTAGCCAAGAGGCAGCCTCACAGTGGCGAGGATTCAGCGGTCCTACGAACGCTGACAGATTCTTGGAGGAGTCAGCAAATCTAGCCACGGCTTTCCAGGTCTGGCCGTCTTCCTCAAACAAGACGTAATCCAGTGGGTGGATTGCAGAGAGGGAGGGATCCTTCTTGATCCTCTCCACGGCTAGTTGAGCAGCAACTTCAGGCAGGGCGCTGGAGAAGAAGGCGTCGCGGGACCAAGGTCCCACCAGACCGAGCTTAAGGGCTGGGCAACAGACTGGAGAAAGTGCCAGGATCATCCCTAAGGTGACACCCCCGTGAAGGTTCAAGGAGGGCAAAGAGAGCCAGCTGGCATGCCAGGGGAAGGCAAGGGGGCAGGAGCTTAGCTGCCGTGGCATCCCACCGGAGGAGGCCAAGACCACCATCTGTGAGGATGACCGACCTGTTGAAAGGGAGAAGACGTTAGAAGATCATTCAAGATCTCTGTCCGTTTCAGAAAAGGCAGGCACAGCCACACTTCTCTCTCTTTCTCTCTCTTTCTCATTCTTTCCCATTCTCTCTCTCATCCTTTCTCTCTTTCTCATTCTCTTTCCCATTCTCTCTCTCTCATCCTCTCTGTCTCTCATTCTCCTATTCTCATTCTCTCTTACACACATTCATCCTTTCTCTTTCTCTCTCCTTCTCTCTTTCTCATTCTCTTTCCCATTCTCTCTCTCATTCACACACACATTCTCTCTCTCATCCCCTCTGTCTTTCATTCTCTCTCTCCTATTCTCTCTCTCATTCTCTCTTACACATTCTCTCCCATCCTTTTTCTCTCTCCTATTCTCTTCTCATTCTCTCTCTTACATTCTCTCTCTTTCTCATTCTCTTTCCCATTCTCTCTCTCATCCTTTCTCTCTCTCTCTCTCATTCACACACACATTCTCTCTCTCATCCCCTCTGTCTCTCATTCTCTCTCTCCTATTCTCTCATTCTCTCTTACACATTCTCTCCCATCCTTTTTCTCTCTCCTATTCTCTCTCTCATTCTCTCTTACACACATTCTCTCTCTTTCTCTTTCCCATTCTCTCTCTCATCCTTTCTCTCTCTCTTTCATTCACACACACATTCTCTCTCTCATCCCCTCTGTCTCTCATTCTCTCTCTCCTATTCTCTCTCATTCTCTCTTACACATATTCTCTCTCATCCTTTCTCTCCTCTCTTTCTCATTCTCTTCCCATTCTCTCTCTCATCCTTTCTCTCTCTCATTCACACACACATTCTCTCATCCTCTGTCTCTCATTCTCTCTCTCCTATTCTCTCTCACACACACATTTTCTCTCATCCTTTCTCTCTTTCTCATTCTCTTTCCCATTCTCTCATCTTCTCTCTCTTTCTCTCTCTCTCTTTCTCTCTCTTTCTCTCTCTCTCTCTTTCTCTCTCTCTCTCTCTCTTTTTCTCTCACTATAAAACACGGTGAGTGACCCATTGCTGTTCTTCCAACTTCTGTTTTTTACAGAAATGTGCGGATGGAAGAGAGATTTGCAGAACTGAATAATAAAGGAAAGTAATTTCTCTCAAATATAGCAAAGTCTTAAACATTACAAATTGTTTCTGGAGCAAGCGGTCAAGATAAGGATGCCTCAGCTTTCAAATATCATTTGAAATCAAGCAGTTTTCTCAAGTCACGTGAGACATTTACAAAGATCGGGATTTATTATTATTATTATTATTTTATTTTTAAACGGAATAGTTGGATCTCTCTTTCCCAAACCAAACTTGGAAAAAGCTATTTGGATGGTGGCCACTGACAGGGCAGAAATCCACTTACCAAATTCTTGAGTGGAATTGTCCAAGGTTAGCGATACCACGATGCAGAAAAACACAACGTTCAGGGAGTCCTGGTTTTTTTTTTCTCTCTCTCTCTCTTAAGAAAATAACTGAAGGAAAATAATTCTGGAAAAATGACTTTACAAGTCTCCTCTGCCGCTGAAAAGCTGGCACTTTCTCCAACTGTGATTGGAGATATGAAGCAGATTGAAGACTCGGCACCAAGGAGATTTCCCCTTGAGATTTCCAATTAATGCTTCGTTGGAAGAGCATGTATTTTCTTGACAGTGGTATTATGGGATGGAAGGAGATTTGTACACTCCTCCTGGTCTTTCTGTTTTTATCCCACTTCTAAAAAAAAGGACACAGGAGGCTAGGCACCCCAATGCAGTTTATTTATTTAGAATAGAATAGCAGAGTTGGAAGGGACCTTGGAGGCCATCTAGTCCAACCCCCACCCAAACAGGAGACCCTACACCATTTCTGACAGATGGCAGTCCAGTTTCTTCTTGAAAGCTTCCAGTGATGAAGCTCCCATAACAACAACCCTGTGAGGTGTTTGGGCAGAGAGAGAGAGAGAGAAACCAGTCCCAAATCAGCCAGACGGCTTTCATGGCTAAGGCGGAACTAGAACTCACCGTCTCCTGGTGATTGGCCCAAAGTCACCCAGACGGCTTTCATGGCTAAGGCAACACTAGAACTCACCATCTCCTGGTGATTGGCCCAAAGTCACCCAGACGGCTTTCATGGCTAAGGCGGGACTAGAACTCACCGTCTCCTGGTGATTGGCCCAAAGTCACCTAGCTGGCTTTCATGGCTAAGGCAACATTAGAACTCACCATCTCCTGGTGATTGGCCCAAAGTCACCCAGACGGCTTTCATGGCTAAGGCGGGACTAGAACTCACCGTCTCCTGGTGATTGGCCCAAAGTCACCTAGCTGGCTTTCATGGCTAAGGCGGAACTAGAACTCACCGTCTCCTGGTGATTGGCCCAAAGTCACCCAGATGGCTTTCATGGCTAAGGCGGAACTAGAACTCACCGTCTCCTGGTGATTGGCCCAAAGTCACCCAGACGGCTTTCATGGCTAAGGCGGAACTAGAACTCACCGTCTCCTGTTGATTGGCCCAAAGTCACCCAGATGGCTTTCATGGCTAAGGCGGGACTAGAACTCACCGTCTCCTGGTGATTGGCCCAAAGTCACCTAGCTGGCTTTCATGGCTAAGGCAACACTAGAACTCACCATCTCCTGGTGATTGGCCCAAAGTCACCCAGACGGCTTTCATGGCTAAGGCGGGACTAGAACTCACCGTCTCCTGGTGATTGGCCCAACGTCACCTAGCTGGCTTTCATGGCTAAGACAACACTAGAACTCACCATCTCCTGGTGATTGGCCCAAAGTCACCCAGACGGCTTTCATGGCTAAGGCGGGACTAGAACTCACCGTCTCCTGGTGATTGGCCCAAAGTCACCCAGACGGCTTTCATGGCTAAGGCGGGACTAGAACTCACCGTCTCCTGGTGATTGGCCCAAAGTCACCTAGCTGGCTTTCATGGCTAAGGCAACACTAGAACTCACCATCTCCTGGTGATTGGCCCAAAGTCACCCAGACGGCTTTCATGGCTAAGGCGGGACTAGAACTCACCGTCTCCTGGTGATTGGCCCAAAGTCACCTAGCTGGCTTTCATGGCTAAGGCAACACTAGAACTCACCGTCTCCTGGTGATTGGCCCAAAGTCACCTAGCTGGCTTTCACGGCTAAGGCGGGACTAGAACTCACCGTCTCCTGGTGATTGGCCCAAAGTCACCCAGATGGCTTTCGTGGCTAAGGCTAATAATAGGAAAAGCCATGGTCTCCGCAGTCTTCCCCTGACCACTCTTTAATCTCGGGGCTGAGATTTAAAAAAAAAAAAGGCCCAAATTCTGATTGCACCATTGACTTTTTTTTTTTAACCGTACTTCGTAAACATCCCTGAACACTGACATTCCAAATCATTTATTTAAAATCTGATCATCTCTGCATTAAAATCTCTGCCCTGGATTCGTATCCTTTCCGTGCCTGAAAAACATTAAAATAACTCCATAATTTCTAGGCAGAGTTTTTAATGCGACCCCCAACCGGTCGTAAGTCGAGGACTACTCAACTGGTGCAGCACCGTTTGCAGAATGGGACTTTTGGCGGGCTCAGCAGGGCAGAGACAGCCTGGACAATTCCTATTGGCTTTTGAAAGCCAATAGAATTAGACTCTATTCAAGGGAGTCTATTCTATTGGCTTTCGAAAGCCAACAGAATAAAAGGGAGTAGCACAGCTAAGGAAAAGGGGGGAAAAATGGCGGACTGCGTTGTTTGGTGACCCCCGTGAAATGGTCATTCGACCCCAAATGGGGTCCCGACCCACAGGTTGAGAACCACTGGTTTAGAAAGAAACGTGAGAAACCAGGTGTTAAAGTGCCATTTTAAGTTTTTGTGGGTTTTTTTTTTTTTAATTTTGCCCTCTGTTGGGCAGTGTGCCTTTGCCAATGAAAAAGCGTCTATCTTGACTAAGGCATTATCTGTGAGCGAGACAACATGTCAGGGCTTGTTCTTGCTTTGATCATCCACCCTGATCAAACTCCGGAAAAATCTGCTGAGCGCCGAAACGAGCAAATCAGAACCAAGGGGAATATATTCATAAAAGTTTTCTTTTTCTTAAGTGTTTGCCAGCCGCTGTGCAGGGACTCATTAGCAGACGGGCTAACCAGCTGGTCAATTAGCAAATTGGTTTTTGGGACCCTCTGAAGCAGCTGCTTCCGTCATCCACAAATGGAGCCAGCCAGGGATTTCCAAAATCAGGCGAGCCTCCTGCAGCAGGAGCACTGCAGCAGAACAAGGCATCCTTAGGATCCTCGTACAGCTGACCCTTGATTTACAACAGCTCATTTAGTGACCAGAGTTAACAAGTGTTGAAGGAAAAGTCTTCATCGTGGTTCAGTCCAAGCCGGGAATAAACAACATGGCGACTGCTTTAGAAAGAAGGTTATTGAAGAAGAGATCATCTTCTTCATTAAGTATTTTATCTTAAACATGTATTTTGCATATTATAGTTTGTTATGAAGTGAGGTAAGGGTCATTTTGGTTACCCAAAGTCTGGAAATGATAAATATTAAAGGCTAAACGGGAATACTGATAAGAAATTAAAAATTGAGTAAAATTAATAACAGGACATGGATTGTTTATGAAGATTGAAGGTAATTAAGATGTGAATAAGCTAAAAAAATCTATTGATAATTGTAATAATGATCTTCTTGTTGAGTTGATATAATTGGAACTATACTAGCCTGAATATGAAACACTAAATGTTAGGGAAAAAAGAGAAGAAATATTCGATGTTGTGAACCAGAGATTTGCACTAAGATTTTGTTATTGAACTATTATAACCCAGTCACCATGTTGCTTTTTAAATATTTAAATGTAAAACTGGAAAATTAATAAAATATTACCAAAAAAAGAGTATTTTATCTTTATACACATAGGGTTTTTTTTTTTTAAATCTTTATAGGTTGTCTTAGGCCAGTAAGGAACGGTTGTTGGAATTGAGTATGTCCAGTTTAATGAAGAGAAGGACAACAGGGGACATGATAGCAGTGTTCCAATATCTCAGGGGTTGCCCCAAAGAAGAGGGAGTCAAGCTATTTTCCAAAGCGCCCGAAGGCAGGACAAGAAGCAACGGATGGAAACTAACCAAAGAGAGAAGCAACCTAGAACTAAGGAGAAACTTCCTGACAGTGAGAACAATTAACCAGTGGAACAACCTGCCTCCAGAAGCGGTGAATGCTCCAACACTGGAAGTTTTTAAGAAGAAACTGGACAGCCCTTTGTCCGAAATGGTATAGGGTTTACTGCCTGAGCAGGGGGTTGGACTAGATGACCTCCAAGGTCCCTTCCAACTTTATTATTATTATTATTATTATTATTATTATTATTATTATTACTACTACTACTACTACTACTACTACTACTACTACTATTGGGCCTAAGATTCCATTGCTAAGCAAGGCAGTTATTAAGTCAGTTTTGCTCCGTTGTACGACCTTTTGCCACTGTTGTTAAGCAAACCGCCGTTAAGTGAACCATGCAGTCACTAAGCAAGCCTGGCCTCCCCCACTGACTTGCTTGTCTGAAGCTGGCTGAGAAGGTTGCAAGTGGGGATCACGTGACTGTGGGATGCGGCAAGGGTCGTAAATGTGAAAAACAGTCGTAAGTCATTTTTTTTCAGTCACTAAAGGAATGGTTGTGGTGAGGACTTTTCCATCAACAATTTCATCCGTTGTATGTCAAGGATTACCTGCCTTCTGAATCTGTCTCTGGAGATACTCAGTCCTCCAGGTCATGGTTGTCGCAAAGCAGCTTTTTTTAGGAGGTGTTGGAAGAAAAGTCTTCCTTATGGTTCAGTCCAAGCCGGGAATAAACAACATGGCAACTGCTTTAAAAAGAAGGTTGCAGTTTATTGAAGAGGAGAGCCCAGACAGAAGGATGGCTCTGGAAGAAAAAAGAGCGAGCACATGTAGGGAGTGGGTTTTTATACCCTCTGGAGCCTTTTGTTTGTGGAGTTGTTCCTGTGGCATGAACTTTGACCTGAGTCTGAGTGTGCCCTTTGGTATCTGTGTGTTAATCCTATTATGTCCCGTCTTAGAGTTTGGGTGGGGTATGTAGATTTTAGGTCTCTTTGTCTTCTTAATCTTCTAACTGAGGCCTCCATCTGCATTTCTACAGAGCTGGCTTCTGCTTGGGGGGAGGGAGACCTGGGGGCTATTAAGAAAAACTGGGCATGCTTTCCTGCCTCTTTAAGATCCTTTGAGGAAGCATATTTTCCTGCCCTTTTAATATTTCCTTCTCTGGGGGGCTGACTTCCCACAGAGGCAACTAGACTTTGTTGTTTTTCTTTGAAGACCTTTCGCTTCTCATCCCAGAAACTTCTTCTGTTCTGACTGGGTGGTGGAAGATGGAAGGATTTATACTCCTTGCAGACAGCTGGTCATTTTCATCCTTTTCAAGGGTGGTTGAGGCCACCTGGAGGTTTACCTGTGTCCTCACCTGAGTGCTGCAAATGGGTGGGGAGCCTTCTTGGAACTGTTGTAGACTGGAGATAGGTGATGTCGTATCCCTCCCCCCGTTGAGAAAGGGCTGATCAATTTGGACATATTGACCCCTTTCACACCAGCGGTAAACTCTCTCCAAAATGTGGACTTCGCAGTCTTCAAAAGATGGGGCTTTGTCTTTTAAATGCAGGTGGACGGCTGAATCGAGTCCTGATGGGTCTGTTCTCCTATGTTGTGCCATGTGCTTGTGAAGTGATTGTTTCGTTTTCCCACTCTGCATCTCTGCACAGGGCTGACTGCATTGTACTGCACAGGCCACGCTGCTCAGTTTGTGTCTGGGTGTTTTATCCTTGGGGTAGACAAGCTTCTGCCTTCGTGTATTGTGTTTTGTGGTTTTGTGAATCCTTTCTTTTCCTCCACCCATCACTTTTACTACTGATTGAGGCCACCAGAGGGCGCTCTATCCCTAGAATAATGTTTTGGCTTTATTTACAAAGGGGATCACGGAATTCCTATCCACAGAACGGAATTCCTGTCCACAGAGAGGCACAATAGGAAAGTACTGTGATTTTAGTGGGAATTATTTCATGGACTGTGTGCCCTTTAGAGTTGTGAACCAGAGCAGAGGTGTGGGGGGGGGGGAAGCAAGCTGTCTCTCAGATTTACCTAACGGTCTAGGCCTGTATCTCTTCTATACTAATAATAATAATAAAGTTGGAAGGGACCTTGGAGGTCAACTAGTCCAACCCCCTGCTCAGGCAGGAAACTCTATACCATTTCAATCTCTTCTTAAAAACTTCCAGTGTTGAAGCATTCACAGCTTCTGGAGGCAGGTTGTTCCACTGATCAATTGTTCTCACTGTCAGGAAGTTTCTCCTTAGTTCTAGGTTGCGTCTCTCCTTGATGAGTTTCCATTCGTTGCTTCTTGTCTTGCCTTCAGGTGCTTTGGAGAAGAGCTTGACTCCCTCTTCTTTGGGGCAGCCCCTGAGATACCAGAAGACTGCTATCAAGTCCCCCCTCGTCCTTCTCTTCATTAAACTAGACAGACCCAATTCCAGCAACAGTTCCTTATATATTTTAGCCTCCAGTCCCCTAATCATCTTTGTTGCTCTTCTCTGTACTCTTTCTAAAGTCTCAGCATCTTTTTTATATCGTGGTGACCAAAACTGGATGCAGTATTCCAAGTGTGGCCTTACCAAGGCCTTGTAAAGTGGTATTAACACTTTACGTGATCTTGATTCTATCCCTCTGTTAATGCAGCCTAGCACTGTGTTGGCCTTTTTGGCAGCTGCAGCACATTGCTGGCTCATATTTAAGTGATTGTCCACTAGGACTCCGAGGTCCCTCTCACAGTTATTGCTGTTGAGCCAGGTACCCCCTGTACTATACCTGTACATTTGGTTTTTCTTGCCTAAATGTAGAACCTTACTTTTTTCACCACTGAATTTCATTTTGTTAGATAGCGCCCAGTGCTCAAGTCTGTCCAGATCCTCCTGTATCCTAAGCCTGTCTTCCGGAGTGTTGGCTATTCCTGCCAGCTTGGTGTCATCTGTAAATTTGATGAGTTCCCCATCTATCCTCTCGTCCAGATCGTTGATGAAGATGTTGAAGAGCACTGGGCCCAGAATAGAGCCCTGGGACACCCCACTACACACTTCCCTCCATGGAGATGCGGTTCCATTGCAGATGCGGTTCTCTTCTCTTTTGCTCTTCCAGCTGTTTGCAGCATCCCAGGGTCATATGATGGCCATCTGTGACTTTTCCAACAAAGTCAATATAGGGGAAGCCAGACTCCTTAACCACTGCCTGATAGGGTTTGCGAAAATTCAGGGAAAGAAAAACATGAGCCTGTTGGGGATCTTTTCGTGAAAATGTCTACTTTCCTTAATTCTTCTGCCGTTGCCAGAGAAGTAAAATCAAAGATGATCAGGGGACTGGAGGCTAAAACATATAAGGAATGGTTGCTGGAATTGGGTATGTCTAGTTTAATGAAGAGAAGGACGAGGGGGGACATGATAGCAGCGTTCCGGTATCTCAGGGGCTGCCCCAAAGAAGAGGGAGTCAAGCTATTCTCCAAAGCACCTGAAGGCAGGACAAGAAGCGACGGATGGAAACTCATCAAGGAGAGAAGCAACCTAGAACTAAGGAGAAACTTCCTGACAGTTAGAACAATTAACCAGTGGAACACCCGACGTTGTGGGTACTCCATCACTGGAGGTTTTTAAGAAGAGACTGGACAACCCTTTGTCTGAAATGATATAGGGTTTCCTGCCTGAGCAGGGGGTTGGACTAGATGACCTCCAAGGTCCCTTCCAACTCTGTTATTCTGTTAAGGAGAGGTTGCAGACGTGAAGGCAGAAGCCATAGCTTCTTTCAGCGAAGGCAAATTCACAAATATTTGTTTTTCCCCAGGAAGACCATTCCAGACTTCTTCCCCTGACTTCAAAACAAATTCCAGCCATAAATAGCCACTATTTCTTCTGTTGACATCCTGAGCGCCCTTTACAAGCCTCAGGTTGATGGATGGTGCCCTTTGCTGACCTCTGAAGTCTTCCAAAGCCTGGTTCCCATTGAGCAGCTGATAACCACCGGTCAAGAGTCAAGACAGCTGAAAGAAGACTTCAAACACTAAATTATAGTCCAGCACTCCAATTGTGGTTATCTATTTCCCTTCTGTCACGTCCAGCTATCTTTTTATTATTATTATTGAAAATTTTTATAAACTTTTTACAATAAAATACCCCCCTCCCACTCCATAATCCTCCCCCCTCCTTCCCAGAGCTGAATACAGGGTTAAAGGAACAGAAAAAAAAAACATACAAATTAAATGAACATCAATCCACTATACATACATCCCAAAAAAATTTAAAGTACTTTAACTCCAATACATAGAAACTACAAATCAACCATACCCAGTTTAAACTATAAATTATTCAAAAGCTAAATAATACTTCCTAATCCCATATTTATTCTGTACAAAATTTACCCATCTTTTCCACACCGAAATATCTCTCTCTTGTGAATGGTCTTTCAGATAAGTCGAAATTTTTGACGGTCCAGCTATCTTGTTCAAAGACAAGGCATGGGTTTTATCAAGAGTCATTCTTCTCCTCCTAGCTTCTCCCCACCTTAAATAAAATTATTCTACACCATCAAAGCAGAGAGTTTGACTTTTGTGTGGAACGGGCAAAATATGGGTAAAAAGACACGTAGCCTAGAAAACAGCATATTTTTCACGGCCACAGTATCTTTTGGAAAGTGTTTGATTAATAATTTTTAAATTATTAAATGTATAAAATTATTGCATCTATTTTACATGGTTCAATATATTAAATCTTAACGTATTAATAATCAGACCTGTAAACCCAGGTAGTTCTCAAGTTAACCATTTGTTTAATGGCTGTTCAGAATTACGACGATGGCACTGAACAAACTGAGTTAGGGCAATTTTTTACACGATCGTTGCAGCGTCCCTTGGTCACGTGATCCAAATTAGGATGCTTTGCAATCGCTTCATACTATGACGGTTGCAGTCACATGATCCCCTTTTGCAACCAAACGAAGTCAACGGGGGGGAAGCCAGATTCACTTAACAACCTGTGTTACAAACTTAACCACTGCACTGATTCCCTTAACAATGTGGCAAGAAAGGCCGTAAAATGGGGCAAAACTCACTTAGTAACAGAAATTTTGGACTCAGTTATTTATGGTCGTACCTCGAGGACTACCTGAATATACTTCACTGAAAATACATATTTCCTGAATTTTGATCACGTGACCACGGGGATGCTGCAACGGCCATAAGTGTGAAAAACAGTCGTTAAGTCACTTAATAAGGATTAGCCAAATTCGATTGTCTTAGATCAGGGGTCTTCAAACGTGGCTCTTTTATGACTTGCGGGCTTCAACTCCCAGAATTCCTGAGCCAGCATGGGGGAACTATGGCCCCTTCATGACTGGTGGACTTCAACTCCCAGAATTCCTGAGGCAGCATGGGGGAACTATGGTCATGACTCGTGGACTTCAGCTCCCAGAATTCCTCAGCCAGCATGGGGGAACTATGGTCCCTTCATGACTCGTGGACTTCAACTCCCAGAATTCCTCAGCCAGCATGGGGGAACTATGGCCCCTTCATGACTCGTGGACTTCAACTCCCAGAATTCCTCAGCCAGCATGGGGGAACTATGGTCCCTTCATGACTCGTGGACTTCAACTCCCAGAATTCCTCAGCCAGCATGGGGGAACTATGGCCCCCTTCATGACTTGTGGACTTTAACTCCCAGAATTCCTGAGCCAGCATGGGGGAACTATGGCCCCTTCATGACTCGTGGACTTTAACTCCCAGAATTCCTGAGCCAGCATGGGGGAACTATGGCCCCCTTCATGACTTGTGGACTTTAACTCCCAGAATTCCTGAGCCAGCATGGGGGAACTATGGCCCCTTCATGACTCGTGGACTTTAACTCCCAGAATTCCTGAGCCAGCATGGGGAAACTATGGCCCCTTCATGACTTGTGGACTTCAACTCCCAGAATTCCTGAGCCAGCCTGCCCACAAGTCATAAAAGGGCCAAATTTGAAGATCCCTGTCTTAAAGAAAGCAATCCATGTGATTTATTGCAGTGAAGTAAAAACCCAATTCAATGTAGGTAACCCTCCCTCCTGTTTGAACCTGGCTGAGGCTAAACTGTAATTTGATCTCCTTGTCCAAATTCAATGTTTTATTATTTATTTATATATTCGTTTGATTGATCGATTGATTTTCTTCCTGCCTGTATTACTTTATAAATAATCAAGTCAGGAAACATACATAATACTCTTCCCGCCTCCTGTTTTCCTCTCAACAAACCTGTGAGGTGGGTTGGGCTGAGAGAGCCTGACTGGTCCCAGCCAGTTTTCATGCCTAAGGCGGGACTAGAACTCACCGCCACCTGGTGATTGGCCCAAACTCACCCAGCCGGCTTTCATGCCTAAGGCGGGACTAGAACTCACCACCACCTGGAGATTGGCCCAAACTCACCCAGCCTGTTTCCATGCCTAAGGCAGGACTAGAACTCACCGCCACCTGGTGATTGGTCCAAACTCACCCAGCCAGCTTTCATGCTTAAGGCGGGACTAGAACTCACCATCACCTGGTGATTGGCCCGAACTCACCCCGCCGACTTTCATGCCTAAGGCGGGACTAGAACTCACCGCCACCTGGTGATTGGCCCAAAGTCACCCAGCCGGCTTTCATGCCTAAGGCGGGACTAGAACTCACTGTCACCTGGAGATTGGCCCAAACTCACCCAGCCGACTTTCATGCCTAAGGCGGGACTAGAACTCACCGCCACCTGGTGATTGGCCCAAAGTCACCCAGCCGGCTTTCATGCCTAAGGCGGGACTAGAACTCACTGTCACCTGGTGATTGGCCCACTCACCCAGCCAGTTTTCATGTTTAAAGTTGGACTAGAATTCTCCATCTCCTGGTTTCTAACCTGGTGCTTTAACCACTATACACCAATGCCTTTGCCAGACATTTTTTGACAATTTTTTTGCAAAAAAGGACAGAGTGCAAATCCAGGCCTTCCCTTTTTCTTGGGTTGCAAAACAAACAAACAAACAAAGGAATCTGTAGCTTATCCAAGCCAGCATCTCCCGGGTGTCCTTTGCTGCCAAATTAAATGAATCCTCTTAAAGGCCCCCCAGGGATTACAGGCTGAGTCCCCCACTAAGTGGAATAGGAGGAAATCCAAGGGGACAGTTTAGCCTCTCAGCGGCCCTCAGGTTTCCATAAAGCTAGTTTTTCCTTTCTTTTCACAAACACGTGATAGGGAGAAAGTGGCAGTGTGGTGAGTTAATCCATCAGCTCAGGGATCAGCCAGCAGGTTGCCTCTGATAACCTGAAAAACAGAGTGCAGAAAAGTAAATAAAATCTCCTTGAAAATGAACAGGATTTGTGCACACTGTACCCTATGAATCCATGTGGGTGTCTAATGTTTGTGACACCTCCCACAACATGGAGAGAAAGAGAAAAGAAAAGAAAAGAAAAGAAAAGAAAAGAAAAAGAAAAAGAGAGAGAGAGAGAAATAAAGAAAGAAAGAAAAAAGAGAGAGAGAGAGGAAGTAAGGAGAGGGAGAAAGAAAGGAAAGAGAAAGCAAAGGCAAGAGAGAGAGAAAAAGAGAAGAAGGAAGGAAGGAGTGGGAGAGAGAAAGAAAGAAAGAGAGAAAGAGAGAGAGAAGTATAGAAGAAAGAAAGAAAAAGAAAAAGAAAAAGAAAGAAAGAAAGAGGGAGATAGGGAGGGGAGAAAGAAAAGGAAGAGAAAGAGAAAGAAAGCAAGGGAAAGAAATAGAGAAAGAGGAAAAAGGGAGAAAGAGAGAGAGAGAGAGAGAAAGAGAAAGAAAAAAGAAGGAAGGAAAGAAAGGAAGAAAGAAAGGAGAGAAGGAGGGAGGGGAGAAAGAAAAAGAAGAGAAAGAGAGAAAGCAAGGGAAAGAAATAGAGAAAGAGGAAAAGAGAGAGGGAAAAAGAGAGAGAAAGAAAGAAAGAAAGAAAGAAAGAAAGAAAGAAAGAAAGAAAGAAAGAAAGAAAGAAAGAAAGAAAGAAAGAAAGAAAGGAGAGATGGAGGGAGGGAGGGAGGGAGGGGGAGAAAGAAAAAGAAGAGAAAGAGAGAAAATAAGGGAAAGAAATAGAGAAAGAGAAAAAGAGAGAAAGACAGAGAGAGAAAGAAAGAGAGAGAAAGAAAGAAAGAAAGAAGAAAAGAAAGAAAGAAAGAAAGAAAGAAAGAAAGAAAGAAAGAAAGAAAGAAAGAAAGAAAGAAAGAAAGAAAGAAAAAATCAACCCACAGAGTTTAATTCAAAATACAGGAGTGCAGGCATGCAATTGGTTCTCTCCATGTGGAGGTCCTGACTTGCAGCCCTCTAGCTGCACTCCAGGCCAACAGGAAACTTTTCCAGAAAGGCCCAGGCCAGGGTGTCTCACACACACACACACACACACACACACACACAAACACACACACATCTTCTTTTGGTTTAAGGCGCCCTCCGCCTTACCAAATCTCCTCCTGAGTCAGGAGGGGGTCTGATTCCTGGAACTCCGGCTGAAAGCCTTTTACTGCAGGATGGAGAGCAGGGAAGGAAAAGAAGGCAGAGTTTAAGGATCACGTTATTCCCTCCCTCCCTCCCTGCCCCTGTTATATAACTCACGTCTTTGTGGTGTTGGCGGTTATCCAGTTGCAGCTGGACAGACTTAACATGCCAGAAGGGAACCATTGTCTCAACGAAGCTTACCAGCTTAGGAGATCAACCTTCAGTTTTTCCAATTTTTTTATTAGCTGTAACTTCCACCTTCTTGCAAAGGTCTCCTGTTACTTGAACTGCTCATCTAAGACTTATTTTCACCAATAAAGGCAAATTATATGCGCCCCGGGATAACGTTTGCAGGATCCAATCTGAGTCGGTCACCGGGACCAAAAGGTTTATTCTTCTGAGCTTTCGCATGGCAATGGAACCCATCCTCCGGGAACTTAACTTGCATCCACGGAGGCGTAGAATCAAGACCGTGTGAAGTTTTAGTACCACTTTACAAAGCCTTAGTAAGACCAGGCTTCGAATAGTGCATCCAGTTCTGGGCGCCACAAGATAAGAAAGATGTTGAGACGGTGGAGCTTCCGGTACGGGGCGACGGCGATGGCGGCTAATTCTTAGCCGTCCAGCTGGGAAGGTGTCGGAATCGCGGAGCCCAGCGCGTATCAGCTGGCCCGCGGTTCGCAATTCCCTTCCCGGGCAAAGGGAAGGGATAGAGAATGCAGGAGTAGAGGTAGAACCCCTGAACCCCCTCTGGATTTATTCCTAGAGGGGGTGAAAGGAGTGTTCCCTCGGAGCTCCTGCTGATCTCCGCCTCCCAGCTGTTTTTGCTTCCTTTGAAACAAAAGAAACCGCCGCCTCTATCTCCGTGAATATAGCGTCTTGGTGAGTAACTTTTAAAACGGACAGAGCGGATTAAAGGATTTTCTTTTTATAGTTTAGGGCTTTATTTCTTTTTTTTTAGTTAGTTTTGGTTATTTCTCCTTTGTTCTTTTTTTTTTGTATGGAGAGAGGAATTAAGATGGCATTTTGAAAGTGTCGGAGTTTTTTTTTTTCCCTTCTTTAGTTTTTCTTTATTTTTAAAGGACTGGATTTTAATGATTTTGCTTTTGATATTTTTGCTTTTGGTACTGGATTTTTCTTTTGATTTTTTTCTTTTTTTCTTCTTTGGATTTTTTTAAGGACTATGTTGGTGCTGTCTTTTTGAAAAAAAATCTTTTCCTCCTCCCCCCTCCTTGGGGAGAAGGGAAGTGAGAACGGTGTTATATAAAATGGCTTCAAAGAGACAGCTGCCTTTGACAACACCTAAGGTGGTTTCTTCCCCTACAACTCTTACTGCACAACCACAACAACAACTTAAACATGTACCACCGGCTCAGCCACCACCCTCTCCTCCTCTGCCAGGCCTGTCAGCACAAGAGGTTAAAGGGATAATGGGGGATGCTCTGTCTCAAATGAGAGATGAAATGAAGCAATTTGTTATGCAGATTAAATCTGATATTAAATCTGACATTAAAGAAGAAATAAGTGGGATAAAGGGCTTATTAGAAGCTAATAATACCATCTTGCGACAAGATATAGTTGCAGCAGTATCAGGCTTGGCTACGGTGGTGGTGAAGCTGGATGCAAGATTGGAGGAAGTGGAAGATAAAATTGACTCTTTTGATGACAAAATTCAAGATGTGGAAAGGAAGGTGGAGACTTCACAAGAAGATATGCTTATGTTTCAGTATAGACAGATGGAGTATGCCTTGAGGATTAGAGGCCTCAAGGAAGATATGAATCAAGATTTGATGGAGATGGTGCTTACTGATTTAGCTGTTGCTCTGAATATGGATAAAGGAGAATTACGCAGAGAAGTGGAAAAAATTTATAGAGTCAATTCCTGGATTGCGAAGCAGAAGAATTTGCCCAGAGATGTGGTGATTTATTTTACAAAGAAGTCTCTGCGTAATGAAATTGTACAAACTTTTTATAATAAGAGATTCCAGATTGCTACTCAAGATATTATTATCTTAAAGGAAATCCCATCAAAGATTTTAAGAAACAGGAAAGACTTTTCTTTTCTAGCTAATGAGCTTAAAACCAGATTGATGCCATTCAGATGGGAAATCCCGATGGGTATTGTTCTGAGCCATGCGGGGAGACGTTACAGATTGAATACGGTTGACAAAGCTAGAGAGTTTTATAACACGGTCCTGGGTGCAGGCTCAGCCCCACCTGTTCAGAAATCTTTGAGTGGCAAAGAGTCGGAGCAGCAATCTGAGGCATTAGGTTTGGTCTCTGCTGGGATGCTGCAAGCTGAATGGCAACGTCAAACGGAGGTTAAAGAGCAGAGAATGACCCGCGCAGCTTATAGACGTAAAGAGAAGGAGCAACGTAAGAAAGAGGCTAAAGAAGCTTCTTCTGAAAGTGCATTACTGCCGGTGGGAGGAGCAAGACCCAAGAGTTATGCAACACATGCAGCAATGGCAGATCTCGAAGGTGTCTTCTCCGGGCTCCTGGCCAAGGGAGATGGCAAAGTTTCTGACCTGGAATGTTAACGGATTGAATTCTCCTCAGAAAAGGAAAAAAATTTTCTATTATTTGAAGCAACATAACAATGATGTTATTTGTTTACAGGAAACCCATATTTTACTTAAGGATCAGAAATATTTAGTTAATGCTCGTTTGGGATCTCATTTTGTATCTTCTGCTCCTGGGAAAAAGGGGGGAGTTGTTATCTACGTGAAGCAAAATTTACAAGCTTGTCTGGTAGAATCGGATCCCCAAGGAAGATATGTGATGATTGAACTTGGCTTATATGGTAAGAAAGTACTTATAGTGGGACTTTATGCACCAAATCAGCAACAGGAACAATTTTATAGGTTGTTACATCAAAAAATAATTTTGCTGGACTATAGATCCATGGTACTAATGGGTGATTGGAACGGTGTCTTAGATACACAAAGGGACAAGAAAGGTTCTTCTCCTTTTTTTAAACATGCAAAATTACCTAAAGCCTTTTTTGACATGAAAGAGGACTGGGAATTAAGGGACTATTGGCGGGAATGTAATCAAGAGGAGAGAGATTTCACCTTTTTCTCAGATAGACACCAATCCTTCTCAAGAATTGACTTTTTTTTTATTACAACGGACTTATATAATAGAGTAAAGAATGTAAAGATTTTTCCTAGGTCGCTGACGGATCATAGTCCAATTTGGATGGAGCTGACTCAAGAAAAAGAGGAGAGAAGATCCTGGAGAGTGAATGAAAATTTATTTAGACAAGAAAAGAATGTTCAAAAGTTAAAGGAGTGTTTAAAGGATTATTTTGCTTTAAATATGTACAAGGGGACTTCAATGTCAATAGTATGGGATGCAGGCAAAGCATTTATGCGTGGTATTTTGATAAAAATGAACAATTATCATAAGCGAAAGCAGACTCAGAAACGTAAAGAATTGGAAGATGAAATTAAATTAAAAGAAAAGTCTTTGATTTTAAATCCTTCTGATGAAAATATTAAAGAATCTGTAAAGTTATTAAGGACACAATTTAATATGTTGTTAGCAGATCAAGCTGCAACCAACTTATTGTTTATGAAACAAAATACATTTTGTAATGCTAACAAGCCAGGGAGATGGTTGGCTTATCAGCTAAGAAAGAAACAGAGACAGAGAATAATAGATAAAATAAATTATCAGGGTAAATTAGTTTCTCAGAAGGAATTGATTAAGAAATCTTTTTTGGAGTATTACCAAAAATTATATAAATCTACCAATGTTCAAATTTTAGATATAAATAAATATTTAAACGAGGCTAGTTTTCCCAAACTGACAGAGGATCAGAAACAGGAAATTAATGGCTTAATTACTAAGGAGGAAATTGCGTTAGCAATTCAACAATTGAAACCAGGGAAAGCACCGGGTACGGATGGGTTAACAGCTGTTTATTACAAAGCTTTAATGGAGGAGATGATTCAGCCATTAGGTGATCTTTTTAATGATATTTTACAGGGTCTAGAGATTCCTCCTTCATGGCGTAGTGCTTTTATATCATTGATCCCAAAAGAGGATCAAGATCTTACTTTACCAAAGAATTATAGGCCTATATCTCTTTTAAATGTGGATTATAAGATATTTGTAAAAATTTTAGTAAATAGGCTTATGAGGGTTGTGCATCATCTTGTGCATAAAGATCAATCTGGGTTTATAACTGGAAGGTACATGAAAAATAATGTTAGACAAATTATCAACTTATTAGAATATTTAGATAAGAACAACCAAGTCCCCGCAGGGCTGATATTTTTAGATGCTGAAAAGGCTTTTGATCAATTGAATTGGCATTTTATGTTAAGAGTAATGGAAGAGATGAATTTTGGTGAAAAGATAGTACAAGCTCTTACGGTAATATATCAAAAACAAACGGCACAACTTATTGTTAATGGAGGGTTGTCAGAGGTTTTCACAATAGAGAAAGGTACCAGGCAGGGATGTCCATTATCACCGTTGTTGTTTGTTTTAACATTGGAAATATTGTTAATTAAAATTCGAGAGTCGCAGGAAATTAAAGGAATAGAAGTTAATAAAAAAGAATACAAGTTAAGAGCTTTTGCAGATGACTTGGTTGTTACTTTGTCGCAACCTACTCATTCTGTAGTAAAGTTATTACAATTGATTCATTATTATGGTTTGGTCTCGGGTTTTAAGATTAATGTTAACAAGACTAAAATTTTATTTAAAAATATGACTAGCCAGGAGAAGCAGACCTTGGTTAATTTGACGGGTTTTGAAATTGTCAATAAGGTAAAATATTTGGGGGTGATGTTATCTGTTTCTAATGTAAAACTATTTAAAAATAACTATGAAAGGTTGTGGGTTAGGGTACAGAAAGACTTGAAGAATTGGGAGAAGTTGCAATTATCCCTCATGGGAAGAATTGCAGTGATAAAAATGAATATTCTACCCAAGTTTCTCTTTTTGTTTCAAATGCTACCGATTTTGAAGAATGAGATTAATCTAAGCGAATGGCAGAAAGGCCTTAACAAATTTATTTGGGCAGGGAAAAAGCCAAGGGTTAAGTTTAAAATTATGCAAGACTTCCGTGAGAGGGGTGGACTCAAGGCACCGAACTTGAAATTATACTATGATGCGGTGGTTTTAACACTAATTAGTGACTGGGTAAATTTGACAAATCCTGAGATACTCCATCTAGAGGGATGGGATTTACTTTTTGGGTGGCATGCCTATTTAATATTTAATAAAAAAATGGATTGGGTTTTTAAAGCTCATATTTTAAGAATTTCTTTACTTAGGACTTGGAGAAAATATTATAAAAGTGATTTTAAAGTACCATTATGGGCTATACCTTGGCATGCGATAGAAGGAATAAAAAGGGGTGCTAAAATGGATATGGTGTCTTATAGACAGTTACTTAGATGGGTTGGACAAAACTGGCAGTTAAAATCACGGGAAGAGTTAGCACAAGAAAATATTATTTATTCTTGGTTCCAATATAGGCAATTAGTAGATAGATGGAAGGTGGATTGTAAGGTGGGTTTTCTTAGAGAAGATGAAAATTTTATTAAGCAAGTGAAGGATCAAAGACAAACCCACATTAAGAGGATTTATGGGGTTTTAGTTGAATTGGATTCAGAAACGGAACTAATTAAAAATTGTATGATCAGATGGGCGCAGAACTTTGGTGAGCCAGTTTCATTGGACACTTGGGAAACCATCTGGGTCAGAAATGTCAAATTTACACAAGCACAGAACTTAAGAGAGAATTTTTATAAAATGTTTTATAGATGGCACCTTGATCCACAAAAAATGTCTCTTATGTACCCTGACTTACAACCTAAATGTTGGAGATGTGGTTGTATGGACGCTACTTATTATCACATCTGGTGGTCGTGCAGAGAGATAAAAGCATTTTGGATTAAGATATGGTGGAATATCCAGAGAATTTTTAGAAGGAGGGTAAAATTTACTCCGCAATTATTTTTGTTGGGTATAGTTATTGATTGTGATACAAAGGAGGTTATATTGATGCTAAATTTGATTACAGCTGCAAGGCTGTTAGTAGGACAATATTGAAGAAGGAATCTTTGCCTACATTGCAGGAATGGTTTCTTAAAGTGTCTTATTTGGCGGAAATGGCAAAGATTTCGGCTTTTTTAAAGGAACAAACGCAAGAGAAATTTCTTGCTGTTTGGGATAAGTGGATAAAATTTATACAATTTAAAGTGGATATAAAAAAATATTATATAGCCTTTTCATAATCTTTATTTTTATATATATATATATATATGTTTTAATGTTATATTTTTTTATATACACATAATTTTTAATTGTTTTTTAATTAAGCCTATATTCTGCTCTGGGAAGCTCTGGGGGGGGGGAAGGGGGGGGTGTTTGGGTGGGGGTTGGGGAAGGGGGTTTTTGTTGTGTAATGTTTAGTTTTTTCTTTGTATATGTTGTTTTTTGTTTTTGTATTGTTTTGTTCTTTTTGTAAAACTTATAAAACTTTTTAATAAAAAAAAAATAGGTTACTATAAAAAAAAAAAAGAAAGATGTTGAGACTCTAGAAAGAGTGCAGAGAAGAGCAATTAAGATGATTAGGAGGCTAAAGCATGTGAAGAAGAGTTACAGGAGAGAAGAACGGAAGAACGAAGTCAGGATCGAACTGCTGGCAGTGGGCAGAATTAGCCTGCAATGCTGCATTCTAACCACTGCACCCCCACGGCTCCAGTTGTCATTGTAAGTCGAGGTTTTCAGACTTAGCAGAATAACAGAGTTGGAAGGGACCTTGGAGGTCATCTAGTCCAACCCCCTGCTCAGGCAGGAGACCTTATACCAGTGGGGACGAACCTATGGCATGGGTGCCAGAGGCAGCACTCAGAGCCCTCTCTGTGGGCACGCGCGCCATCGCCCCAGTCCTAGGCCTTCAGCTGGGTTTTATAAAACCTTTTCGCTTTAGGCCTCCACCGCCATGTGCAAAAAAAAAAAAAGGTTCAATCAATCAATCAATTTCAACTTCTCGCAGGAAAAAAAAAGATCTTGCAAAGTTGGAATTGATTGATTGAACTTTTTAGTCCCACCCAGTCTGCCGTTACCACTGCAGCCATGCCCAGCCAATGGGCCACACCCAGCCAATGGGCCACGCCCACCCGGCACCCGACGATGCATAAGTGGGTTTTGGGTTGCAGTTTGGGCACTCGGTCTCTAAAAGGTTCGCCATCACTGCCCTACACCATTTGGGGCAAGTGGCTGTCCAGTCTCTTCTTGAAAACCCTCCAGGCCACGTCAGTCAGGTGGACCACACACAAAGTTGTTTTGATTTTGGTTTGGGTACACGTCAGGTCTGATGGAAAGAAGGACTAGGGGTGACATGATAGCACTGTTCCAATTTTGGAAGGCCTCCTACAAAGATGAGAGGGTCAACCTGTTTTCCAAAGCACCAAAAAGAGAAGACGAGCAACAACGGATGGAAACTCACCAAGGAGAGAAGCAACCTAGACAACTAAGGAGAAATTTCCTAACAAATGAGAACAAAAAAAACAACAACAACAATGGAATAGCTTGCCTTCAGAAGCTGTCTGCCATCCATCACTGAAGGCTTTCAAAAAGAGATTGGACATTTGTCTGAAATGTTATAAGGTCTCCTGTTGGACTAAAAGACCCCCAAGGTCCCTTCCAACTTTTTTATTCTATGTTCTCTCTCTCCAAAATATGTGCACTGGGCTACGTGTTGTATTCATATGGTGCCTGCTGGTGCGTAGTTAATTGGTGCACATAATTGGTGCCCAGTGCACACGTTCTGGAGAAAGAGAGAATTTCCCGTAGGAAAACTTGGAAGAATTAAACCTTTGGTCCTGTTGATCAAGCCAGATTGGATCCTCCCTCCCTCCCTCCCTCCCTCTCTCCTTCCTTTCTTTTCCTTCGTTTCTTTCTTTCTTTCTTTCTTTCTTTCTCTCTCTCTTTCTTTCTCTTTTTCTCTCTCTCTTTTCCTCTTTCTCTATTTCTTTCCCTTGCTTTCTCTCTTTCTCTTCTTTTTCTTTCTCCCCTCCCTCCCTCCCTCTTTCTCTTTCTTTCTTTCCTTCCTTCCTTCTCTTTCTTTTTCTCTCTCTCTTTCTCCCTTTTTCCTCTTTCTCTATTTCTTTCCCTTGCTTTCTTTCTCTTTCTCTTCCTTTTCTTTCTCCCCCTCCCTCTCTCCCTTTTTCTCTTTCTTTCTTTCTTTCTTTCTTTCTTTTTCTTTCTTTCTTCTATACTTCTTTCTCTCTTTTTCTCTTTCTTTCTTTCTCTCTTTTTCTCTTTCTTTCTTTCTTTCTTTCTTTCTTTCTTTCTTTCTTTCTTTCTTTCTTTCTTCCTTCCTTCCTTCCTTTCTTCCTTCCTTCTTCTTTCTTTCTTTCTTTCTTTCTTTCTTTCTTCTCTCTTTCTTTCTTTCTTTCTTTTTTAAATCTTTACTGTTTCTTACATTGCTGTTATCAGTTTTGGAGGCCCGAGGAATTGGACCGTTCAGCATCATTAATACATGTGAACAGAATGTCCTGCCGCTCCCGAAAACAGATGCTGTCAGCTTTCTTTTGCTTTCTCTCCAAATCCTTCAGCGATGCTCAATCATCCAACTCATATTTGTCCCCGAAGTGCACCGAAGAAGCTTTTTGGATGAGAAATGAAACGTTTTTCAAAATAACAAAAGCAACAGCAGTTAGACTTATATACCTCTTTTTCAGCCCTCTTTAAGCGGTTTTCCTAGGCTCCAAGATCACCTCAGATGGGGACTGCAGCCAAGAAATTAAAAGACGCTTGCTTCTGGGGAGGAAAGCTATGGCAAATCTAGACAGCATACTAAAAAGCAGAGACATCACCCTGCCAACAAAAGTGCGTATAGTCAAGGCCATGGTTTTCCCAGTTGCAATGTATGGCTGTGAAAGTTGGACCGTAAGAAAGGCTGAGCGCCAAAGAATGGAGGCCTTTGAACTCTGGTGCTGGAGAAGACTTCTGTGAGTCCCTTGGACTGCAAGGCGATCAAACCGGTCAGTCCTAGAGGAGATCAACCTCGACTGCTCTTTAGAAGGCCAGATCCTGAAGTGGAAACTCAAGTCCTTTGGCCACCTAATGAGAAGGAAGGACTCCCTGGAGAAGAGCCTGATGCTGGGAAAGATGGAGGGCAAGAGAAGAAGGGGACGAAAGAGAATGAGGGGGCTGGATGGAGTCACTGAAGCAGTAGGCGTGAGCTTAAATGGACTCCAGAAGATGGTAGAGGACAGGAAGGCCTGGAGGAACGTCATCCAGGGGATCGCGATGGGTTGGACACAACTTCAAAACTAACAACAACGAAGAGAAGGACGAGGGGGGACATGATAGCAATCTTCCAATATCTCAGGGGCTGCTCCAAAGAAGAGGGAGTCAAGCTATTCTCCAAAGTGCCTGAAGGCAGGACAAGAAGCAACGGATGGAAACTCATCAAGGAGAGAAGCAACCTAGAACTAAGGAGAAACTTCCTGACAGTTAGAACAATTAACCAGTGGAACAGTTTTCCTCCAGAAGCTGTAGGTGCTCCATCACTGGAGCTTCTTAAGAAGAGATTGGACAACCATTTAATGAAGAGAAGGATGAGGGGGGACATAATAGCAGTCTTCCAATATCTCAGGGGCTGCCCCAAAGAAGAGGGAGTCAAGCTGTTCTCTAAAGCACCTGAAGGCAGGACAAGAAGCAACGGATGGAAACTAATCAAGGAGAGAAGCAACCTGGAACTAAGGAGAAACTTCCTGACAGTTAGAACAATTAACCAGTGGAACATGATAGGCATGAGCTTCAATGGACTCCAGAAGATGGTAGAGAACAGGAAGGCCTGGAGGAACGTTGTCCAGGGGGTCGCGATGGGTCGGACACGACTTCCCAACTAACCACAACAACAAGCGGTTTACAGAGTCAGCCTATTGCTCCCCAACAACCTGGCTCCTCTTTTTACTGACCTGCTTACTGAATGAGTACTTGAGTACTGCCTGCATCCCGAGGATGTGGCTTTGCTTGTTTGGGCAGCCTGCTTGCTGACATGCTACAGACTGATGCCGGTCCATGGATGGGGTGGTTGGGGACCCCTGCCCTATGTTGTTGTTGTTAATTGCGAAGTCGTGTCCGACCCATCGCGACCCCATGGGCAACGTTCCTCCAGGTCTTCCTGTCCTCTACCATCTTCTGGAGTCCATTTAAATTCACACCTACTGCTTCAGTGACTCCATCCAGCCATCTCATTCTCTGTCGTCCCCTTCTTCTATTGCCCTCAATCTTTCCCAGCATTAGGCTCTTCTCCAGTGAATCCTTCCTTCTCATTAGGTGGCCAAAGTACTTGAGTTTCAACTTCAGGATCTGGCCTTCTAAAGAGCAGTCGGGGTTGATCTCTTCTAGGACTGACCGGTTTGAACGCCTTGCAGTCCAAGGGACTCGCAGGAGTCTTCTCCAGCACCATAGTTCAAAGGCCTCAATTCTTTTGCGCTCAGCCTTTCTTATGGTCCAACTTTCACAGCCATACATTGCAACTGGGAAAACCATGGCCTGGACTATACGCACTTTTGTTGGCAGGGTGATGTCTCTGCTTTTTAGAATGCTGCCTAGATTTGCCATAGCTTTCCTCCCCAGGAGCAAGCGTCTTTTAATTTCTTGGCTGCAGTCCCCATCTGAGGTGATCTTGGAGCCCAGAAAAATAAAATCTGTCACTACCTCCATTTCTTCCCCATCTATTTGCCAGGAATTGAGAGGGCCGGATGCCATGATTTTGGTTTTCTTAATGTTGAGTTTCAAGCCAACTTTTGCACTCTCCTCCTTCACCCGCATCAAGAGGCTCTTTAGTTCCTCTTCACTTTCTGCCATCAGAGTGGTATCATCTGCATATCTTAGGTTGTTGATATTTCTCCCGGCAATCTTAATTCCAACTTTTGATTCATCTAGCCCTGCCTTTCTCATGATGTGCTCTGCATATAAGTTAAATAGGCAGGGCGACAGTATACAGCCTTGCCGGACTCCTTTTCCAATTTTGAACCAATCAGTGGTTCCGTGTTCGGTTCTCACTGTTGCTTCTTGACCCACATATAGGTTTCTCAAGAGACAAATGAGATGGTCTGGTACTCCCATCACAATTTGTTGTGATCCACACAATACCCCTGCCCTATAGCAGTGATAAATTGTAATAAAACAGGAAGAATTGATTTCACTTTTGCTATGGGAATTTGCCCAGCGTGACTCAGCATGCAAGAGCATAAAGCCGAAGAAAATTAGGCACGTGTCAGGAATGTTTATTGTTGCATTATTATGCAAGGTGAAGAAGAAAAAAAATCTGTCCTGGATTTCTATTCTGCTTAGGAAATTAAACCCGATGCTCCTTTTACTGCCTCCTTTTTCCCAGCTGAGAGAAGAAAGTATCCACTGAGAAAAAGGTGAGGACGGGCACTCAGATTTCAAGGACAGCCCTATTTCTGTAGCACATTGTAGTATTGAGTTACTTTCTTCTTTTTACTGTTTTGGCTGGTCAAACACATTAACGAAGGGACTGGATTCTGATTTCCATATAGCACGATGCTCTTTGGTTTTGGCCCGACAGACAGAAACTCAACAGATGCAGCTGGCATGGTCCAAATTGCTCCTCTGCCCATACACAGCCTGACAGGGAGCAAAGGTGTGGTGTATTGTATTGTATTGTATTGCATTGCATTGCATTGCGTTGTATTACATTACATTACATTGTTAGGTTAGATTACATGTAATGTATATAATAAAATAATCAAAATAAAGTCATGCAATGTAATTTTAATATATTACATTGCATTACTTTATATTGTTTATTTTTTTATAATCAATACTGTGTTATGTTATGGTATGTTATGTTATATATCGTATCATATATCATCTATCGTATATTATATTACATTATTTTGATTTTATTATTTCGTTCTATTTTATTTATTTTATGTTATTTTATCTTATTATTTTATCTTATTTTATTTTTCTATGTTATGCTTCCAGATTCAGTTGCCCTGCTTTGAAGTTTCTTCCCTGCTCCTCAATGAGGGAAAAGAAGAGCAATGAGATAAGTCAGGAGAGGTTCCAAGAGGGCATCTAGTCCAGCCCTGGCTTTCATCGGATTAGATATGAGGAAGCAAATCAGTTCAGCCATTCAATTATGTTTGATTTGAAATGGTTATATTTGGTTGAAACTGATTCAGTCTGGGAGTCCAAACCACATGCTCCAATGTCTCATTTGATCAGGAACATGGGTGGCTCTGTGTGTTTACAGGCTGTCTGACAGGTAAGTGCTCTTGTTATCCGTCTGTCTGTCTGTCTATCTACCTACTGTCTGTCTGCCTGCCTGCCTGCCTGCCTGCCTGCCTATCTATCTATCTATCTATCTATCTATCTATCT